>RJWM01000601.1:0-202941 GCA_004363535.1 Dasyprocta punctata
ACCCGCCCAACTCAGCTGTGGCTCCATCTCCGGACCCGGAACCCTGGGCCGCCCCAAAGCCCAGCGGGACCTGGCCTCTGGCCCCAGGCACTGCCTAGCTGGTTCCCCTAGGCCCTGTTTGCTCTTCAGAAAGGTTTGTGGGCGGAAGCGGGCAGGAGCCGGGTCAGGACCCGCGGGCTGGACGGGGAAAGTGCACAGCGCACAGGGCAGCGGCTCTCCACCCTCTGGCCTGAGACCCCGCTGCCTCTTCCTCCTGCCCTTCCCGCTGCTCCTCCTGCCAACCCCCGCCTGTGCCAGCCGGACACCTGACGGACGTCATCACCCCAGCCCAGGGCGCAGAAGAGCAACGCAGGACTGGGCAGCAGAGCACCTCCCCAGGGTCCTGCGGGGCTGCTGGGGAGAAACCCATGCCCGAGGGGTCCCCCACATGGGAGGGGAGGAGCAGCGAGGAAGGAAATGGTACGGGCAGGAAGTCAGACCCCAGAACCGAGACTAGACCCCCACTATTACCAAGTCAGACCCATTTCACTGTGGGTGATGCATCCGCTCAATGTCCAGCGCTGTTGGCTGGAGCCCTTGCTTCTCTACCTCTCCTCGCTATTGATTAGTACGCACTCAGCAGCCGCACGCGTTAGCAACTCCACAATCACGATCTTCCCAAAACACCTGGAGTGAAAATTCCTGCTTGAGACGTAAGGAGAGTCTGATCAAGGCTACGGTCCATTTTCTAAAAGGCCAATATTGGGTGCAGAAGCCTCTGTCGCCGCCCTGAAGGGCTGGCCAGTGGCAATTTTGCTCCCAAGACAGAAGCTGGTGGGAGAAACGTGGCCCTGCGTGGTCTGAGACGAAGGCGCCATCCCCACTGGGTCCGGGCTGGATCCCGGGTTCTGGTTCTAATCGGCCCCGCCCCAGCTGCATCCTCCCTCCCAAGAGCCAAGCGGGAGCGCAGAGGGCTGTGACCACTCCACCACCCCGCCGCAGCCCGTTCCCAGACACCCTAGCTGCGTGCGCGTGAGGATGCCCTGGGCCCCCACAGGGCAGACTCCTGCTCAGCCAGCTCCTGGGCCCAGAGCCCAAGACCCTGCGCACACCCAGGCCCGTCCTGTCCCGCCTCTCATCTCTGCCCCCGCGCGGGAGTAGACCCCGGGGCCGACGCAAACCCAGCCTCGGGCTTCCCGACCTTCCCCGCGCCCCATCCTTCTCTGAGGGGCGGGAGGGCAGAAGAAAGGGCAGAGCCAAGCGATCGGCAGCAGCCCTGGGGGCTCGCGTCAGGTGAGCCCTGTGCGGACCAGGGCCGCGTCCGGGGAGCAGGAGGACAACTGGGTCCGGCCAGACGCGCAGAGCTGCCCGGAGCACAGTGTGAGCTCCTGGTGGCCCGGAATATGCCCAGCTGGTCTGCAAGCAGCGGAGGGAGGACCACCCAGGAGAGCTAGGCAGCCCAGGGCCACCTGGGAATAAGGCCACAGGAGGTCTCGCAGGGCGGCGTGGCCAGGTGACAACAGGTGGAGACACACACTCCCTGGAGGAGCCCCTCAGAACGCAGACTCGGCTCAGGGACGGGGGCCACCCTAACTCAGCGGGGCTGGGTTTTGTCCCTTGGCATGAAGCACAGTCAGGACGCTGCGAGGCGGCCGCGGGGCCTCCCAGGAAGCGGCCCGAGCTCTGCGCGGGGCACGCGTCGCCAAGTCCGTCTGTCACAAGGGCCCCCACAAGGCCACCCCAGGGGTCCAGTGGCCAGAGGGGAAGGCCCTGCAGCTGCAGGGGGACCCGTGCCAGAGTGAAAAGGAACCGGAAAAGCGATTGGAAACAGCAGGGGAATTCGCACCGCACACCCGGTCCCGAATGGCTCTGCTGCTCCCTCGCTGGTTAAATCCTCCCGCTCCGCTCCTTCTCCGCTCTACAGAAACAGGTTACACTCAGAAAAGGAATCAGAAAAATAATTGCTGCGATAACCGTAACTTTGAAAATACTTCCGCCAGCATTGAGGAGCAGAAGGGAACGGAGGCCCAGAGTAAAGGGGCCTCGCTGGACATCGGAAACCCAGCTGGGCACCTCCGCGGCGCCCACGTCCCCGCCGCCTCCCTGGAGGGGCACAGGCCGTGCTGATGGGGTCATCGCGAAGGGCCACGCCGGGCAAGTCTGCCCCCGCCTGACTTCCTGGCCATGTGACAGTGCCCCCCACACTCCCCGCCACCCGCAGGGCTGGCCCTCGGCAAAGGCGAGAATGCAGGTGGCCCCGCGTTGTGGCCCCAAATCGTGGGCTTGTTCGCTCCTGCAGACTACTCCGTGTCGCTGGTGGGTGCGTGCGTTGGTGGTAGTGGCGCAGTGATTCGCTGCACTTTCTCCTTAGGACCTAGGACCGGTGAGAATCCGTGCTTCCTCCCGGCGTCCGTCGCTACCCAGTGTCCAGCGTTTGTTGACAGAATGAATGAGCATAGGTTACGTGGGGAACGAGTCCAAAATAAAAGGATGGCGAGCGGCATTTCCTGAAGTGGGGAGCTCACGGTCCCCTGCGCAGACGATGCCAGGACACGCTGGGGACAGGGGACCCCGGCGCACGCGCTCTGCATGCTAACAAACACCCACCCAAGTCACGGGCAGGGGCTGCCTTGGTGAGCAGAGCAGAGAGACGGGAGCGCGGGCGCGTGGGTGCGGGTCACACAGGGGCAGGGCCAGACGCCCCGGCACTCAGGCTCGGGGCAGGAACCCCGCCCCAGCCGAAGCCCTGCCCCTCCCATCACAGCCGGAAGTCTCCCCGCCCCCACGCCTCAGTTTCCTCCCTGGAGTCGCAGACAGGCCGGACGAAGCCAGCCCAGGAGCCATTCCAGCTCTGAGTCGCACAGTTCCTGTGAACAAGCCCCGGGCTGCTGGGAAAGAAAGTCAGACCCTTTTAAGAAAATCACTAAAGCCCTAAAATTATGCGAAAGCCTTTGAGATCCCTGAAAGAAAGGCATTTGCTAAATCCTCTCTATTATTTCCAAAGGATATTTTCTATTATTATTATTTACCAAAGGAATTTCTGGACAGAGTTTAAGTGCCCCAGAGCCTAACAAAATAATCATCTCTTCCACACACAACAAAAGGGCCCGAATCTTCTTGGCTCGTGGCTTTTGCTTTGAAACGCGTTCTCCACCAAACAAAGGATTTTCTTTTTTTTTTTTTTCTAATTTCTCTCAGTTTAATTCACACACACACACACACACACACACACACACACACACACATAGACCTCACCATGATCACCAACCCAGAAAACTAAGTTAGCCAGATGGCCTGAGAACACATTCATAAAATTGATGGTCCTCATTTAGGACCTGCGTAGTATTGTGCTCTATCCTGGGGATTGGCTATTAGGAACCAGACAAATACGAGGTATTTTCATTAAGAACGTGTGCCAGGCTCTGCACAAAGACCTTCGTGTGAGCTATCTCATTTAAACCCCTCGGAACCCAAGGGGGCAGGGGGGAAAACCAAGACTTAGACTGCATGGACGGTAGGGACTGGAGCTGGGATTTGAACTTGGGTCACATCAGCTATCCAGCCCATGGTCCCAACCATCGGGTTAGATTCTCCCCTGCATGCTATCATTTAATGCTCATGCTGGACCTTTGAAGCAAGATTAGAGATATTCTATACAGATGAGGGAACTGAAATTGAGGGTGCACTAGATAAGCCGTTGACCCAAGCCCACCCAGAGTTAATGGTGGAGATTGAAACCAGGATTTATTTAAAATCTGGTCTATGAGACCTGAAGGCGCTTTGCTTGATTCCATGCTACTTGCGGGTACTGTAGGCATCAAGACACATGCCCCTCCGGCACAGGACTTGCTTGTTACCTGACGCACTGCCAGTGCTAACTCCCCGAATTTCCATGTGAATGAAGAAACAAGGAAATTCTTTGAGGTATGGGTGAGGCATGGGCAGCCAAAGGACAGCCTGAATCTGGAGCCAGGTTGGAAATCTGCACATTCGACGGGCGTAGCGGCAATGCCTACTCTTGCCCGGAGATCTGGACCCTGTCAGTAATTCCACTGCAGGCAGCTGTTTGCAAAGGTTAATAGCTTGGCCCGTAAAAATGTGTGGCGAGTTGCAACTTGGCACCAGCTGCTGCAGACTGGGAGAGAAGCTAGCGTTTGCAAAATATGGTTCAAATAATCCGGCCCCCCTTCACTTTTTCTTTTTCTTCTTTAGTTTAAGAGTGCAAGAAACATAGAAGTTCTGCGGTTTCACACTGGTCTTTTTATGGTTCAAAAAACTCCAAAACAGAGTTGATTAAGAAAATGCCTCTGCAGAATGCCAGCCTTTGTGTGGGCATTTGCCAGGAAGCTTGCCATCCGGGGCTGGATGGCCTCTGTTGGCTTCAAGGAAAGGTTTTGTTCTGAAACAAAAGAGTCATCTCCACTCAACAACTGTTTGTGTCTTGACCTCTGCACCCAAATCCCAAATCTCCTCCTAGGAAAGAATGAGCCTGGACCTCAGGTCCAGGGAGGGGGACCTCTGCCTGGCTCTGCCCCTCGTGGCCTTAGGACCCAGGAAACTGGCTGCTTGGAGTCTCGCAGTCATTATCTCTATAATGGGCATGAGAATTTCTACTTTACAGGGCTGCTGAGAAATGAAGGAGATGATGCATGCAAAGCATAATGTCCACGCACTAATCCCTTTATGAAAAAACAGTGCACAGAGCACCCCTAAGTGTCCAGCATAATTCCCAGTGCTGAGAAACCGACCGTGAATAAGGAAGCCCCAGACTGGGAGAGCAGATAACAAACTAAGTGAAATTGCATTTGATGGCAGGGGGTTGAAAAGCAAACCAGGGTGATGGCAGGGTAACAGGGACAGGTTGTACCTGTTTAGCAGGCGATAACCAGAGAAGGTCTCCTCAAGGAACTGGATGATAGGAAAGACATAGCCACAGACAATCAACTGGGGAAAAGGTAGTCTAGGCAGGAAAAATTAGCAAGTGCAGAGGCCCTGGAATAGAATGAGAAAGGCCAGAGCATGTGAACCACCTGCATGTTAAAGAGGTGAAGTCACAGAGGGATGCAGGGGCCAGACCAGGTAATACCTTGAAGATTGAGATAAGATTGTACTGGGCTTTACTCTAGTCCAGGAGGAACCCACTAGTTAGGTTTAAGATGTGGAATTGCAGGATCAAACTTGTCATGGGACTCTGCTTCCTAGATAAGGAAAGGTAATATGATAGGCAGGAAAGTAAGGAGGGCAACTAAGAGAGCTTCTCCTTCCAGACAAAAGACAGTGGATGACTGTGGTAGCAAAGGTGTAGGAGAGAAGTATCTTAATCTTGGGATATGGTGTAAAAGTGAGGCCACGGGCCAGATGAGGAAGAGGAAAGAACCCAGGGCCATTCAAACTTTAGCAGCTGGACAGAGAGATGTGGGAAGAGGGACAGTGAGGCAGGCAGAAGCCGGGAAGAGAGCCGAGCACAGTGAGCCAGAGAACCGAGAGAGGCCCGCTGGATTTGTCTGGATGGAGGTCACATCCGTGACCTAGATAGGCGACATCACTGTGCAGGAGCTGAGCAAGCAGAAATAGCAGATGTAGGCAGCCTCCCACTAATTTCAGTATAGAGAAAGTATTTTTAAAATTCCTCTGTTAGGAGTAGATGTTGAACAGCTCACACTTTCTGTTAAAAGAACACTTTAAAGTTTACCAAGTCATCTCATATCCACTGACTTCTCTCTGGGGATTTCAGCATCTTCCACCATGATAGTGAAAATGTCCCTAATAACAACTGATTCTCCAGTGTCTGGGCAACATGGCAGGTTGAGCTGACAGAGAAAGACTATCCCTTCTACCCAGCCCCTGTCCAAGGAAACACAGATGTTGGGTTGAAAATGACAGCCTGTTATGGTTTGTGTCCCCCTCAAAGCCTCTTGTGATCCCAGGGTTTTTTCAGAGGTGGCTGAATCTGGAGTGAGTGATGCTAGGGTTAAGGGTGTGTGGTCAATTCACTGATTGGTTTGGCACCACCCTAATCCCAGCAACCTGGCTAGAGTATAAAAAGAGCCAAAAGATGCTGTTAAGGTTCATTGTTGATTCTGCTGTCTGCCTGCCATGGACTGTTCTCTGCAAAGCCGCCCTGACCTGGAACCAGCCAATTAGGGGCTGAAACCTCTACAAACTGTGAGCTAAATAAACCTTTCCTCCCTTTACTTTAGATGTCAACAACAAAAAAAGTAACCAAGACACAACCAGCTACAGAAATGCAAAGCCAAGTTCCAAAGCAAGGAAAGCAAAGTCTCCAGGAGCTGAAAGTGAAGATAAAACACCAACCAGAGAAGCTGATAAGCACTGAAGACAAATAACTCCCAGAATAGTGGGGACTGAATTCCAGACACTGGAGACTAGGACAGGAAACAAGACTTCAGACGTGAGAGAGACTGAGAGAGTCTCTGACCACCTGGATGACACCAGAGGCCAGGAGGCACAGCCATTCACCTCCCCGGTGCTAGAGCATTACTGTGAAACTGGTACAGACTGGTAAACAAAATGGCCCCCAGCAGAGGCAAACGTGAACCTGTAAACCTAACCAAAATGAGCTTCTGTGGAGAGCTACCCCATCAAAAGATGGCGCTTACAATAAAAGCAACACTTGCATACACACAGACCAATCCTGAGGTAGTGTGTGATTGATTAGAAGACCTGGAAAATGAGAGAAATTCACCTCAAGAACTGGAAATTCAGGGATTTTTTGAAAGACATTTTTAAATAAGCATATTTAAAGTTGTCAAATATAGACAAGAAAAAATGCAAAGTAATACATGCACACAAGAACAAAACAGAGTGTTGAAGAGAAGGGAATATCTGAGAACTAACTAGAGAAGCTAGCTGTCAACCACACAGCAATAAAATGGAAAATTGAAATAGACAGTTTAAACCAAAAAGTAAACACACTCTACTAAAACAGATATTTGGAAATCATGAAGAATATACATTCTCTAAGCAGTACACCATAGCAGCCACTTATATAATATTTACATTGTATTAGGCATTATGAGTAAGCTACAGGTGACTTAAAGTATACAGGAGGAGATGAGTAGGTTATATGCAAATACTATGGCTTTTTATGTAAAGACTTGAGCATTCTCTGATGTTAGCAGCCATAGGTGTCCTGGAACCAATTTTCTATGGGTACCAAGCAGTGACTTTATGCAGGAAATAAAACAAAATAAATAAATCCTAGGAACCACAATAAATGTAAATGGATTAAACTCATCTATTAGATTATCCAAGTTGTAGAATAATACAGAGTGATGTCATACATACACAGACTGAGAATATACAAATAATACCATTTTTTTGTTGTTTTTGGATATGGTTGTTCTTAATAAAAATACAGAAAAGAGCACATGCAATTCCAGAGTGTGGTACCCTTGGCAGAGAGTGAGGAGAATAAAATTGGAGAGGTACCCCAAAAGAACCTCAATCAATAGTCAAAAACTTTGTTGCCCAAACAGAAAGCCAAAGCCAACTTAGTAAGATACCAATATTTGTTTATTCTAGGTAGTGGGTGCATATTACAATATTCTCCACATGTTTAAGTCTGAAAGCAATTTCTGTTAAGCATTTGCCTCTCATCTGAATTTTAACAATCACTAAGGGAATCGTATTCTAAATGCCATTTCCCAGGTGAAAAATGCGAAATTCCAAAAAGAAAAGAGATGTGGGAAAATGGAACCATAATCTTCTAACTCAATTAAATGTTCTCTAGATAGGGTTTGACATTCATAAGAACTTGAAGACACTTCCTCTCTCCATAATCTGGGGGACACTGCCTTCTCCCAAACTCTCATTCCTTTCTAACCATCTTCGTGACTCAACTCCCTCCCGTCCATCTTCTGCTCTTGGGACACTGGTGCTGTAAAAAGATGCTATGAGTTCCATCAAAGCTGCTGGATGCCAGGATACAGACAAAACTAAGAAATAAATCTCTCAGTGAAGTTCAGTTTCCAACTCAACCATCCTGAACCCCGGCTAGCGTTCTCTAGCCTCCATTTCCTTCCTTGTAGAATGGAATCACCATCCCTACCCTACATGTTTCCCAGGGTTTTGGTAAGAATTAAATTAAAGCATTTCAAGGTTTCTCAACCCTCACATCTACTATCTTCCTTGTATCCAAGCTGTGTATTTCAGTGGCTGAAACCGGAGTTCCTGGGGGAAACACTTGGTGCTCAATAAATGCCTCTGTAATTGTGGGATAAAACCGTGCCAGTTGAACTCCCTTGGTTGAGTGGAGTAGAACTGAGTCAGGTGAGTTGTCTTGAGCTGAGCTAAACTGGGTAGAGTTGGTAGGTGATGTCTGAGGCCAGCTGAGCCCCGAGCTGAGGTGAGTTAAATGGAGTTAAAGTGAACTACAGTTCAGTTGAGCTGAGTTCCATTGAGTTGAATCCAGTTGAGTTGAGTTGAATTGAACTGAATCAAATCAAATCAAATCGAGTTGAGCTGCATGGAGTGGAACTGAGTAGAATTCCACTGAGCTGAGTTGAGTTGAGCTGAATTGAATTGAACCCAATTCAGCTGCATGGAGCAGAACCGAGTCGAGTTCCATTGAGCTGAACTGAGCTGAGTTTGGTTGAGCAGAGCTGAATCTCACTGTGCAGCACTGAGTTCAGCTGGGTTAACCTGAACTAGACTGCATTCACAGCTCTGGCCCTCAGAGCTCGGGGCAGCTTGAGGTCAGGTCCCCATCACACACTGCTAGTTTATCACCCAATGAGATGCTCTTCACCTCCTTTCACCTAAACCACAAGCACTGACTTCCTGAGGTAGGACAGGAAGGGAGCAAGCTGTATTGCTCTGTGAATTGCATCCGCTTCCTGTCCTGCGGGATTGGAAACATCTGGAATTTGGGGGGTGACTACCATCTTCTGTCTGGCTGCTGACTTGCTCAGGCCTAACGCGGGTGGGCAAGAAGAGTCTACAATGACAAGCTCTCCACACAGGAGGTCAAAGCTCAGAGCTGACAGTCAAAAAGCAATAAATATCTGTCACGTCTGACATTTCTCACAATCAACAGAAGTCCAACAGTTCTGTCCACAAGGAGCTAGGCTTGTAGAGGCAGCACAATGGGACAGAAAGAACGTGGACTTTGAAGTTGAGGAAAACCTCGGGACTCGCGAGCTCTGAGAACATATTTCATTTAATTTCTCAATTTCAGTTTCCTTGTGTAGCAAATGAATAAAATAAAAATAAAACCACCTACCTCAGAGTTGCTAAGTGAATTAAATGAAGTGATCTGTGTCCACACACAGCCTTCGGCACACAGTAGGAGTTTACCCAGTGTTTGTCTCTCCTCTGCACTGGTTTCTTCTGGAGCTGCTCTAGACTTTGCTTGAATCCACTCCTCCAGTCACCAGGACCTCCAAGAGTCACCCATCCTATGGGGGAGCACGCTGGAAGAAAAGCAGAAATAGCATGTCCTTTTGCACCTACTTGGCTCCCTCCCAGTCGTGGAAGGACAGGTTGGATGAGATAACCTCTCAGAGGCCTGTTGGCTCCGACATCAAGGGTCACCTGCTGATCTTCCTTGGGACCTGAGGAAGCAGTGTCCCCAAGGCCCGTCCCAGGCAACCATGGTACAGAAGGTGGCATCATTCCTGCCTCTCTTAGGAGGCGGGAGACTGAGTTCTCTAGAGACGAATCACTTTAGATGGAGGGCTAGAAGAGACCCGATTCTCCCACTGCTGCCCCTGCCACTCTGGCCCCTTGCAGTTTCTGAAGGGACCTTTCCCTTCCTGCACAGGGCATTTGCACACACTGTCCCCCCACTGACTTGCTTTCCCCACCCCTGCACCTCCTGCACACCAGGTCTCAACTCTGTCTGAGTTTGTTCCATGAAGCCTGACCTGGCCTCCCGGGCTAGCCTAATTCTCGGCATTCTCATGACAACACTGATCTCCTGTGTTAGTCACATACACCCTGATAATGCTGTGTAACAAAACCACCCCAAACCTTAACATGGAGGCTGTGTATTATTTCTGCTTCTCTCTTAGATAAACGGACAGTCCCGCCAGACTGGATCAGGCTCAGGTGATCTCACGTGGACTGGCTCTGTGTCCACCATCAGCCAGAGAGTCTGCCTGGGGCTGGCTGGTGTACAGTGGCTTAGTTGGTGTGACTACTGTGCTCCACAGGAGCTCTTTGCAGCAGGCTCACCAGGCCACGTTCTCACAGCAGTGGCAGTGGCACACATGACCTCCTAAAACCTAGGTACAGAACTGGCCCAGCATCACTTTCTCTGCACTCTACTGGCCAAAGCCAGCACATCCCAGGCCATTGCCTATGCAAAGGATGGAGAAACAGCACCACCTCTTCATGGAAGGAGCTACGAAGGGCTTGGGTACAGGGGAAAATGGAAAATTGGAGCCAATCTGAGATCAGCGTGTCACACCCCCTTCAAGTTCACACCCAAGTGCTCACTTCCCTTTAATATTTCTATTATACACTACAAAATAAGGCACAATCTTATTGTCATATTTTCCATTTTTTAATTCTTTTATTTTTAAGAGAATAAAATCAAACAACATAAAGCAGAATAAAGCCAATCAAAATGAAACAGTGAAAGCAATACAAGACTTCAAAACAAGATATAGGTAGTCAGCTATGGCTGCCATAATGCTTCTTGCTATCTTCAAAATAGTTGCCCACACCATCAGACATACTAAAATCAAACAAAAGAGAACAGAATAAAACCAATCAAAACAAAGCAGTGAAAGTGATACATGACTTCAAAACAAGATAATAGGAAATCAACAGTGGCTACTATAATATATCTTGTTATCTTTGAAATAGCTACCCATGCCATCAGATGTAATAAAATCAAACCAAACAAAATAGAATAAAATCAATCAAAACAAAACAACGAAAATGATACAGGACTTTAAAACAAAATAATAGGGAACTAATAATGGCTACCACCATCCCTTTTTGATGCTTCCTCCCTTTCTTTTTCACAAGATCTATTGTACATTTTGGATTCCACTAACTCCTTCAGTTTTTTGTACTAGGGAGACAACATGATGTTCACCTATGTGAATCTGAACCATTTCACCCAAGAGCATGATCACAAGTTGCATGCACCTACAAGAGCCTCATGATTATCCTTCCTTATAGCTGAATAGCTTTCCATTGCATAAAAATTCTGTACCTTTCTTATCTGTTCTGTGATTGATGGGCAAGCTACCCCAGCTTTTTTCAAGTTCCTTGTCACATGGAGCACTATTTTTTTTCTCTCTCCTTTGACTTTTAGCCTAAGAATTTTCTTTTGAATTAATGTGTTTTCTTGTATACAGCATATTGATGGTTCTAGTTTCTTGATCCAGTCTGTTTGTGTTTCTTTTTATTGGTGAACTGAGGTCATCTACATTAATAGTTATGGCCAACATGCACCGGTTTGTCTCTTCCATGCTTTTTTCCTGCCACTGGCTCCCTACTTTTCCCCTCCATTTAACTGTCCACCCCACTTGATGATCCCACTTTGCTGCTGTTCCTGGCACCATGGTCATTTTTATCTCTCTCTAAAATGTCCTTCAGTATGCTCTGTAGGGTTGGTTTGGTGGTCATGAATTCCTTCAGTTGCTTATTGTCATGGAAGTATCCTGTTTCTCCACTAATTTTGAAAGATAGTTTTTCAGAGTACATCATTCTGGGTTGGAAGTTGTTTTCTTTCAGGACTTGAAATACTTCACTCCAAGTTCTTCTTTACTTGGTGGTTTGTGTTGAGAAGTCTGTCATGATTCTGCTGGGTTTCCCTTAATAGGTGATCTGTTTCTTTTTCTCTAATAGCCTTTAATATTCTGTTCTTGTGCTGAATTAATGAGATCTTGATTATTACATGTCTGGGTGTAGATTTATTTTGGTTGTGGCTAGTTGGAGTTCTATATGCCTCACTTATCTGTATGCCAGGTCCTTTTCCCATGCTTGGGAAGTTCTCAGCTATTACTTCTGTAAATAGTCTCTTTATGTCATTCATGTTGACTCCTGCTTTTTCGCTGACACCTATCATTATTAAATTATTTTTCTTTGTGTCATCTTGCAGCCATTGAATGGTTATTTCCCGGTTCCTTGTTATTTTTGAGAGATCTTCCCTCTCATGATCACTAGCTGCCCTCCAGTCTTCAAGGTCTGAAAGTCCATCTTCCATTTCTTTCAAGTGATTTTGCCAGTTTTCAATGGAGTTTCCAATTTCCTGGATATGTCCTTGATTCTGTTTCATGCATTCTAATTCTTCTCTATATTGTTTATTCAAGATGTCCCTCATTCTCCTATGCTCCTCCTTTTTCTATCTATGTCTTCTTTATATACTCTCAGCAACCCTTTTATTATATTTGTCATTTCTTCTTTTACCTGAGATATTATTTCTGATCTGATTTCTTTTATAGCCTCATGAAGTAGTTTCTTTACTTCAGTTGCCATCATCCCAGAAATTTCAAGTGTGTGACTTCTGCTTTCTTCCATGTCCATGTCTCCTGGACTTGTTCTCTTTGGACTGGAGGCCAGAGATCACCTTTGGCTCCTTCATCTTGACATTTTAACCCTGGATTCCTCCACACAAGTGGGTTGTGGGGTCCCAGGCACTTCCCATGTCATCCAGTGTAGGGGGTTGGGTCAGGCTCCTAACCAAGGTTTCCCAGGAGGCAGTGGGTTGCAAGGCAGGCTTCTCTGGACACTTGTGGCTTCTCCAAGGCATGGCTGACTGGTTCTCCTGGCTCACACTGGCTACATGCGGGACAGTTCTGGTGGCAGCCAGCATGCATGCAGGGGCTGCCCAAGTTATAGATTTTATTTTTTGCTCACCACTCAGTATTAACTAGTTCATTCATTCATTCATTCATTCACAGATGACCTAAAGGAAACGAGCACTAGATTGGGTATTTTTAAATATTTTATCTTATCTCATTTGTTCCTCCCTTTAACTCATTGAATAAACATTGTGTTCTTTCCTTGACTGCTTAGGACACTAAGACTCAGACAGAGGTGACAACTCCACTGAAGCTATAAACTCAGTTTCAGCAAGGGGGTGGTGTGATCCTCAATGCAGGGTACACCAGTGCTCTAGGATCTCCTACAGAGAACATAGTAGGGTTCAGTTTCTGGGCTCTTGCTGTCAGCTGTCACCACAGAACTTGCTGTGACCAATGCACTACATGCAGAAGTGATGTGTGTCACTTCGCAAGCAACCTTTAAGAACCAGCATACAATTTACTCGGCGATGACTATGTGGGACGTTGCAGCTGATGGCTGATCTGTCAGCCTGACTGACTACGTAGATCTGAGTGTTGCTGGTGCTAACTGCATGTGTTGGATGAGTACAAAATCATCTCCATTGTATTAAACCATTGAGATGTTGGGATTATTTGTTACTGCAGCATTACCTCATCTCTCCTTACTGATGCAGGTACCCACAGCTGTCCACAGACACCACAGTCTCTGGCTCTGTTCCCAGTCTACAGCACCAACAGAAAGGCACAGCCCTGTGTCTGAGGCTTGTCCCTCTGACCCTGATTGGCTCTTAGGGTACTGAGTGCTTTTCTAAGTCCCAAGCATATGCAATATCCTTCTGTGTCTTCACATACACAGGCACTGGAATGGGAAGCAGGAATTGGGATGGAAGAATCCTTCACTTTATGGCTTAAGTTCCACATCAACTCAACACATATGAATATTATTCCAGGCTTGTACGAAACAGCAGGCATGGGGAGCAGAGGTGGAAAAATGGGACATTGCCCTCAAGAAGCTCACTGTTTGGGTGATAAGAAGGCCCAGATGCCTGGTTTAACAGGTGTTGAGCACAAGATCCTGTGCTGATATCTAGGATACAGCCATGGAACAGCAATGGCTGAATTAAAATATAGCCCAATTGGGGCCACATCCTCCCGTATCAATCCTGCCAGCCATCCACCCGCCCATCACTAGACACCTTGAGTACCTGGTACGTTCTGTTCTAGAGCACCCATTCTGGCGGGGAGAACAGCCTTGCTCATAGCAAGTCAGAATCGCTGGGGTCTCTGAGGCCTGCCCTTCTGTGTGTGCATCTACACTTGCAGAAAATTCTCCAGGCACTGGTCCCAAAGCAGAGGAAACACGAGAAGACAGAAAATGGAAGAAGAGTCCTAGGTCTCCCAGAACAAGGTACATTGCACAGGGCTCAGATGAGCTCCAAGGCCGTCTGCCAGTCCAGCACACAGAAATCCCCAGTGTGTCTCTTGCCAGGGAACCCAGGGGACAGGCAAAGGGCCATGCAAGCTCAGGGGGAAGACAGACCAGCACCTGGGATCCTGTCCACCCCTGGGCCACCATGCAGACCACAGCTTCTAATTGCAGGAGTGTCTCTAGCAGGTTATAGCTGGTATACTCAAGTAGCCACTTGGCTTAGGGGGGAAAAAATCAACAGCTTTCATTGCCAGAAAAGCCACAGCTGCCAAATCGCCTTTGAGGTTTGAAGGCTGCACATGTTTGACGTGTCCAGTCATCAGGAACCAGCTTGTTTACATTTCCAGAGGGAGGATCCTTGAGAGGCCGTTAGTAAAAGCTGGGGTGCAGCTGGCTGGCACACAGCCTCAGATGACCCACCTTGACGTCCAGAAGCCCAAAGCTCTGGTCAGGTTGATCCAGCTTCCATGTGCAGCTGCCCTCGGCTGCTCCCAGCAGCCACAGCCTGGGCTCAGATGGGTGGACTGGGATCAGGACCCTGGCAAATTCAGCAAATTCCCCAGGCTTCACTTGCTCTGCAGGCTCCTCCCAAAGCCATGGTTTCCTTATCTACAAGACGCAACTGATAATAGCAACCTCGCTTCAAATTAGTATGGTTTTTTTTAGGTGAGGTAACAGAGGGAACAATCCTACCATAGACTAGGAGTCGACATGTGTCTGCCAACGCGTGACTCTGAAACCCTCCTATTACAACACTCCCTAGTTCTTACCGCGAGCAGGCACTGGGCACAGCTGTTTCCATGTGCCATGCCGCCTAATCCTTTAACTGCATGGGTGGGAATTTTTATTATTCCTCCTTATAAACACTGAGACTTGTCGAGATTAACCGTGAGCACATGGTCAGAAGCATGAGACACCCAAGAACTCCGCTGCATGGGTGCCTCTGTGCCTTTGGAGGCAGAAGAAAGAAGTAAATGGCCACACCATGGGGCAAGTCCTTGACCTTGCTCTTGACCTTGACTTGTCTTTTTGTTTTTGTTTTTTTTCACAGAAGAATCACCTCAGTGGCCTGGGCAGTCCTCAAACACATCCCATTCCCAAGCTAACTAAGCGTGGGCCCCGAGACCATGAGATCCCCCAATCTGACGCGCCCTGGCCTGTCAAGGAAGAGACAGGAAAATGTATTAAGCAGGGCGGGAATGGATTTTTATGATTCCACCAAATGTCTGATAGTGGGAACATCGCCCACGACAAGATGTATCAGCGTCAACAGAGGCAGAGAGAGCGTTTGGGGACACCATGTGCTCAGGCCTGGCGATGTCAACTTCGGGGGTGGATTGCAAAATGGCCCAGAGCCTCTCTGGAGCTGTTGACAGCCCTGGCGGGGAAGCTGCCTATGTGACATGATCACCACAAGGGCGGTCTCATGTGGCCGTGCTCACCCCCTCCCATTCACCTGCTCATTCCCGCTGCCCTTCGTGAGTCAGATGACTACAGGGAGGGGATAGAGCCTGGGTCACACAGGAAGCGGTGAAGCCAGGACTTGGCCCAGGTCAGTCTGGCTCCAAACGCACACCCCTGAGCTTGCCAGTCCTCCCCTGTGCCCCGGAGGCTCCAGCAGCATGCAGAAGGAGGAGCTGATTCCAGCGCGGTAGAGCAGAGATGGGCACCTTCAAATGAGGCTCCAAGTAGCTGTGTGACCTTGGGCACACGTTCACCCGGAGAGAGCTCAGCTCCAGCATTGCAATGAAGGGGGCCTGGGAGGCCCCTGGGAGGGCCGAGTGGGCTGTGATTTGAGCTCTTCTGTACCCCACAGGACTCTGGGGCCTCAGCTCACACTGCACACTGCCCAGCCCATGCCAGGAGCTGCAGGGAGACCACTGAACCCCCTCATGCTTCTTGTCTGGGTGACGCGACTGATGCTTTTCCTTCCCCACACAACGGCAAGCCAGTGCTGGGGCACCTCCAGGCAGTAGAGCTACCCCCTAAGGACAGAGCCCAGAGACTGAGCCACAGCCTTCCTCACTCATTAAATTCCCCAGGTACGACCTCTCCAGCCTCCAGGCGTAACAGTCACACACTCACATGCCAGGAAGTCCAGCAAAATATGAAATGCCAACCAGCATGCCAACTTCTTGGAAGGAGAGATGTCATCTTCCCATTGAGCTATTTATCCCCAAGGTTTGACTGAGTCCAGGTACATCTGGATACTCAACAAATATTTCTCAAATAATGAATGGAATAATAATAATAATAGGCATTTGCATAAAGCACTCAAGTTGACCAGGCACGTTTCCTGCTGTTTGCTCCATATGGATGAGACGTAACTGGTCAGGTCCCCACTTCACGGATGGAGAAATGGAGACACAGAGAGAGAGGAACAGGAGCCATGTGCTCCCGAGGCAAAGCAAAGCTCTGCTAACCGGGCTCCTTTTTCACTATGGAGGCCGAGGTGGCGTCCAGCTCCTCTCTAAAGCCTTCCCCATCTTCCTCAAGGGTGGTTTGTTCCCTTGCCTAATCACCCTGAATCTTTCACCAAAACTGTTCTATCCTTCCACCACTGGACTGCTGCTAGAATAGGTGGGCAAATGTCCCTCTTCTCCCGCTCAGACACAGCTGAAAGCATTCCCAGCACACAGTAGGTCCTTAGCCAGCGGATGCTGACTTCAGTGCATCCTTGATAAGCCACTTAGAGCTGTCACGTCAGAGCTAGGACTGTCATCCTTCAATTAATAAAGTCTGACCCAGAGAGTTAGCAGCCAATCAGTCTGCTGGCTTCTTCCTCAGGACCTTTCCCAGTGAGTAGGACCCTACTAACACCTCAGTGTGCTCCCTGCGCCAACTGCAATGGATGAGGATGGCTGCCTCTGACTCATGTGGATAGGATGCCTCTGTGATTGATGAGTAATGTCTGTTACTGATGCAGGATGGCAGTGAGATAGCTCACCCTTCATGGCCTTAGGTCGTGCAGTCCACATCAATTGGAATCGTTGTATGTTTACTGATAGAATCTGCACTCAGGTGGACCCATTCCACATCCTTCTCTTTTCTCCACCTTTGTTTTTGTCTCTGATTAAGTTGGGTATTTCTAAGGCAAAGGCTACAGTGGGTTCATTCCTGGATACCCACTGCCTGCACCTAACACAGGTCCTTGGTGAGTACTGGGCGGGGGGATTAACAATTAAATTTGGTTTAACAATTCTGGGTTCATAAGGTAAGTGGGTGGACATCCAAATGAACACTAATCTCACACACTGCTCCCCAAATGTCCTGAAATGAAGAGGAGAGAGCTGGACTCCCTGGGGGTATCTGCAAGCAGGTCCCTCACCAACCACTCCATGAATGAGCTCTCATTTCTCGAGTGTAGAAAAGGCAATGCCCATCTTTCCAGCTGTGGGCTGGCACATTAGCAAAATATCCACAAAATATAGGTTTGGGGAAATCATCCTATAAAATAGAATGAACCATTTTCCAAAAGAAAATTGCCCAATCATTAAAGGGATCTTTTTTAAACATTCAAATATCCATGGCCTTCATTCCCAGAAGCCCCGTTCCTGCTGTGTTATGGAGGGAGGCAAATGTGGGCTTATTTGCATTTTATAACATCCCTATTCTCTCTATGAGGCTCACATGCCAGCTCTGTGAGAAGAAATATAAATATTCTGAATCGGGTAGAGAAGGATAGGATGTAGATTTGGAATTCTGAGCCTTCTGATTTCAATTGTTTCCAAATTCCTTCTCTATGCTGTGATTTGTGCAAGGTATTTAATAAGTAGAAGTTTCTATAAAAAGCAAGAAGGCATATCGTTTCTCATTAAAGATGACCCTACAATCTCAATACCTTAAAATATATTCTGCTTTTGCCTTTCCTGGAAGAATGGAAACTGTTAGATTTTTGTAAGAAAGGAAGAGGGGGGAACAAAGTGCCTCAATTATAAATAAACAACTCCAAACAGAATGAAATATATTTTAATTAAATCTAAGTCACAGAATGAGAACATTGTAAAAGTGCCTCCAGGCCTTCATTCATCCACATATCAGGGAACCATAGGAAGAGCCCAGGGTGCCCTCTCAGGATCAGGCCCACATAGTCGGATGGGATGTTTAGGGGGTCAGAATGGGGTTGGCTGGGGTCCTGACACTGGTAGTGGGAGCAGACAGCCACACAGCCTTGTGTATAAAGCAAGGTGCCCAGGAGCATGCTGGGGCCTCCACCGGAGCTACAAGAACTTGGGGATTCAGCGTCTTTTTCTTTCTCAGAGGTTTTCAAAGATTTCTTGGATGTCTGATTGCAATTTTTTTAAAAAACAATTATCATCCTAGATTCAGTGTGTATCACGTGGTAGGTGCCCACCAGGCAGGATGCTCCTCGGTGCCAACCCATGGACTTGGGGACCAAGGCTCAAAGGCAAGAGCAAACCTCTTGAGCCACCTGCAGGCTCCCCACCCCTGTTCCCCGTCCTTCCCAGGACACGTGGGTACCGAGTCAAAAACCATCTCAATGGAAGAGCTGTAAATATTTTCCACTTGGTTTGCAGGTTACGAGACTGCTTTTCTGCCTCGCAGTTTTAGACATTTTACGCTTCCATTCTCAAAACAGATTTTTATCCTAATAAAGGCTCTTATTACTATTACCCACCTGTCATTACACAGCATTAGACAATTACAGAGTGCAGACCGGCTCCCCCACCACCAACCTTCCCCTCCGTTCCCGGCAGGGGGAGGGGGCGCGCACAAACAGAACATTTCATTAAAAAGCAGAGATGGATCTCTAATTTTTTTTTTTTTAAAGCGCTGCCAAAGCCGCTACCTACGCTTTTTAGAACTTTGTTGTGAGAAGTCAGTGGCGTGAGCAAGAGGGGGGAATGGAAAAAAAGAAAAAGGTGTGGGCTCGAATCGTCTCCAGCCCCAATTTGATTGCCAGACGATTGACAAAATAATTTGTACCCGTCGATGCTCATGAAGGGAATTTTTACAATGGATTTGCCAAGCAGATTTTTAATTTTAATCAGTAATGAAAAAATGACACCGTGGATCACAACAAGACATCAGTTGCCGCACGGGCTTTGCCGTCCCTGTCAGGCGGCCTCCGTCAGGGAGCCGCACCTCCGTGGGCATCAATCACGCGTTTCAAACTCCTGTACATCTTCGGGGTTTAATTAGACATTTAAGTTCTTTACCCGCAATTTGCAAAACTGTCACTTACCAAAAATGCAAGGCACTCGAAAATGTTCAGCGTGAGGCCTAGGAGAGACTGTTTATCACCTTCCAGAGAGCAGCTGAGAAGTTAATGGGTCCGTGTCCTCGCCCCAAACACACCTTGTCACTGGCTGCTGCCCTGACCTGGGCTGGCAGAGATTTTTCAAAGAGCAAAAATATTCCAGGTCAGCGATGGTGGCTGACACCAAGGTCAGACTTTGCCGTGGAAGGATAAGGGTGACAGACGAGTGACGGGGGCCTCGTTTGTTCCAAGGTGGGCTCATCACAGCCGAGACCTCCTCGTCACACCAGTGCCTGTCCTTGTGGTCCAGGGACACCTCCAGCTGGCTGTGTGATCCTGAGCCACGCGATTCCCCTCTAGAAACACCCAAGTGTCCACCCCCGATCTGTGCATGCAGCCTCGGGAAACATCCCACCTATCCGAAGAAGAGTGTGGAGAGGCACCCCGAAACCTCCAGGGTCATAAGATCAAGGGACAAGTCAGCAACTGAGCCAGGAACTAGGCTCCCGCCAGTCAACAGGCCAGCTCGGCCAGCTCTGTCAGCCTCGGTCCTGGGGTCACTGACCAGCTGCTGCCCCCACAGACACAGTGACATGGAGTATACTTTGCTGTCTGGGGTTTTTGTCTGACAGCTTCTTCACAAGCCCCTAAAGCTGTGCTTGCTTTGAAATCGTTGGTGCTTAGCATGTTGGTTTCTGGTCTAGAGGGAATGGACACAGGTGTGGTTTAAAGCACTAGGGACAGGACAGTGGGCTGGAAAACCATCTCCCAAGGATAGCGGGGTCCCCTTCCCGGGGCCGAGTTGAAACACAGGCCCTTCTCCTTTAAGGGAATTTGGCTTCGCAAGGCACAGTACTGAAGCGGGTATAAAAGGTGGATTGTGAAAACCTATTACTCACAGATAAGAAATGCACCCCGGGCAAAGTTGAGGTGCGCACTTACTCTCCAGCTCAAGTTCCTTCCAAGTGATCTTCACTCCTCACCCCTAGGAACCTGGGGTGCGGGAATGGAGAGGCCTGGGAAGCACGTTCTCACCCTCCTGCCAAATCTCGGGGTCCAGCGGACAGGACGCAAGCTGCAAGTGTTAAACCAGTTGGCCATCAGAACTGACAAGCTTTTCCTTGAGTTTCACCCCGCTGAGATTGCTGCTCTCGCTGGGCGAGTCCCCGCTGCTGTGCGCCAGGAGGCAGCCACGGCTCCGTCTGGTCCTCCCACCGGCTTCTCAGAGACAGCAAGGCCCTTTCCCATCCCGGGGGACTCAGCACACAATCCTCGACCCAGGAGCCGGGGGAGACTGAGATTGGCCAAGGCCGCGAGTCATTCCCACCTGGTCAGCAGCACGGGATGTGACGCCTGCAAGCCATGGCCCTCCCTGGGCCTCCGCTCCCTCACTTGGACACCAGAGGAGCCAACCCGAGTGACCACTTAAATTCCTTCCACCCCTGCAGGAGCTCTGAGTCTACTAAGCCACAACCTTGGCTTCTAAAGTGTGGGTGAAGAAAAACTAAAATGAAACAAACACAGATTGGAGAGTCAGCAGAGCCGGGTTCAGATCTCAGCCCTGTCCGTGTGTGCGTGTGTGTGTGTGTGTGTCCCCACTTTTTCCCACTACACCGTAGGGACTCCTCCTCCAAGATGCCCTCCCGACACTTCCTTCCCTGGGCTCAGATAGGAGCAGGGCGTCCCCCAAGTCACCCCTCTGCCATGGCTCCCTCATGGCCTGCACTCGAATGTCCACTCCACGTTCCCAGCCTCTGTGGCTCTGCACCTGCCCAGAACCTGACCTGCTTCAGAGACAGCCAAGCTGCCTGCCAGTACAAGGACCAGGGAGGCCTTGGCCAGGGACAGCCAGGCGCTGAGGACAAGTTAAAGACACCACGGAGACTCTGGGGTCCTGGGGAAACCAAGAGTATGAAACGGTGTCCCCGCAACCCCTGCTCCACCCTCAGCCTTACTCAGCTCCTCTGAAGGGCAAAACACGGGACACAGGAGTCCTGGACACCAGGTGTGCATCTTTGCAACCAACACCAAGGTATCCTGTGGCCAGAAAAGGACACAGCGTCCAGATGCGGTGTGCAGATGGGTATTGACAGAGGAATGGGAGAGGAAGGGAGAGAATGGAAGAAGGAAGGCAGGAAGGAAGGAGGGAAGGAAGGCAGGAAGGAAGGAGGGAAGGAAGGCAGGAAGGAAGGAGGGAAGAGGAAGGCAGGAAGGGAGGGCGTGCCGGATGAATAAGCAAGTCATGTCACGGCACTGGAAAGCCAGGACAGGGCAGACGAGGTCTAGGAGCCGGCCCGGGAAGACAAGCTCCAAGAGTGCAAAGATGTTTATCTCGTCCGCCGCACGCACTGAGCCCGGCCCATCGTGGGCTCCCAACAAATGTTTGCGGCCTGCATGAATGAACGTGGTCCACTGTCTGCCACCCGACAGCTCCGGCATCCTCCACTTAAACGCCCGCCAGCTTGCTGAAGAGGGCCTGGGACCCCAGTGCCCCCACCCCGCTGCCGACCACAGCCTGGGCGCCCCCTCCCAGGCCGAGCCTGTCCACCCCAGCCACCTCCTCCGACCTGGGTGAAGACCACCATGGCAGCACAGGGGACAGAGAGCCGGTCTCTGCCAGCGCTCCCCGCCTGCACCCACAGAGGAGGCCCCTGGGAAGGTGGCCCGGGCTGACCTCCCCGGCACTGTGGGAACAAGGCAGGCAGGGCGGGTCCGGCCCTCCGTGGGCCGGGGCGGGCTGGGTCGGCAGGTTCACACACTGAGACGGAGGGTGAGCACCCTGAATAATGGTGCTTTGTCCCAGTGCCTCTGAGCCGAGCCGGCGGCGTCTGCAAAGGCCAGGGCAGCCAGGGCCACGGCCCACGTGCATGGCGCCACCTTCCAGCTCGGGAGGAGCCTCATCCCAGGGCCTGCCAGGCCCAGGGGTCACTTGTACAGGGACTGTCACAAGGCAGTCTTGCTCCTTAGCCATTTGCAAAGATGGACGCAAAGGAGACCCCGGGAAGAGGCGACCACAGCCCGGGGGGTCACCGGAGCTGACCGTGAGCGCCCAAATTCCCACCGCGCTGCAGCGGCTTGGAGGGGAAAAGGCACAAACGAGTGAGGCGCCGCTGCGATGGGAGCCAGCCGAGGTCCCTGGGCGCGCGGGTGCTCAGCCCCCACACGGGTATCCAGGGCTCGGGGGCTGCGGTGCTTCCCCAACCCGGCTGCCCCACAGCTGGGCTCTGGGCTTCACATCTGGCAGCCCTCTCCTCGCTCCCATCTCCCTCCTTCTCCTTTTCTCTCTTCATCTCCCTGCTCCCCCTTTCTCCTCCATCGTCGCCCCACTGTGCCCCTCGCAGGCCCAAAGCAGACCCCGGAGCCCCTCGAACCTCTTCCCCTCCCGGACCCCTCACTGAGTCCCCACTGCACAGGGAGGTTAAGGTCACAGTCAGGGTCACTGAGCTCATCCCCAACAGCAGGGCCCCCAGGCCCAGGTCCCCCGATAACGTCCACCCCAGCCGAGTGAGGGAACGGGACTCACTCGGCCTGGTCCCCACGGCCTTCAGACAGGAGCCCCCGCTCTGCCCAGCACTGTGAGCCCACAGCAGCCCCGCCCCTGCCGCCTCTCCTACTGCTGCCCAGAGCACGGGTGGCCCCGGCAGGGGCAGTGGTGGACCTCTCAGCCTGCTGTCTCTGAGCTTGGGGGTGACCTTCAGCCCCCCAGCAGCTCTCGTTCTGCCTCATCCTCCTGTGTGCCATCCCCAGCAAAGGCCCTGGGCCCTCCCAAGGAAACTGGGCCATGAGTGCTCTGCTCCTGGGGACCGGTGTCCTCGGACTTCCTGCCCTACCTCGGGGCCAGGGGTCATGGCTTGAAGACGCCCCCTCAAAACTCAGGTGTTGGAGTCCTAACCCCAGAACCCCGAGACCTCAGAAGGTGGCCGTGTTTTGAAAGAGGGGCTTTGCAGAAGTCATCAAGTTAGGACGAGGTCGTTAGGGAGGGTCCCAAACCCTCAGGACTGATGTCCTCATCGGGGGTGTCGGGACAGAGGGGGACACTGGGACAGAGACACAGAAGGAGGATGCCTGGAGCAGAGGGAGAAGGCTGGCTTGGGAGGACACCCCGTGAGCCACTGAGGTGTAAAGTGACAAGCGGGTACAAGGGAGGGGGCTCAAAATCTTAACAGGTTTTCGTAGCAAAGCAACCTGACCATTTTTGTCCCTGCTGACAGGTAAAGTGGAGCGCTTCCTTTGCTCTAATCCTGGAGCAATTATTGAGCACCTGCTGTGTACATGGAATAGGCCGCCAGGGACCCCACGCACACACTCCACTGCTGTGGAAGGCTTCTCCAACACGTGTGCACGCACACAACCCCATGCACATACACCTAACATTGCAGGGCAGGACTTCCCCAATTGCAAATATTTCATGAGCTTTTTCCTTTTGAGTGTGTCGTAGTGTCCCCTACCCAAGCTTTAAATGACGGTGGGCATAGTTAGTCGGTTTAGGATTAAAATGCCAGCAGTGTTTCAGGACATTGGGCAGAGTACATCTCAGTCCTTTCTTTTTTTAACTTAACATTGTCAAGATTTTTCCAAGCAGTTCTCAAAAAAAAAAAAAAAAAAATGGTTTGGAGGCACAGGGAAGAATTCACTCATGCACCCAGAGGCGCCCCTGGGCCCCGCCACCTGCTGGTGCTCATGCAAAGGAGGCCACCCAGGCCTGGTGCCAGTCCAGCTGAGTGGGACGGAGCCCTGGTCCTGCAGCCGCTGCTCCCTGCCCACGGCCAGCAGAGCCTCAAAGCGCTGAGCAGTGAAGGCGGTCAGAGGGTGGTCAGGACCAAGCCCTGGGATGCACTGTGGCCGCCCGCAGTGGGCGGGCCCTGCACAGCAGTGGAGGAGGGGGAGGTGGCTCGGAGTCACCTTGAGTGTACTTGTCCTGTCCCCACTTAGGGCCCTGCACCTCCTGGAGGCCCCAGGAGACAGAACGGCTGCCAGGTAAGACAAGTACAAACGCCAGACAGGCACCCCCAGCGCTAGGCCCCGTCACTCCTGAGACCTGACAACAAGCAGAAGGACACCGTTCTCCAGGCCTGAGGGAGGCCCCTTCTCATGAGCCAGGCAGTGCCAAGCACTCCGTGTTCATTGTCTAGTGCTGTCCTCAGTGACTACTGTGGAAGGATGTGGAGTGACCATTTGACAGATGAGAACATTGAGCCCCACACGGGTTGAACTAGGTGGCCAGGCCAGGACACCTGCCAGGCTCTGGCTGCCTGCAGACTCCCAGCAGCACTTGCTCCCCATGTTGGGGCCAGCTGTGCCCTGCAAAGCCCCACTGAGCCACCGCACAGGGCCCGGCATCCGAGGGGAAGGCCTGGGCATGGGAGCGTCTCCCTGCAGGGGGCTGGGTGAAGGTGGCCGGGGTCAGTGGTGCCCACTCAGGAAGTTTGGGGAATCGCCAGTCAGAGTGGAGACCAGAACCTGTGTGAAGGGGAAGAGGAGCAGGGTAGCCTCCATCAGCCCTGCCCTCCAGCCAAGGCCAAGACTGGAGCTCGAGGACATTAGGCGAACGCCCCCCAGCTCCCCCTACCAGAGGCCAGGGCAACCTCCTGCCCACACCCATCTCCTGCTGCTTCCAAGCTGGGCACCCCCGAGAATGTTACAGACCCTCCCTGAGCCCCAGATGCCTCCTGGAATGAGGAGGAGGCTGAAGCAGGTAGCCCTGGCTCTGAGCTTAGCCTTGGCCTGCTGGAGGGGAGGGGAGGCAGGCACCCCGTGAACCCCACGCTTCCTGGGCCTTCATCCACCTCATACCTGAGCCTCCCCTTGACCATTCTCCCAAGACCCCATTGTCCTCCCTCTCTGACAACAGGGAAACTGAGGCTCTGTTGATAGAAATCACTCAGTCAAGATCACAACGGTGCACACGCCAGGCTACAGAGCGCTAACCCAAGCCGTGCAGCCTGGAGCTGCGGGGGACCCTGGCCCAGCCTCCCTGGGGCTTTGCCACACACCCCAGTGCTGGGAGCGGGGAGCTCTCCTCGGCTGCAAGCAGGCAGGAGCACGCCGAGCCCTGCCAATCCCCCAGCGGAACATATGCAGTCGGGGATGGAGCAGTTGTATGCTCTTTTTTACCCAAACTTAATATTTTGCATGTTCCTCTCCGAAACGCCACAAGCATTCCCGTCGCCATGTTGCGCAAGTCCCAGAGATATTTTCTGTCTTATGTTTTACCCCACACAGCGGCTGTCTTCTGAGAAATGAAATCGACCAAGGGACAAAATCTTGTAAATATTCCAGCCATTCACTTATCCAGCATAATTACCCTGCACAGAACACCATTTGGGCCTCGATTCACTGGGCAGATAACCGCATTACGCAATCAGCCGACAGATAAGTAACGGGGCTTGCAACGTGCACAAGCGGGCAGGGGCACCCGGGGCTTCCCAGGAGACCCTGTGCCCTGGGAGGGGACACAGCAGAGCAGCCGTCGCGCCAAGGCAAGGCCCTGGAGGAGGTCACAGAGAACGGTGGAGGTGAGCCCGCCTCCTTCTCACCAGCCCACCTGCCCTCCCACAAGTTCAGCTTCTCTATACCACCCTTCCAGATTGTTCTAAAAGTCTCTCACAGGGCCCCCCTGCCACCGTCCTCCACCCAGCAGCCAGAGGGATCTTTCTGGAGTCCAGATCTGCCTGTGTCACTCTTGTGCTGCAGGGCCACCTCATCAGAGAATAGAAGGCCTTTTGCAATCTGCAGCCCCCAAACCGCTTTCTCCGAGGTACTCAGGTATCCACCGCCAGCCCACTCACCCCTCTGCAAACACCCGGTGCACGTGCGTGCATGCGTACACCCATGCACAGGCGCTCATACCGTGCTGGGATCCCCGTTCCCACCCCTTTCCATTCCCCTGCCTGTCACACAAACAACTACTAAGCTTTCAAGGGTAAGATCAAGACTCCACCTTCAGGGAGGCCACCTTACCCTCACACCACACCACGCCATGCCACGCCATGCCAATCCACGCCACGCCACGCCACATCACGCCACACCAAGAGTTATGCAGTACCTGCCTCCTGCACACGGAAGAGGACCGTGTCCCAAAGCAACAGTCATCCAGAGATGTGATTTTCTCTAACGCACACAGGCCTCTCCAACGTCATTCTCACTGCTCGAAATTGCCGTTATTCTTCATTTGTTCATTTGATGGGTGAAAGGTCAGGCATCGTTTTATTTTGCATTTGGTATCCAGAGGACCATTGTCCTGTGTGCGCCTCATCTTGCTGGCTTTTCCCATTGAAATCGCTCACCATTGGAGTCTGAGGGGTTCCCCATTAATCTAAAGGAGCTTATCACAAAATTGGGCACAAGGATATCGACCTGGGCACTATTTACAATGGCAAAAAATACAGTAAGCTTTGTAGTGTCATACCTCTATAAAATATTAGACAGTCACAAAAAATGATGACCACACGAACCTGTTGCCGTAGGAAATGTTTATTGTGTGATGGGGAAGCCCTGCACCCATGTTTCCCAAGTCTCCTACACCAGAACTGCTCAGAATAGTTGTTGAAAACAAATCTACAGCCGATGGGCTGGATCAGAACCTCTGGGGTGTGGCCATGAACTGTGGACCTCTGCAGAGGACAGGGACCCCACATCTGTGAACCAGCGAGAGATCTGCCACACGGGGACTCGTTCTGGAATGTGCGAGGCTTTGGACACTGCAGGAGGGGTCCTCACTACTGGGGTTTGTGGCTGCTTAGGAAAACACTCACTGGAGACATTCCTGAGAGTCGGGGCCCCCAGGAACACCCTACCAGGTGCGCAACCTGTCTTCCCGCCTCACTTTTATTTGACACCAGCAGCGATGAGATGTCTTCTCTTCTAAATTAATTATGTCCATCATTGCTAGAGGAAACTCACTTAGCCCCATCAAGCCTGGCAAGTGATGGAAAGGGCCGCATCTCACATCAGAGACAGGGCTCATGGGGAGGGGACCAGGCCTGGGACAGGGAGGGGAGGCCATCTGATGACACAGGCTCCAAGTCTCAGCCTCGCCAGCCAGGATGGAGGGAACAGCCTGCTCTCTGTAAGCCCAAGTTCAAACCCTGTCTGCCTCTGGCAAACTGTGTGACCTGGACCATGCCCTTTGCCTCTCTGGGTCTTGGTTTCCTCATCTGTTCTATGGACCTAGAGGCCCTGCTGGGGGGTTCTCCTGAGGGTCGTTTGAGCAGATGTATGAAGTGGGAAATGAGAAACATACACTGCCTCTACACGGGCCAGTTGGTACAGAGGCCTGGATCCATTTTGCATCATGAGCCGAAAGTAGGAAAATTGCAAAGATTTTTTTTTAAGGGAACATTGCAAATAATGGACATACTTTCAAGTTAAGGAGTTGGCCCAGGCATTTCCTGATGTCCCTCGGCCCCCATCTCACGACACTGTGACTGTCCAGGTGTCTCCTTGCCCTCCTCTCCCTCCACTCACCCCAGGGTCCCCACCCCTCCTCCTGGGGACTCAGATCCCAAGTGAGGTCCTCGCCCTGCTCTTCCACTGCCTGGCGCTCACTCTCCCCACAGCCAGCCGCACACGGGCTCCCAGCTTCCTGCAGGCTCTGCCAGAGCCCCCGCAGCCTGGCCAGCCCCGTGGCCGCCCGGACACGGCAGCCCCACAGCCTCCTCACCGCTCCCCGTGCACTGGTCACCATCAGACCTCATAGTTTGGCTGCTGTCTGCTCTCCTCCGCCCAGAACCCTGACTTCGTGGGTACTCAGTACTCGGTGCTGTTTAATCTAGTACTCGGTTCACAGATTTCGTCTCACTTCATCCACACATCCAGCCTGAGAGGTAGGGAACACTGGACCCATTGTGTAGATAAAGCAAACGAGGCTCAGAGGAAGCGAGCAACTGGCCAAGGGCTCACGGCCAGTACAGTGCTGAGAATTCAAACCCAGACTCCTCTGGGTTCCAAGCACAGACCTGTAGGAGTGAGCACAGAGCAGCTGAGCCGGGTGGTGACACAGCCCCGCCCCAGCCCTGCTGCCCTGCTGCCCAGCGGAACACGGCGGTGAAGCACCTCCGACTCCCCCACCTCGTTACATAAAGTAGAAGCCCCTTCCCCAGGGCGCAAGAGGTGACGAACCCACTCTGCAGCCACCAGGATGAGCCAGGTGGCACCCGCGGATGCGCTGGCCCATGATGAGGGGGGTCATTGGATACACCGGGGACCTCACGACTCCCCTCGAGGGACTCGGGAGCCCTGGCTGCAGATCTCCACGACCCCGGCTCGCACAGTCCTTTCCCCGACGCCCCTCTCCTTGCCATCGTACTGCTGGGGCTGGCAGGGTCAGCAAGGCCACACGGACCACGGGATGCCGTCCCCAGGACCTGTGCCAGGAGAGGTCGACCTGCTGGTGCTGCAGCACAGTACCTGGGCGTCGTGCCCTTTGGAGATCGGAAAGCAGAGGCTCGAGTCTGGGACCTAACTCACCTCAGGCTCCTGCTGATGAAGGAGCCAAGGGCCCAGGCCGGACCACAGGCCGCAGCCCTGCCTGCGCTCCCAGACTCACACGCATGATTTCGTCTGTCTGCGCTATGAGCCGACTCCCCAGTCAGCCCCAAGCAAAGAACAGTGAAAGGAAGAGCGGCTTGATTTCCAGGTCGATCACCACGCCCTTCCTTCATCCCAGCCTGCATCCCCTAATCATCTTCAGGGAGGCTTGCTGCAGGAAAGTCACCTTCAGACAGTGCCATCACCATCGGTGTCAGACACGCTAGGACAGTACGGGGCGGTGGGGGGTGCAGGGCGAGCTGCAGGAGGTAGAGGGGGCCCCCACTTCCACCTGTCCACCCTCACCCATCAGACGCGGTGCTGCAGGACCCTCCAGAACACACCCAGCAGCCAAGTGGTGATTCTGAATCAGAATCCAAGCCATCTAGATCCCAAGTTCCAAGA
This sequence comes from Dasyprocta punctata, assembly GCA_004363535.1. Classification (NCBI taxonomy): domain Eukaryota; kingdom Metazoa; phylum Chordata; class Mammalia; order Rodentia; family Dasyproctidae; genus Dasyprocta; species Dasyprocta punctata. The sequence continues at coordinate 29,327 of RJWM01000601.1, forward strand.
GCTGATCCATGGAGCTCACCCCAGTTGATGTCATCTCATTTATTGTCACAATGACCCTGGCGCTAATCATTATCATCCTTTCGGTGGCCAATTATACTTGCCCAGAGTGTCCCCTCACCCCACCCCAGAGACTTGCCCCAACAGCGCTCCCTCCCGTTGGCCTGGACAGGCCTCAGTGACTGACTGGAAGACAGCCAGTGCAGAGCTGGAGACCTCCAGGGCTGGCTCGTGGAACCAGCTCGGACCAACAAGGGCCGCTTCTCCCCAGGAAGATGAGGGTTATTGGCTAGCGTGGGCTGTGCACAGCGGGAGGAAGGTAATATAATCATGTGCTGTAATGACTACACAGATAAAAATTATGTTTTCGGCACAAAGAGTCCCCTCTCCCTCTTTCTCTCGCCCAAATCCATCCAAACCATACGAACTATGAAAAGTACAGCCTCCGAGATGATATTCAATCTGTCAGATCCGCAGCCCTTCATTATAAGTATCATCACGATAAATAAAAGATAAGGCTCCACGCCGCCGAAGTTGTCAGGGAAGACACAGACTCACCAGCCCGTCTGCCCGGAGGAACTGCCAGGCCCCGTGGTGGAGGGAGGAGGTGGAGAGAATCTGGAGGAGGTGGTTAAGTACCCCCTCCACAGGGGACACTAGGACACCAAGCCCACCAGGCCCCGCGCGGCAGCCTGAGCTGAGTGAATTCCTTCCCACACACTCGCTGCGTTCTTCTCCAACTTCTCCAAGGCAACAGATTTTTCATTCCTTGTAAGATTTCTCTTTGCTCCTAGACAGAAAGTTACCAAACCACTGAGTTCTTAAATGCCAGGCACGGCGCTGGCCAAGAAACAGACAGTATCCCTACGCTTCCTCGCTGGCCTGGGGGTGAGCCATCTTGCTGGGGTCTGGGACGGACCAGGTTCAAATCCCCTCTAGGACGCTGTGTAGATGTGTAGACTTGATGTTCCGTCAATCAGTGGTGGTCGAATAAGAAAACAGAACATAAAACTCACACTCATCTTCCCCCAACCTCACCCCTCTCACTGTCACACATCCCATCTGTAAATGTGCAGAGAAGGCAGAATCCTCTGAGCAAACTTGCGCAGTCCTCAAGGGGACCCAGGGCTGGCGGACGCTGCTGCTGCTAAGTAGGCTGATGGTCACTCATCAGAATGCAGCCCAGGCTCTCGTCCTATCTTCCTGAGCCCCGGAGAGCTGAAATCAGGGTCCTCCTTCCAGGGGACAGTAAGATGCTGAGTTCTCATCCCGGAAGTCTTTGGGGTCCTGGGTTGCAGGAGCAGAATGGGGTGCCACAGTAACTAAAAGGCCCCAGACGGGCTGAGCGTGGCCGAAGGTAGCAGACAATCCCAGAAGGAGACCAGCATAGCTAGAATACAGTGCACTTCCTGCTGTCCAGACAGCTGTAGGTACAGCTGAAGGACACAAGGTCCCTGGCCCTGCCCTCAGCAAGAGCACCAGCTACTCACAGCCAGGCTACCCAAGCCCGGGTGCCCCCCACTCCCTGCCACCGGCATCACTAATTCTAAATGCCAGTGACACTTGACGACTCACACACCTTTCTCAAATAGCTGCCCTAGAACAAAGCCTCCAACCTACAACAAATTTGCAGGAGAACGTCAATCACTAGGGGTCATTTGCTGAGAGGACCCAGCCCCTGGGAAAGGAGATTCCATCCAGGATCTTATCAACATGACGCCACAGTGCTAGGCACCAAGGCACCCCATAAAATTAAAAAAAAAAAAAGGAATGAGAGAAGAAATAAATGAGCTAAAGGCTCCATTAGGTGCTGTCATACATTGCATGTCACTTAATAAAGGGACGCTACTCATTACACGCTCCAAGCCTGTTTCCTCATCTCTAAAAGAACTAGTGCAACCCGCCTCAGAGTGTGGTAAGAGACAGCCCCAATGGTGCAATCGGTTAGCACACAGTGCTTATATAACAACATGGTAAGATTAAGTCAGATAATATATGCACAGAGTCTATATATCTACAACGAGCAATATATGTCCAATTAAGTTCAGCTAATATTTAATTGCTGTCATCTTTGTTATTAGCTGCCACTTATTTAGCATCTATAGAGGCTAGCTAGAGGCTTTCTAGTCCTCCTAATTGTCATAGGAATCCTTCAAGGTGGATAGTAGGATTGCTTTCATTATGCAATATTTATAAGAGCTAAAGAATTAAATGGTGCATACAAAATAACTTCTACCCTGGAACAGGGCAGGCCAAGTGCAAGCAGGTCCTCTCCCCGATCAGAGCAAGACTGTCCTGAATAATGTGCACTTTTGACCTACTGCCAGGCACGGCAGGCAGGGAGAAGCCACCAAACCCTCCAGTCCTCCTCACAATGAAAGCTGGGTTTGAAGCTGGTAAAAGGAGACAGCACACTGACAGGAAGCATTTCTTTGCCTTGAGGAGCACCAATTAGCATTGTAATTAGAATTCTGAACCCAATACCAAGAGCGACGTGGAGGGGCTGATTCTGCCCACCCCTCTGCTGATCGCATACACTCAGAGGTTCGCTAGTGTCTCCAGGTCTCAGTGGTCCTGGACTCATGAAACCAGACAGAGATTTCCAGATTGCCCCATAAAAGCACTACAGATTAACAAAAAAAATTTTTAAATGAGCTCACAGTGAAAGGTCACAGAAAAAAGGAGGCAAATAAGTGACTTAAATGACAGTCAAAAAATACACAAAAATAGATTTAAATACCCAAAGATTGCAGGCATTGAGTAATCTAGGACATTCTATGATGTGTCAATGTGTGACATGTGTGAGAAAAGAAAGCCCAAAGAGGGATGATCAGCAAGAGACCATCAGGAACGACCACCAGCTTTGGGAGAATAACCAACTATAACTTCAGAAGTCAATGTTTTTGTCAACTAGAAAGACAAGATAGGTGATTGACAAGTTGACTAGTCACAACTAAAATGGAAATTTGTGAACACAAGGATTAGAACCCGATTAAATTACCCAAAGTGCAGTGCTAAATGATACAGAAAAGGAAACTACCAAGGAGTGAGAGACACGGATATTGGCCACTCCAAAAGAGAGTTAATCAGCTTTGGAGGAGGTCACAGAAAAGGTGGGAAAGAGATCATATTTGAAGAATAATAGTTGAGAACCTTCCAGAAAAGAAAAGAAACATTAATCTAAGGCTCAAGAATCACTATACATTCCAAGTAAGATTAATGTTTCAGATTCTCTCAAGCATTTACTACTACAGTATTTAAAACACCAAAGACAAAAATTAGATATTTAAAGCAGCCAGACAAAAAGAAGAGACACTATTTAGAGAAATGACAAGAAGCCCTTTTCAACTCCAACACTCAGAAAATACCAAATTTTCTGGCAACCAGAAAATACCAGATTGCGCCTTTAAAGTGTAAAGACACAGAAATTGCCAACTCAGAATTGTGTACTTCACAAAACTGCATAGCCAGCAACAACAAAAATAAAACAAAGATATATTCTGATGTATGAAGTACATGGTCATCCAACTGACCTTCTCTAAAGAAAAAAAGAAAACGACCAAAAAATAAAGATCTCAAGTGCAGAAAGGAATGTTGAGCTAAAAAGCCAATAAGCATCTGTAAAATAGCAAAAAAAAATGTATATAGAAAATAATTAGGAAGTATTATTATAAAATCGCAGAGTAATAGCAGAACTAAAATACTAGACAACAAAAATATACAAATTGGGGGAATAGTTATTTTTATTTTGGATAGATTGAGGTCTCTTCACCATCCAAAGAGTCTTAAAATGCTTTTAAATTTAGTTATGTTCTCAGTCGGGTGTGGTGGTGCATGCCTGTAATCCCAGCACTTGGGAGGCTGAGGCAGGAAGATTGCCATGAGGTCAAGGCCAGCCTGAGCTACACAGTGAGTTCAAGGCTAACCTGAATTACATAGCATGACTCTGTCTCAAAAAAAAAAAAAATTAGTCACATTCTTAAATTAAAAATGCATAAGTGGGTAGGAAAATATTTAAATAGAAAAAAAGAGTAAGTTTGAAAGAGTGGAGGAGAATAAATTTGAAATAAAAATGAAAAATCAAATGAGTAATTTTTAAACCCTTGACCAATACATAAAAAACAAGAAAGAACCAAATTAAACAATAGAAAAAGTGAAAAAAGAGAAACCACAGACATAATAAAGCCAATTAAAAATGTAAATAATTATTAATGGATTAAAATATCCAATTCAGGACAAGACTACTGGAAAAATTTTTAAAACTACAAGAAATACCAGGTATAACCAATCACCTAGATAAGAAGTGAAATTGTATTGGTCAAACTGAAGCATCCATGCAACCCTCCTTGGTCAAAAAACCTGTCCCCTCTTATAAAAAAAAAAAGACCAAATTCATTGTTAGTGTCTGTTATAACCAGGCATTTCTATACGTTTTATTACAGATTTATTAAGTCACATACAATTTTTTCTGTACCTTACATTTTACTCAATATTACGCTCATGAAGTTTATGCACTTTAATAACTTTATTAGTTTCCACTACTGTATTATTTTTTATAGGATTGTGACACAACTGATTTGTGCCATTCTTCTTTTGCTAGATATTGCTATAGCAGAAATTATGTGAAAGAGTAAATAAGATCCAAAATCTATAATAGATACTGTGAAAGGGAAAGAAACTGCTCAAAAGGAAAGAATAACTGGACTGGGGGAAAGGAGAAAAGAAAGAAGGGAAAGCACATGTATGTGTGTATATATAAGAGCTAAGAGAGTTATACTACTAATTTCCTTCAGTTCACTGAGAAAATGGTTTGTGCCTATATTTTGTGATCAATTTTGCATGCCTGCACCTTGTAATCTGAGCAACTACTCCGAAGATAACAAAATGCACTATATTAACCATTATTAATTTCCTATTATACTGTTATGAAATTCTCTGTCATTGTTTTTATTAGTTTTTTCTCTTTAAAATAAATAAACTAATAGTGAGAATGTTCTCATATGTCTCCTTGCGAAAATTGCTCTCTAAGATACATATTTTTAGGCGTGTACTCTCTGGTCCATGGAATGCAAACAGCTTCAATATTCCTAGAGACTGGCAAACTGAAAGGAGCTGCACAGTTTGCCATATTTCTGACAAAGGCAGACAGAGTAATGAAGACCAACTAGAAAATCTGGATAAACTTTTAAATTAAAAATTACATGCCTAAAGGCTTTGGAGAGTTATCAAGCACACCAAGAGTTATAGGCCAAGATCCAAATGAGGAAGGAAACTCACTGAGACAGACCCGGCACTGAGTTTGTTTTCCCCTAAAGGAGTCTCCTGATTCCAAAAGAGGAGGCTGAGATGGTGAAAAACTCATAACAATAAAGGGAGAAAAATTAAAAATCAGGGGCTATTGATAAAGGGAATCTAATTAACCTCCTACACCAAAAGTCATGTCCACTTTTTCTATGATTCCCTTTTCTTCCTTTCTCACCCCTTGTCTTTCATGGAAGGACTGACTGGGTTTTATTTTTCAACTGACTTTAAAGGGATCCACCCTATGGGTAAAGTAAACTAAATTTATGCTGTCTTTCAAAGGGGTTTAACTCCAATTCAAAACATTTCCATCCCTAATTGGATTAAGAAGAGCTGGTGTTGCTAGTAGTTGTCAGAATCAAACATTTAAAATTGCTCTAAAGAGAGATATGATCACCCTAATCCTCAGTTTATCTGTATGATTTTTCCAGTATCCAATCAAAACCAGGCATGAAAGGCAGCACAATAAGATGGTAAAAAACAAAGCACAATACAATATGGAAACTTCTCATAGGGCTTTCTGATAAAGGAAGTATCAGACCTAGACTTAAAAATCACTAGTTTAATATATCCAAGTAAATAAATGAAAATTGAGAAAAATGCATCAAAAAACCATAAACTTATTAAGATGAATCAAATGTAAATTCCAGGACTGAAAAACAGAATAATTAAAATTAAAAATTCATCAGTAAGGTTTGATAACAAGATACAGCTGAAGAAATAATCAGTAAACTGAAGAATGTATCAAAAGAAAATACCTAGAACAATACACGGAGGAACTTGAGGATAGGAAAAAAGGGAAGAGATATAAGAAGCAATGAGGTACTGCAAAAGCTCTAATATACATGAAATTAGAATCCCTGAAGAACAAGAGAAAGAGTGAAGCAGAGGCAATATTGAAAGAGATAATGGCTGAGAATTTTTTAAGTGTAAAAAATATAGTTAGAAAGATTCAAAAGATTCAAGAGCACTTCAACCAAATTAAATACAAAAGTCACTGCACCTCAGCACATTGCACTAAAACCACCGGTAACCAGAAACAAAGAGAAAAATCTTAAAACCTGAAAGGAAAAAAAAATTCATAAACTTCAAATCATCATGAATAACACTGGCATCTGACCTCTCCACAAAAATAGTTTTTTAAAAGAAGACAATAGAGTGCCATCTACCACACAGTCAAAGAAAATGTGCCAACCTTGTACCCAGCAAACATAGCCTTCAAAATTATCAAAACAGTGAAAACATTTCCAGTTTGGAAGAAATGTATTTTCAGGCTAAGAAATGCACCTGGAAGATCCACACTACAGGAAATATAGAAAGCCATTCTTCAGAGAGATACTTGGAAATGTAGGAAGAAATAAAAAATTGCAGATAGATGAAGATGTGAGCAAATGTAAATGAATATCAGTGTATTTTTAAAAAAAGCAATGACTTGTGGTCATGGACTGCTGTCATGATTTGTATCTGGATGTCTTCGTAAAGCCTCGCAGGCTCATAGGAGGGTCCTTTGGCAGGTGGCTGTATTCTGGAGCTTGCAGCTGACTTACTGTTAGGAGGGGAGGCCTGGTCAGAAGAGGCGGGTCACTGTGAGCGTGACCCGGAAGGGTGTGTCTCCCTTCCTGCCTCCTCCCCTGAGTCCCTGCTTCCTGTCTGCCATGCTAGGTGCTGTTGTCCTCTGTCATGTCCCTGTAAGTTGGCCAGCTGACTATGGACTAAAACCTCTACAAACTGTGAGCCAAAGCAAACTTCTCCTCCTTTAACTTGTGGGTGTCAAGTATTATGCCTCAGCAACGAGAAAATAAATAAAATATTTACACAATCGAATAAAACACATGGGAACTGTAACATAAATAAGAGAAGGGATAAATGACATTAAAGTATTTTAAGGTCTTTACACTGTCCAAGAAGTAGGGAAATTATTTTTTTTAAAAGAGGGGTTGCTTGGAGTGTGGCTAACTGGTGAAGTGTGTGCCTAACACATTTGAGTTCCTGAGTTTGAGCCCTCGCTCTACAAAAAGCATAAAATAAAATAAATATAAATCAAAGAAATCTACGGTAGTATCTGGGGCAGCCATTCTCTGAAATTTCCCAGATCTAAACTATTTTGATAGCAGTGCTCACATACTGTTTGCCTCTCTTACTCTTGGCATTTGCAATGATGACATAAAAGTTATAGAGCATAAAACTTCCGGAGCCTGAGTATAAATCGACGAAGACAGGCAGGCAGGATTTAATAAAAAACTAACTTTATGCTACTTACGTGATAAACACTCCAAATAAAAGAATACAGAAAGATTGAAAGTGAGAGACTGGGAACGCATCTAACGTAAACACTCATGAAGAGAAGGTTGGTATAGCTACATTGCTATAAGACAACACAGACTTGCAGGAGTAAAATGTGACTACACAGAGAGGTATTTCAGAAAAAGTCCAACTGGCCAGAATGATGTAACTATCCTAAATCTGCAAGCACCTGATAACATAGCCTCAAAATACATAAAGCAAAAATTGACAGAGCTAAGAGAGAAAAAGATGGACAAAATGGACTATCATAGTGGCAAAGTTTCACTGATAGAACAAACAGACCAAAAACTTCAGCAAGGATGTAGAAGTTTTGAATAACATAATTAACCAAATTAACTTAATTGAGATTTATAGGACCCTGCACCTAAGAACTGCAGAGCAAACCTCCTTTTCAAGTTTCCTTAAACATTTACTAAAATTGACTATTTGCTGGGTCATAAAGCAAGCTGCAACACATTCAAAGTATTAAAATTAAGTGGAGCATGTTTTCTGGTCTGAGTGGAATTCAGCTAGACTTCAACAGCAAAGTAAGAGGAATATCTTTGAAAATTAAGAATTTGAGGAAATTAAGCAGCACACTTCTAAGAAATGCACTAGATCTAACAAAAAAAATCACAATGAAAATTAGAAAAAAAAAGTTGATAATAAAATTGCATGACACAATAGTCTACGGAATGCAAGAGCCAAGCTTAAAGGAAATTAGTGGAGCCTTAAATGTATATGTTAGAAAAGAAGAAAGGCTGAAAGATAGTGATCCAAGCTGCCATCTCAAGAACTAGGGGAGGAAAAGAGCAAATTAAACCCGAAGAGAGGGCCAGAAAAGTGGTTGCAGAGGAACCTGCGTCTGTCCTTTCCCACAGTCTACAGCAGGACACAAGCGTAGGGAGGTTGGTGTGGGACACTTTTGCTAATCTAGTGGAGATTGTTCTAATTTCCTATTTCTCTGATTACTAAAAGGTAGCAAACTTCTTCAGAGGTTTGGACCTTCACTTCTCCTATTCTGTGAATTGCCCGTCCAGATGTTTTGTCCATTTTTCTATTCTTTTTCTCATTTTGATTCACAGAATTCTTCCCATGGTCTGGTTGTGGGTATTGTAAATATCTTCTCCCAATAAGCAGTCTATCTCTTCTGTTTCTTTTATGGTAGCATTTATAAAACAGAAAATTTTAAATACACATAGTCAAATGCATCAATATATTTCTCACATTGAACACCTTACTCCACTTGGAAGTTACTTTGGGGGTCGTAGAAGGTTGATTCTATTCTTACTGTAGAAGAAATTCAGACTCAATTTGGAGAATGTACCCAGCGGCTATCAATAGCAAGGTGCAGCATCAAATCCCGTTCTGTGGTCCTGCCCCTGTTGTCGTCTAGGGCCTTCCTGAACCCCCGGTCTGAGCTGTTCTCAACTCCGGCTCTGCGGTAGGTTCCAGGGACACAACAATCAGTGCTGGGAAGGACCTGGGCCTTCCACAGAGCAACTTACAGTCAGATGGGAACCTGGGGAGCGTTCTGCCAGGAGACACTGGACTGCAGGTTCTTGGAGGCTGACGGGGTGGGAAACAGGCCCAAGGCCACTGAGGCCCATGCGGGACTGGCAAACCCAGCCCCCACAACAGGGAGGAAGGTGCTCTCTCCTAGTTTTCCTTCTTTTTATTTTATTTTATTTATTTTATTTTATCCTGTTCTGTTTCATTTCATTTCATTTTTACTGGGCTGGGGACTGTTTTCAGGGCGATGAGCTTGATATCTGAGCCACATTCCCAGCCCCTTATTTCCTGGTTTCAAAAGAGCCACACCACATTTGGAAAGTGGAAGTAACCAGCCCAGCATAAACATGGGGTGAATGTGGAAGCCAGGCCCCTTAGACGCAAGCCCAGGTCCTCTTGATCTTCAGGGATTTCTGTGCAGAGGGAAAGGAAGAGGAGGTTGGTAGGTGACACGGGGCAGCAACTGCAGGCAGCTCTTCCAGCCAGCTGCCTGACCTGGCCAGGACACTGAGCCTTTGCCCACTGGACCTGCCAGGTTCCACAGTGCCCTCAGCATGCCCAGCAACACCCAGCCTTGCCAGCGTGGGCTGGCGTTTATAGCACCTACTTCTGACAGGCACACTCACACACGCATACCTATAGTCACATGCATACACACCCATGCATTCATGACCCTGCCAGCAGGTCCTAGGAAGAACGGGGGTCTCGAGGAGAGGGCATGGAGATGGGGGAGGGCAAGGCTGGGAGAGAGAAAGGAACACAAGACGAGTATCCGATCAAGTCTTCGTTTATTGCGGAAGTGTTCACAGCTTATATAGAAGCGGGAATGGAAGCTGTCATCACAGAGGAGTGTGGCGAGCACGGATAGGTTGTCGTCATTTCCTGGCGGGACAGGGGAGAATCATGGGAAATGTAGGCTTTACATGTAGGCTTGCGAGAGAGGAACATGGGAGATGTAGGCTGACACATCGAACGCCCACAGGCGAGAGAGGCGGGGCGGCAGCTGTGAAGCTTTACCGCTCTCTACACATTCACATACACACACCCCTACAAACACAAATACATGCATGTACACACACATGCATGCATGCATGCAAACTCCTGAGCCATGCTACTCTTCAGTAGAGTCTCAACTCTAGAGTCCTGCAAACCAAAGTGAAATTCATGAACCTTCACTATCCCCTCACCCCTGTCCAGCTGCCCTGTGGATAGCACTGATGACCAAACTAGAGAAGTGGTCAGGTCCAAGGACTCCGAGGGCACATACCGTTCAGTATCGGGAGACATCCCAGAATTTTACCTAACATGATGTTATTGCAAGGCTCAAGTTGCATGCAAGTTTTGTGTCAATCTAAAAACTAAAGCTTGCACTTGAATTACCCAGCTCTGCGGGCATCCTTGTCTTTTGTCACCTTTATCCGCTAACCTGCTGAATTTTGCCCTGACCGCGGCTCAGCCCAAGGCTGGCGTTTTCGAGGTGACCGAGCTGCTCTCCTTCCCTGCCTTAGGTATTCGTCCCCCACCATTCTCACTGTCCTGCACATAATCATTCCCAGCCCTAAAGCACTTCACATTTGCTGAAAAGCACTTCAGTTTCAAAGTGATTAGAGGTTGAAGATCCGTCGTTTAAAATTTAAATTAAACCGATTAAAATTACAGGAGCACTTCACGTGTTTTAAGCAAATAATTATTTTTTACAAACAGATCCGGGTCTTGGGGTGAGCTGGGCCCTAAGCAAGAGAGAGAAAGCAGCGACAGCTCCCGAGGGAGGCCAGACTCCCCAGCTAATCAGCTCTGCTCTGCTGGGGACCCCGGCTGCTGCCCGAAATCCTGGGAGAGGACGGGGCCCCAGCCCACACACTGTCCCTTTGTCCCTTCGGCTCCCAGAAATCAGCCGTGACCTTGGGTGAGCCTTCCAAGCTCACCCAGAGGGTGGGACTTCCAGGGCCTTCTTGGAGCTTCTGCTGGGAACAGAGGCGACCTAGCTGACGGGTAGACAGAGAAGATCTCTCTTAGTGCTGTGGTCCCTGCCCAGGAGCATATACACCACGTCCCCAGGGGCCCCAACATCTAAGACATAAACCTTAGGGCCACCAGAGAACAAGAAGGACCTCACATTGATCAAGCATTTTTCTTGTCCTGGACACAGCGATGCATCAGCAGAGGAGCAAACAGACAAATTACAGAACCGAAAACTATGGGAATGGTTAACCTCCGAGATCCTTTGGCTCAGGCTCATAGAGGAGTAGCTACGACCTCAGCTGGGATTTGCAGCACGAATAGGAGTTTTCAGATGAACAAAGAATGCAATGACATTCAAAAGCCCAACAGTGCAAAGCCCCGTGACATCTGACCCTGATTCAGAATGAAGACATCTCTGACCAGCTGCCGCAGTTCTCTGCTCTTACCAAGGACAGCACACAAGGTCCCAAGCACTGTTTACTCCCCGCTGTGTGAATACCTAGAGCCAGAGACTGGGGTTTTAAGTCTTTATCTTGGGCCAAATAGAACCAGCAACCCCCCAACCTGCCTCCCCCGGACCAGGGGTTGGGGAAGGGTCAGCTGTGTGTGGCAGCGGGGCAGACAGCAGAAGGAAACAGCGCATGATCTGCCGGGGAAGGAGACGACAGCCCTGCCAAGCCCAGGCCAGACTTTCACAAACAAACCTGCATCCAGGTTTCCACGCCCCGCCCCTCCGCAGCCCCGCCCCACCGCAGCCCCGCCCCCGGGAGGAGCGCGCTGCAGGTTGGTGTCCTCGTGTCTCCGTTTTCCGTTTTCCCTAATTAGGTTTCCAAGCCTGGGATCATCTGGGCGGCTTTCCTTGAGCTCTGTGCTGGGATCTGTGCTGTGGGGTTATTTACAGCTGTCCCCCAAGAGGGCCAGGGGCGGGCAAGGGCGAGAGGCTTTCTGTAAATAAGAATTAGCCCCTGAGGGAGGGGGAGGGGAGCGGTTAATCACCTAATCACCGGGATGAGGAAAAGTTTTGGGTGTAGACGGAGGGGATAGTTACCCAGCCGCAGAGTGTGTTTAAGGTCAGCGAGTGGATGACTGAAATAGCGGGGATGATGTCGAGGGCATGCTGCCGTGATAAAAACGCGCGCGGTTTGCCCTCCGCGTCCTGCGGATGGGCGACAGTCAGAGGTCTTGAGTGATTCCACAGTGGTGACAGGGGTGATGTGTCCCTGCTTCTCAGAGATGATTGATTTATTGGCCCCTGGGGGAATGGAAGAGGCCAGCTCCTCAGAGGCCGGGTGTGGCCTAGAGCCGGGTCTCTGGGGAGGGGCTGTGAATTTGGAGCCCAGTGGAGCCTTTTCTTCTCTTTCAAGGAGCAAATGGATGCTGTGTCTGTTGAGCAGGGCCCCCCTCCAGCTCTTCCCGAGAGCCACGTCCCTGCCTGCGGGAGGAGCGGGAGGTGAGGGGGACGCAGGCCTGGCAGAGGACAGAAAGCCTTCTGCTCATGCTGACCCTCACGCCTGCAGAGTATGACCGTGTGCGGGTCCTGGGCTCTCAGCACCCTTTCCCGCGTCTCTAAACCCTGCCAATGTGTGAGCGAAGAAGGGTCAGGATGGCCTGCACTCTTGCCACGGCTTCCAAGGGGGACACGCTTTGTTCTGGGGACCACGGGTGGGCCTGGCTGAGTCTGCGGCTAGCGGGAGTCACAGGCAGGGTTAAAGCCTTGCTCTCTTCTTCAAAGGTCTGCATGACTCTGTGAGCTGGTGGTGTAGAAAGCGTACAGAACAACAGGTGAAAACCATAGCCAGCCATCCTGCAGCTGCCCCGGGCCAAGTGGAGTCACGGAGGGACCCGGATCACTCAGCTCTGAAGTCAGGGACCAGGAAGAGGTTGACCAGCAAGCTGGTTCCTGCACGGCCCCCAGAAAACTCCTCTACCTGCACTCCAAACAAACCGTCTGTTTCGTGGCCGAAACTGTTTCTTTCCTTGAGGAGGAGAGCACAGGAGTCATTTGGAAAGTATTCCCAGGGACCTCCTAAAACACTTGTCACCTGCTGCCCTATGTACAGCAGGGCTCACAGGAGTTTATCCCTTAAATGAGTGACCGCTCGCAAAGCATTTCTCAATCTTTCTTGTCTCAGGAGCCATTGTTCCCCATGGCATCTTACAGGACTCAAGTTTGAGGGGCACCCTTTGGGCAGCATGGCCTTTGTACTTCCTAACTATGGCTAAATCTGCCATGCATTTTTTTTTAACTCTTGCTGTAGAGCTGTGCAGCCTTGGAAGCTGAAGTTCTTGGCACCTCGGTTTTGACCTCTGCAAAGTGGGTGTCATAAGTCAGTGCTGGGGGAACAGAGCAACCATTTCATGGATCACCCCGTCCAGGGGCCTGCGGCTTCATGGGAACCGTTCAGCACTGCCTTTTGTCCCCCACTTCATGACAGTCTTGATTCATTCACACATTGCACAAACGTTTAATACCTAACTTCACTGCTCCCAGCTTCAGGATGCAGGCGCTGAGATAGAGGCTGAGTTAAACTTTGTGGTGCCCATGGAGGTCACTTCCAGAGCGACCATCATAGACCAAGCTATGTGGGAGGCGGAAGGAAGGGAATCTGTGGAGAGAAGGACATGAATAAAGGTAGACCCAAGAGAGGTCTACCTCCCTGCAGGAGGGAGGGATGGTGAGGCTGGAGGCTCCAGCTTGGCCCTCGCTGTTGAGAAGCAAAGGGTGGGACTCGAGGTTGTCAAGCACAGGGGGACTTATCTAAATGCTTTCTGTGCTTCAAGAAGGAAGGGCAAGTAGAGCAGGTCCTCAGACAGCTCAACACGGAGCTGCCCTGTGACCCAACAGTTCTGCTCCAAGGAATGTCTTCAAGAGAAATGAAGATCCACAAAACAGGTGCTCAACAGTCAAAATGAGCCGTATCCATAGAATGGAATATAATTCAGCCATCAAAATAGATGAAGTACCATTAATTAGCATGTGGCAACTTGGATAAACCTTGAAATTATTATACTAAGAGGAGGAAGCTAAACACACACACATGCACACTCGTGCACACACACACACACACACACACACACATAAGTCCAGAATAGGAAAATGTACGAATACTAAAAGTAGATGAGCTGTTTCCTAGGGTCAAAAGGGATAAGGAGTGTGGACTGAGTGTAAATGGTTTCTTGTACAGGTGGTTAAAATATATAGAATTGACTTTGGTGCTTTGCTTGTACATAACTTTGAAGACCCTGAAAGCCATTAAATCATAAACTTTAATGGATGCATTGTATAGTCTGTTAATTACATCTCAATAAAAGCTGTTTCTAAAAACTGTATGGAAGCATCAATTACTTTCTATCTTCATTTAGTTAAATCTGACCTCTCTATGGAAACATTTATTATGTTTCTCATTTTGCAGATGAAACAAGAGAAGGTTCAGAGAGCGTAAGTGACTCATCCAGTGTTTATCTAAAATGTCCCCGAGAAAGCTCATGGTGTTGAAGCTTTGGTTGCCGATGGGATTTGGAGAGTAATCGGATCAGGGGATCATGATTTGATGGCATTATTGGGAAGTGATGGAAATGGGGTGGGGCTGGGTTGAAGGGAGTGGATCATAGGATGTGCTCTTGGGGATTTTAATCCAGTTCCCGGGAACCTCTTCTCATGCTCTTTCGTCCTCTTGCTCTCTGCTTCATTGTCGTCATAAGGTGAGCAGCTCTCCTCCACCACACCCTTCCGCAATGCTGTTTCTGCCTCCCCACTGCCTAAAATCAGTGGAGCCAACTGGCCGTGGACTGAACCCTCTGAAACCACAAGCCAGAAGAAATCTCTCCTCCTCCTCATTATTCTCATATGTTTAGTCACAGGGATGAAAAATGAACACACCCAGGGTCAGTGTTAGCAAGTGTCCACCACCACCCCTTACTTCTAAAGTTCAAACTTTCCCAAGACAGTTCAACCTCATGTGACTGATAAATCCAGCCCCTTTCTCCATTTACTGAAAGCCAGTATTGGAGGACCTCACCATCTGCCCTCAAATCCATTTAGTCCCTTCTCCACCACCACCAGCCTCCTATCCTGTGCTCTTCAACCCTCCCATCCTCATTCCCCACCCCTGGCAGTGTGGCCAGTGCAGGCTTTGCTTCCAGCCCAACCACTTATCTTCAAAGTCAATTTCCGCTCCAAATATTTATAGCAAAATACAAAGCGCCTTCTTTCACGGGGGCCTATGTTGGAGGTGGTTTTCCCAGTGTGCGTGTATTTGACTATCAAATCCTCGGAGGTACATTAAGAGCTCTTGGCTGCTGGTGCTCTGCCCTGGCACCCACCCACCCACACAAGTTGTTAAACCCCAGCTTTATCCAAGCAGAGGCACTCCCAAGCATTTCCAAGAGCCACGCCCAGTACACTCTTGCTCTAACTCTCCCCCGACCCGCCCAAACCCAGCAGCACGAAGAAGGGTCCCAGGCAGGATGCCCTCTCTCATGGTGGACACGGATCACCCTGAATTGTCTGCACAGCCATGCACTAGCTGTGTGACCTCCCACAAGTCACCTTGCTCAGCCCACTCCTTTAGCTGGAAAGGAGAGCAAGGTAGCTTCCAGCTTTCACAAGATGATCTGATGAAGGACTGGGCGCTCAGGCAAGCACACAGCCAACTAAAGAAATATTAGCTGCTGCTATTTCCTCTTCTTCCCTTCTCTGTCATTATCAAACACAGACTCTGCAAACAAAAATAGCCATTATTCACCATCACATTTTTACTCTGCCCAACGACTGTTTTGCAAAAGCATCTCACTCCTTGGATGATCCTGCAGCCTGGGTCTTCTCGACCAAAGAGGAAACCAGACTCAGAGAGGGCCAGCGATTTTTAGGGTCTCACAGTGCCACAGGGGTGGCATATTCAAAAAGCCAAGTCCATCCCACTCCAACCCCTGCCAGATCTTCCTCCCCCAGGGTGATAGCCATGAGACCACCCCAACCGTAGCCACAGGGTGCGAATCCTCTGTCCGCCTGAGCCGTGGGACATTTTTAGATTGTGAATTGCAACTGAAGGTTAGGGGGACGCTCAACTCAGCACTGTCAGCACATTCCTGGGGTGGGAGAAGTCGGCCCCCGCAGATGACACAGCTCATCCCAGCCCCACCCCGTCCCCTCCCAGGTGGCCTGGCCGGGACAGAAGGATCCAAGCCAGTGTCTCACAGGCCCCAGGCAGCAGTGTCCACAGCTTGAGGACGTTTTAGGCCAGGTGCCCTGGTGAATGGAATGGACCAAGTGCCCCTCCCTGGCCTCGGCTCCTCCAAGACTGCATTTCTGAGGACTGGTCAGGACAAGGAAAGGAGGAGCCGTGCCAGCTTCGCCGCGGTCTTCAGGCCTGCAATGGAAAGAAGGTTCTCAGGCCCCGGAGGGAAGGGGCGGGTATCTCCTGAGCACGAGAAAGTTCCCAGCGCCACCGAGCCGGGTGGTGTACTCCACAGGTGTGCTGCACGGGCAGCAAGCCAGCCCGACCTTCCCTGTGCCACACCCTGGGGACCACAGGGGACAGTGGAACATCCTGGCACAGAGGAGCAGTCACACAGCTCGGAGCCAGGCAGAGGTGGCTCTGTGGTGCTCAGAGTCCTGCAGCAAAGTGACCTGTAAGCAGCAGTCCCTTTCTATAGGACAATCAGCCCCACCACCCACCCTCAGCTGTTACGGGGCACGGAGACGGCTGGTGCCCCCACCATCCCATGGCGGAGAGGGGCCACATGCTGGGGGCACTTGTCACACACTCATTCACTTGCTCACTCCAAATGTGTCTTAAGGACCCCATACCCCATCCTGGCCTCCCTTCTGCTCACTCACCATTCACTCATTCTTTTGCTACCAAGGCTGACTTTCCATCCCCGGGGGGGGACTCCACTCCTGATGCCCTGAAACACAGCCTGCAAGTGTCTTCGGTACAGGTCTAGGCCAGGACAGCTCTGAACTCAGTTCCTTATGCATCAATAAACTCCTGGCTAAAGGAAAATTAGACCTAGAGCTTTTCCTCTGTGTCTATCAGTTGATGACACCGGAGATGCCGAGGGGATGACTTGAGCTCTCGTGAACCCTGGCTTGGGAAGGGCTTGTTAGATGCACCTTCTACTGCCATCGTGCCAAGGGTGCAGCGACCCTGGACAGTCACTTTGTTTTCCTGAACAGGGACTACACAGGAAATTCTGCTGGAACTGGGCACTGAGCCTCTCTGAGGATGCACGGAGTGTTGTCACCCTCAGGGAGAAAAAGAGGAGCAGGGTGGCTGTAACAAGCGGGAGCAAAGAGCTTTGAATCTTAAAACAAAAATATGAAAAAGCAAGCCCTAGTGCCGTGCACCACCTGCACCTGCGCCAGCAGGCCCGAGGTGAACGTCAGAACCCATCTCTAAACACAGACAGCGCTGCAGCGTCAAAAGCAAGCCCAGCCCAACCGCCACCCTTGTGTGCTGATAAATTATGCACACCCTCTGGACAGATACGCCCCCAGGGGCCGAGGTCCTGTCTGAGCAACGCCAACCCCTCTCCCCAGTCACCCTGGGATCCCACTTTCCTGCCATCGGCCCGCACGCCCCTCCCTGCCCGCTGTCTCCCTTGGGCAGACCAGGTGTGCTCATGATGGATCGCCGCCTGGCCCCTGCATCCTAGAGGCGCTGGGCTTGTGACAGACAGCAGGCACGTCAGGACTGGAACAGGGCAGCCTGTCTCCAGGGGACATGCATTTTATTTGAGTAGCAGCGAGGGCTCTCCTAGCTCCTGTCCTGAGAGGCTGATCCGACCACACCTCTCATTCCTCTTGCATGCGTGCATTTGGTTCAACGTGTGAGACTCAAGTTTGAGGCAGAGAGCAACAGCAAGGAACCAAGTTTGCTCTGTGATCTTGAGACGAAATCAGAAGGGTGCCATGTCTCCAGGGAGCTCCTTATCTCTCCCAGAGACGGTCACCGGTCATTTCAAAGGAGACACAGCACCTTTATTAAATTTAAGCCACGTCTGATTACAGAGGAAGAAAGATTTCTTTCTCCCTGTCTCTGTCTCTCTCTCTCTCTTTTCATCTTGTAGGGCTGGAATATTGCAATCACTGTTCCTTCTACTTTTTTAAAAAATAAGATCCGCTAAAGGTCAATGTATCTCCTGGCCACATATGCAGCAACATTCAAATTTTCCTGGCCCAGGAATAAAAAGATTCTATCATTAAAAATAAAAGCATAAGGACATCGCCAGAGCCCACGGGGGATTTTCGAAAGAGGAGACATTTCGTTATCAACGTGCAATCACAGATTTTTAAGCAGTATCTCTAATCTTCTTCTCTATCCAGCCCCCCCAACCCATCCACCCCCAGCTCCCCTCATAGGCCCCCCTTCTTTTCACATCAAGGTCTTTTTATCTTCCAATTTTGCATCTAAAGATGAGGTGAATACCATTAGCTCAATTCAACCTCAAGTGTAGTCAGATGGGCCTGTGATTTCTGAAAAGCGCTGTCTAAGGTCACATTAAAATGTATAAGAGCATTTCGATGCCTGAGAAGGGGGCTTATTATCCACCCGCGGTGTAAAAGAGGAATGTCAGTGGCCACAGACTTGGGCGAAAACAAAGGAGATACCAGGATTGCAGGCTTTTGTCAGCAAGCTTCTCTGGTTTCCTTTCAGGGCCCTCCCACCAGCCTGTAGATAGCTCAGCAGCCTGGAAACTTGGGCCTCTTGCAAAGACAGAAGAGGGAGAGAGAGAGAGAGAGAGGGAGAGAGAATTTTTAAAAAAACAAGTTTAACTGGCTGCCCTGCTCTTCCTAACCCCCTCTATTTTCTTTCTTTCTTTATCTGGTTTAACCCCCTCATCTGCTGTCAACCGTGTCACTCGCTTTCGAATTTTGCGTCACTGTCTCCTTGACAGAATTTGGCCTCGCTCATGTGCTCTTTGCCTGGGTGTGTGTGTTTGGTTTTTGTGCATCCTTTGCCTAGACAGGAGTCAGCGCATGGCTGGAGAACTATGGACTTCAATGTCTTCATCCTGAGTAGGCAGCCCAGTGTTGGCCCCATAGAGGGAGAAGACCCAGGGGATACACGGGTCTGCTCAGTCCACAAATATGTTAAGCACCTACAAGGTGGCTGTCCCGGCTGGGGGGTGCGGGGAATCTGAGGAACAGGACAGAGTCTGGGAGAGGTGACATCGTCAGAGATGGAAGCAAGACCAGGGCAGGGGGATTATTTGTGAGAAAATAAACCAAGTGCTATGAAAGAGAGAATGTGAAGAAGGCCAACTTTAGATAACTGAGAAGCATCTTTCTGAAGAAATAGCATTTCAAGTGAGGCCTGGAAGTTGTGACAAAGCCAGCAATTCAAAGAGCTCAGGGAAAAGCAAGTGCTACGTTAGGGAAGTGGAAGGTTATGCATCTTGGGTGCTGGCGATTTTGTACAGCAAGTACCTACTCCAAGGCATAGTCCTGGTGGGGTCATCAGTCAGGAAACCTGGGCCCCAGCCAGCAAAGAAAAGCACACCTGACCCCAGGGAGACCCGTCAGGCAGGCACTCAGTGATGTGCACGGTAAATGGGGAGCACAAAGATGGTGAACAGCCCGTGACCGGGGTGCAGATGACACGGCCTTTGGTTCGCTTCATTCCTAAATGTCCCTAACCTCTCTCTAGCTCTCGTTCTTCCCAGCTCAACTCCCCAGCTTTCCTTTAGATTCTGCAGCCCCCACTGAGCTTCCCAAGAAATGCTTTCTCGTTCATCAGAGTTTAAAATGTGATATAAAAATGATGACCAATCAGTGACACCACAATCAATACAGAATGACAGCTTTCAAATAAAAATAAAGGAGCCTCAGAAAAAACGGGGTGCACTGAAGTCTTCCATCCAGGAGGAGGAAGAGATCCTGAGATTCTGACTTGTAATCAGGGTGAGACTCTAACACCCAGAGGACTCAGAGGAGAAAGAGCTAATTAACTTGTCACCTACGGTAACCTCTGAGCAGAGAAAGGAGGTTGGACATGAAACAGATGGGACTGAAACTGGAGGTGCTGGCGTGAGCTCACGGTTCTCAGTATAGACGTGCAGTTAGAACTACAGATGTCAATGTAGGTTTGGGTGTGTTCGCGTGCGCGCATCTACCTCCATGCTCGGTTCTCCGGGAGAAACCGACAGCTGTGGCATCCCAGCAGCAATGAGCACACTTAGTGCCTAAATCTTGGCTTCTACATACCATTCCCTACCCAAAGGAACAAGGACCCTGCAGGAAAATAAATGAGTCCGAGGTAGCACAGAGAAAGGATGAGACAGCAGGACTATTTTGTGGCAGAAAGTAAGGAAATGCTCAAGAGACGATGAGAGCACATGTGAACAGAAGAGAAGTACGTTGGCCAAAGTTAGGGACTCAGTAAAAATTTGCATCGACTTTACAGTACAGTAGCAGTCATCTATCTTAATTAGGTGGTTCGATGAATTTTTTATAAATATATGCAAATATGTGAAGAGGGCTCTAATCACAGCACAAACATTCCCATGACTTCCAAAATTCTCTTGGGCTCTGTCATAATCGGTCACTCTTTCCAATGGCAACTACTGATCTGATTTGTGTCACTCCCTTTACCTTTCTAGAATCTCACATGAATGGAATCTTATAGTAAGTGTTCCTTGATGTCTGCCTTCTCTGGCTAACACACTTTTTGAGATTCATCCATATAGCAGAGGATGTCAGTGCTGAGTATTTCTCCACTTTATTAAAAATACAACTGGTTTACCCATTCACCAGTTAATGGGCATTTATAATGTTTTTAGTGTGTGGATATTATGAATAATGTTATCTCAAAGATGTGCATCTATGTCTTTGTTTGAATATTTGTTTAAATTTCCCCAAGGTTAAAACCTAGGAGTAGTGATTTTATAACAAGTCTGTGTTGTACAAAGCTTGTACGCTACACGAGAAATGTGTGTTTCTACTGTTTTCCATGATGACTGTAACATTTCACATTCCCACTAGTACTGCTTGAGTATTCTAGCTGCTCCACATCGTTAGAAACACTTGTTGTGTTTGGCCCCTTTAACTGTAGCTATGCTGATGTGTACCCTGTGGCAACTCATTCTACTTTTGAGTTTCCTAATGCCTAATGATGTCAAGTATCTTCTCATGAATTTATTGGCCATCATATAACTTTTACAGAGCATTTCAAATTCTTGGTCATCTTTATTAGGTAATCTGTCTTATTCCTGAGGAAGCTTTCCAAATAATAAGCTGTTTGCTAGCTAAATGTATTGGAAACATTTTTTCAGTTGTAACATACTTCCCATTGTCTTAGTGGTATCTTTTTTTAAAGATTCTCATCTCATGCAGCAAATAATGATTACATTCCTCCTGGGGAGTTGCTATATGTACATAACATATCTTAATTCTTATGTGGTTCAATGAATTTTTTCATCACTTTCTTTTCTCTTCCCTCTGTCTCTTTATCCCTTCTCTTTTGCAAAAGATCTTAATGATATATTTTACAGAGTGGAAGGTTTTAATTTTGCAGAAGCACAATTTATCGAATTTTCTTTTCTAGTTTATTCTGTTTGTATCCCACCCATTGTCTATTCCAAGGTCAGAAATACATTCCCCAATGATTTCTTCCTGAGATTTATAATTTAAGTCATTTCACTAAAGTATTATGACATATTTAGCATTCACTTTTGTGACTCAAAGTAGAGTCACACTTTTTTTAAAAATGTAGATATTTAGTTGTTCCAGAAACATTTGCTGAAAGTATTATAACCCTCCTATGCAATTATCTTTGCCTCCTTGCTAAAATTAATCAATCATATATATAGCGTTGTAGCTCACTAATCTGTATGTCTACTCTTACACCAACTTCAATGGTGTAGTTTTGTTGTATTTTAATTGTTGAAATTAGATAGTGCAAGTCTTTTGAGAATACCATCCTTTCAAAAAGTTGTCTTAGCTACACTAGGTCCTTGCATTACCATAAAAATTTTTACCATTTATCAGTTCCTCCCAAAGCCTTACTGATATTTGGATTGGAGTTGCACTAAATATGTAAATTAATTTGGGTAGAAATGATATTAAGGCAGAGCAAGAAATGCATTTGGCTTTTGCCCTTGCTTGGTGGCACAGAATTCTGAAAAGCCTTTGAATTTTCTGAATAACAAGTGCATTTCTGGTTATCCCTATGGTGCCCTTTTCTTTTCAAGCACATCTGGGGTTGTGGTAATGAGGCAGTTTAGGGAGCGACCTCTCCACAGTTTCAGGATGGGACCAGTCATCAGGAAGACCACATGATGCAGGCGAGCATTGGAACTTTTAGCCCCCACCTCCTGGGAAAGAACAGAGACTCTAGATTCAGTTCAGTGAAAAACCCAGAAAAGAGCGTTTCCAGCCAGTGATCACATCAGGTGCTGGGCAGAGCTGCTGGAGAGGATCGGGAACCTCCATGCACTGACGTAGGTGTCTCTTCCATTAAGCTATTCCTGAGCTGTGTCCTTTGCCATTAACCACAGTAAACACAAGTTAAGAAAATCCTTGAGTTCTGTGAGCCATTGCAGCAAAATATCAAACATGAAGGGGCCCATGAGAATGCCAAAGTTGGGCTCTACTGGAAGAAATGTGTGGCCTGTGGGCAGCTTGTTTCCATCCAGCATCCGAAATGGGGTGGGGGGAGCTTTAATCTTAAGAGCCTGTGCTTGTCCAGGAGTAGGTGTCAGAACAGAAGTGGATTATTGGTGCTGAAGAATTGGCAAACTTGTGTGGAAAACACCACACATTTGATGTTAAGAGTATAACATAGTATATGTACTATAATACTAGGTAAAATAAATCAGGTACAGTCCATCGCAGGGGAACAGAGCTAGAGTATCACATGGTTTCTTTTATAGTAGAAACCCAAAGTACAAATAATTTGAAGAGCAAAATAAATGAAAGATGGTAGGAAACAGAGAGGTAGACATTTTGGAGATGGGAAAGGGGATCAAAAACGACCAGTGTACGATATACATGTACTAATTCCTCACACAAATGTAATTACAGTGCATCACAAGTAGAATAAAACTAGAATAAAAAGACTGTTGTCAGAGGGAAAAAATACCTTCTCAAATAGCCCAACAACTCTGAGTGTTATATCACCCCATGAACCTAGTACATTCCTCCATATGCTGTATGTAGGCATTTAATTCCATTCAGAAGTATTTTATAGTTTTCAGTGCTACTTTATTGAATTTATTCCTAAATATTTTATGTTTCCAATTATGCTTGCAAGGATAGTTGGCTCTCATCTGTGAAGGCAAACAACCATGGATCAAACACTTCAGGAAAAAAGATTGTATCTATGTTGAGCATATATAGAGGTTTTTCTTATCTTTGCTTCCTAAACCACAAAATAGTAAAATAACTACTTAAGTGGCACCTACACTGTGTGGGTTATTATAAGCCATCTGAAGATGACTGTATTAGGCAGCTTTCTTGTCATAATACAAAGGAGGAAACGTTTAATTTGGCTCACAGTTTCAGGGGGGTCAGTCCATGGTCAGCTGGCTCCATGGCAGGAGCATCATGGTGTTGCACAGGAGAGCAAAGCTGCTCAGTTCATGGCAGGGTAATAGTGCCACAGAAGAAGGCCCCAGGGACCAGATAAAGTAGCCAAGGTCACGCCTTTATGACCCACCCAGAAACACCCAGAAGTGTGCTTTACTAATCCCTAGGTCAATCCCAAACCAATCAAGTTGATGGTTAATTTTAACCATCACAATTATCTAAAATATATGGGAGGTGGTACATAGTTATATGCAAATACTACACTATTTTATACAAGGAACTTGAATATCCACAGAGTTTATTTAGCATCCATGGGGGATCCTGGAACCAATACCACCAGAGACCGGGAAAAGACCACATGTAGAAATACAGTGGGTTTTCTGTGTGTCAAGAAATTTTGCAAAATTATTCAACTTGCCACATGTTCAGATTCTTTAAGATTTTCTATAATATATAATTATGTCATCTGCAGATGAGGATGACTTTACTTCTTTTCTGATCTTTGTGGCTTTAATTTATTTTTCTTGCTTTATTACACTGGTTAGGACTTCTACTTGGTGAAAAAAAAAAGGGATAAATATGGTCATCCTTGCTTGTTATCGATTTTGAGAGAAAAAATGGTTATCCTTGCTTGTTACTGACTTCAAAGGAAAAATAATCTCTTTACTAGTATTTTGCTATATGATTTTCATAAATGCCTTTTGTTGTTTTGAGAAAATTTTGTTCTATCCCTAGCTTTCTGGTAGTTTTTATAATCTGTGAGCATGAAATATTGTCAAGTATTTTTATACATCTACTGACATCATCATTATTTTCCTGCTTTTTTCTGGGAATATTCTGAATCATACTGATTGGGTTTTTTGGATAACAATAAAATATTTATTTTTCAGTTTCAATTTTGTATTAGTACCTCTTTACAGTACATAATGATACCTTATTAGGAGTTGGGGCAGGTGCATGACACATCTCAATTACTTTTTTCATTTCTTTCACTTCCCCTTCCCCCCACCTCTTGACCTCTTTCCCATTTGAGAAAGATCTCCCTCTCTCTCTACTTCCTATTATCTATCTTTTATTTTACTTTTTTTTAATAATTTAGGTTTCCCATATAAGAGAAACCATGTGATACTTAAGCTTACACGTCTGATTTATTCACTTCATATTATGGTCTCAAGGTGTACCCTTTTTCCTAAAAATGACTAAAGTTCATCTTTTATTATGCCACAGTAGTGCTCCATCATGTATAAATATGCATTCATCTGTTGATGGGCATATAGGCTGCTTCCAATATTTAGCTATTATGAATCGTGCTGCTATAAAGATGGGCATGCATGTATCACTGTAATATGATAACTGTCTTTGGGGAAGAGACCTACAAGGAGAATAGTTAGACCAAATGGAATTTCTAGTTTGATATTTTTGAGGATTCTCCATATTGATTTCCATAGTGGTTATACCAGATTGTATTTTCCCCAACAATGTAGGATGGTTCCTTTTCCCCTCACAACCTCACCAGTACTTGTTATTTGATTTCTCAATGGTAGCCATTCCTTCTGGGGTAAGATGGGATCTCAAGAGTTGTTTTAATTTGCATTTCTCTAATAGCCAGCAAGGTTGATCATTTCTTCATGTATTCATTGGCCATTTGTACTTTTTCCAAGAAATATCTATTCAAATTGCCCATTTCTTGATTGGTCTTTTATTTGGGAGGTCTAATTTTTTTTATTCTTGATATATTCTAGATACTAGTCCTGCATCAGAGGACTACCTGGAAAAAATTCTTCCCAACCTATAGACTGTCCCTTCAGTCTATTGGTTGTTTCTTTTACTGTGCAGAAGCTTTTTAAAAATGATATGATCCCATTTGTTTGTTCTCAGTACTATTTCCTGTGCAACCAAGGTTCTGTTCAAAGGTCTTTGTCTACACCTAACTTTCTGAATGTTAAAACAACCCTGCCTATTAGCAGTATCAGGCTGATATTTTGGGGTTTGATCTGACAATATGTTGTTTAGTTTCTCTGCTTCGGTTGCTTCAGTTCCCCTTCTCTGTATCAGGGTCATGAAACTTCCAGGAATGAAGCTGAGGTGACAATACTGCTCATACTGCCTGCTTCACTTCTCCTAGTGATCAGAGCCCTACTCTCCCTGATGTCGGATATCTGAAACATGATTTCACTTTTTACATATTTTGTCTACTGTTCTACTCATTTATGGTGCAAGGGCTAGTGCCACAATATCTTTTCCTTCATGGAAAGGAAAAATGGAGAACCAGTACAGATACTGTACAGATACCAACAGAATACAGCCATTGAATAAAGTAGAATCTATGAATCCTACTTTGATATAAGTAAATGGGGAGGCAAGAAATATTTTCCCATCATAGTAACAATTCAACCAAAAAAATCAGCGATTGATAAAACTGTAATAAATATCCCCTGGGAAGTAGGATATTTACATAGTTTCCAAGTATCTCTCCCCAAAGGAGAAGGAAGGACTTTACAGTGAAGAACTCACCAGACACCACCTGTGGAATGAGTAGTGTGATTAATCAAAATTAGGAAGCACCTTGATACTATGCATTACAAACTGGTTTTTATATTCCGCGAGAGTTTATATTTCAAAGTTCTAATTCCCAGTATGGTTGCTTTTGGTGATAGGGCCCATGAGACACTTACAAAGAAAGGTTAAATGAGGTTGTAAGACCAAGGCCCAACCCAAGAGGGCTGAAGTCTTCATAAAGAGGAAGGGATGCAGAGTTCTACCTGTCTCTGTCTCTGAGCCTGCACAGAAATGAGGCTAAGTGCAGGCACAGCAAGAAGAAGAACATCAGCAAGCCAGGGAGAGACTTCTTCCAGGAACATGAATGGGCTGCTACCTGGACCGGGACCATGTGTCCTCGGGCTTTTAACTTCCCACAGGAAGCTATTCATTTTCCTCTGAGCAAGCATTTACCTGCTTTTTTCAAGTTTATATAGACACCTTATAATCTGGTTTTGCATATTTATAATGCTTCCCTATGACTTTCTCATTCACTGATATTTAGAAGTTCTATTTTATATTTACTCTTCTCAAATACATAGAGAAGTAACTATCTTTTTATGGCTGATATTTAAATTTAATTCATTTTGGTCACAAGATATGGTTTGTATATGTGTATTATTTGGAATGTTCTGGTTCTTCCTGAATGGTCCGATACATCAACATATTTTGTAAATAATATGTGCTTGATATTGATGTATGCTCTCTGAAGAGCAAGTTTCTACATATTTTCTGCCAGATCAGACTTGTCTTTCTATATTCTCCTTTATTCTTTGCTTGATCAATTCACTTCTGACAGATGGGTATTAAAATAAAATATATCTTTTTGCAGATTCTGGTCATTTTGACATTTGTTGCTTTTTTCTATTTTGAGGCTGTATAGTTGTACATGAACAAATATATGGTTATAATGTCATCTTGGTGGATTATTCTTTTTATCAATATGAATAGGGCACTAAATATTACTTTTAATGCTTTTTACTTCATAGTGTTATTTTTTCCATTATTAAGAAAATTGTTTTGATTAGTAAATGTCTATAATATCTTTTCTACATGCTTTAATCTTCAAATGTCTCTATACTCTTAGACGTTTTTAATATGATCTGAAGTTTCTGTCTTAATTGTGAGCTAATGTATTTACATTTATTATGTTTAGCAATATATGTGGGTTTATTTGCATTTTCATGTTCGTTTTTACCATTTTTCTTTATTTCTTTTATTAAGTTGATCAAGTTTTCTATGTTTGTATATTTTCCACTACTAACTCAGAAGTTACACATTCTATCACTCTAGTATTTTCTGCTATATTTTTATATTTTAATTCTCTATCTCACTTCTTCCTTCAGGAATATTTTGCCTTGTTTAGGTGCTTCTATTAATAATTATGTTAGGTAGCATCCATATGTAGTATCTAAAATATCCTCATGTCATCCTCTTTAAGTTTGTTTGGTATACTATATTCATAGCATTTTCTCAATTCAAAGATATCCCATATTTTTCTGGCATAAATTGTCCTGGGGAACTGGGCTGAGTCTGACTGCTGCCCCATGACAGGTCGTCTGTTTTATCCTCTGGCAGTCTTTATGATTTTCTCTTCAACTTTGATGACCTGCAGTTTCACTCTAAGTGTCAAAGTTTGAGGACAAACACATCTTTCTGCCCTTTTGAACATTTTTCAGTTATTATTACTTTAAATATCAGCTCATTGACTTTTACCCATTTCTTTATCTATACAAGTAAGAGGTTCCCTTTCTACTGCCTTGTCTTATAATTCACTTTCATATTTTCTATGCCAATAATCTTCATCCTGCTAGGTTTATGTTGAAGCTTCTCATTCTACATTCCACACATCTTCATTTCTCTCCTCATTGCTAATTCCTTCATATTTGCCACGTACTCCACGTTTTCACCTTATTAACCATCAGCAGAAATATCTCGTTGTGTTTGAATTTTCCTAAGTTCTCTTTTATATCTCCCAGGATTTTTAAAGTTTGTGACTTCAAGTCTCTGCTCTAGAGTCTAGGAAACTTACCCTGTCCAATCTTCTAATTTGTTTCTTTTCTCTCTTGTGTCTAGGTAATCACAAGTTTTGTTTTTATTCCAACACGCGTTTAAATTTTTTACCTATCATTTGTTTCACCATCGTGTTTATAAGGCACCAAGTTTGTTTCCCTTTTCCCTTCACTCTCGATCTCGATGGCCACTAGTTCCTTTCTCACTCTGGGGCACTGACTCTGTGGCGTAACACACAGCCCTCCTGACGCAGTTTGGGTGGGCTGTGGTGACGGGCAAATCAGCTGTGACAGAGGCCGGCCGGACGCTCTGCGGCATCACTGCTGCGCCCTGAGAAGCACATGCATGGCCTCTGCTGCCCTTAACGTCTCATGACTACTTCTGGTCAGTGACATGTGGGTGGGTAGGATTAAAAGCAAAGCAGTAAATATGGGGGGGAAAGGATGCATGGGGGTTCCAGGCTAACAAGTAGGACTGTCGAGAACACCCACCATTTTCACGTGCATGCCCGCCTGCCTGGCATCTGTCCACCCTTTATACCAGGTGTGTCCAGCCCACCATCCACATGCCGCATGTGGCCCTGGACTGCTAACAACGTGGCCCCATGAGATTGTAAACTTTTAACATTACCATGGGAGCTCTCAATATTTCTCACGACTTGACCATGCAGTGCTGGACCACGAGCTGTGCGGGTGTCCTCAGAAGCCCACGTAGCACAGGTATGAGCCGGGGTGGACGTGACACAAAGATGAGCGCCGTGCAGGGCTGGCTCCGCCTCCCACACCGCGTGACACCGCACCGCACAGACATCCCACGAGCTTGTGCAACTCGGAGAGGTAAACGGTGTGATTCCCGACGATACCATTTCCAGCTACCTACACATGTGTGGACCTGTGGGGACAGCTGTCTATTGTGAGTAAGCGGACATATACATTTTCTCCTGCAATTATTAAACTGGAGCTTGCTACATTATTTATTTAACTTATTAAATTATCTTTAAAAGAAGTTTTTGGCTTATATACTTTGTATTGACATTTATTTTTTTTCCCATTTTTTTTTCCAAATCCACCTTATCTCAAGGAGAAAAAGGAAAAGAAAGAAAAAAACCTAAAAGTAAATTTCAAAGCATGCCAATCAGGGGGCAGCAATGGTACACACACTGCCCATTGCCATCCCCAAATCCTTCACCCAGAGCACAAGACCTCTGACATTCCTCACTTAACAAACCCGTTCTGCTCCTGTGAGTAGGTTGTTAAATGGGTAGGTCGCTAAATGAGTTGCCTACAGTATGTACATTACAATATTCAGAACATGGAAATAGTCAAAGGAAACCCCAACTTGATGACTCTGCTTTTACTTGTGTCACTTCTACATGCAGTACCGTAACGCATAACAGAACATAAATTACAGTGCTGTAGTGTACAGTACAATCCGCAGGAATTGCAGTGCTGTATAAACAAGGTATGCCATGCAAAGAAAAAGACATTGGGGAGGTATCAGCAAGATGTACAGAACTGTACCAAAAAAAAAAAAAAATACAGGTTGTAAGTTGGAGCAGAGGACTGTAAGTCCAGTAAATCCAAACAGTTGTTAAACAGGTAGGTCATTAAACAAGGAATATCTGTGTTATACATGTCATTTAAACTTTAGAAAAAACATACTACAGTAAAAGACCTGGTGCCAAGAACGATGTGATTAGGTGTGTTCAAAGAGGGGGAGTGTTTTGAGTACTTTTGAAGGGGATCGATGGCATTGTGTCTTTTACTGTATATTTTTTTTTATTTAAACATAAACCATGTGTTTTAATCACACCAAGTTGATGAAACATTTATGGTAATTTCTGTCAAATGCAAACATCATGGTGTGTCCTCGCCCACCTTATTTATCAGTTCAGGCGCCCCGTGACTTCGGGCTCTTCCTCACAGGCAAAATGACCACGAAAGGTTAAATGTTTTGAACTGATTCAGTACATCAAGGCAGCCAGGCCAGCATAACTAAAAATACTCATGAAAGAATGTGACTCCCAGAACTGCTGCAGAAAGTGGCAAGGACGGTGGGATGGATACACTCATGCATTCTAGTAAGAGGGCAGATTTCCAGAGGGACTAGTGGGGATGTCTTTTACTGTAAAAAAATTTCAAAATTTAACCATTAACCATACTTTTATCACACCTCGTATATTTTATATGCAGCCCAAGATAATTCCTCTTCATTCAGCATGGCCCAGGCAAACCAAAAGAAACTGAAAATTCATGCTTTATAGGATGGTGTCCCCTGGTATTGTGTGAAAAGACTAACACCTTCATATGCAATCAAGGTGGGACCGTCAGTCAACATGCGTTGCACCCACCAGCAAAGTGCCTCCCGAGAACCCACCATATTGAGTCTGGGAAGAGCCAACCAGAAGATAACTAGCCAGCCTTTCTGGTAAGCAGCACAAGAGAAAGATCAGCACCTTCTGTGAAGCTATTGGCATGCGGGCTGAGACTCAACACCCCACTGGTCCTCCCCGCCCCACTCCCGCCCGTGTAAGCAACCTGCTGGTTTGGAGGACAGGCTAAGTTGATAGCAACTAAGATACATAAAGCAACTAAATGCTTTTAATTTTTGGTTGATTTTGCAGGCCTGGGGCCAGCGGTCTGAGCATCTGGTGGGAGGATGACAGTATGCAATGTAACAAATATGGGGGATTCCCTTCTTGTCTTTGAGGCCCAATAGTGTTCTCACTGTTTTGCTTTATCCTAATTAATTGTTTTGCTTTATTCAATACTCTGCTTTGATTGGTTTTATTCTGTTTTGTTTTTGGTTTGATTTTGCTCTACCTGATGGAATGGACAACTATTGTGAAGATAATAAGATATACTAGAGTAGTTATTGTTTTCCTAGATCTTGCTTTGAAGTTCTGTACCAATTCTACTGCTCTGTTTTGATTGACTTTGTTCTGTTGTGTTTTCTTGGTTTTTACTATCTTTAAAATAAAATTTTAAAGAAGTGCAAGGCGGGCACATTACCTGTGAGGCCCTTTGTTCAAAACTATTAAGAATTTCAATATAGAGACTGCAGAGCATTCAACCCAGGGTAGGACCCTTAGGATAGGACTGTGTGTGGGACCCCAGTGGAACCTCCTAAAGTCACTCTCCTGGCCCCCGAAATTCAAGTCTCAGCCACAGTGCCCTGGGACTGGAAACCCCAGGACCATGTAATTCCCCCTAGAAGGCACTGTTGGTTCTGCTAGTCAAATCCCCGAGAAATCCTGGGTTCTGCCTTTCCCGAGCCTGCTTCGTGAGCTTTCCCCTTTAATCTTATCGGCACCTGCTCCATTTCTAACCAGTTAAGTCTTTGACTTAATTTAACTACAGCTAATTTCAAGGGCTGCGTCAAAGACCCCCTAAATGAAGCCATGAGTAATGGCGCTTGAGTCCTGTGAACCTCAGAATTCCTGGTGAAGAAGACCAGCGAGGACTCTTGTTCTAAATCAAGACAGATAGGTGCAAAATGTCCAGTACGAACCCTTGCATATCCTAGAAGCTTATTAAATACAAGTTTCCCTTCCCTGCTTCCACCCTCCCCATGCCAGATGATCAGCAATAAAATAAAATAAAATAAATGAAGCAGGCTTTCTGTTATTGGACAGAAATATTATACACCTCAGAATTAGGTCTAGAAGTCAAATTTTAAAAGTCCAGCTGATGTTGCGAGAACTTCCCTCTCTGTGCACCCTTGAGGTGGTTGTGGCCCCTGCTGCAGAACTCGGAGGAAAAGACTAAGGGTGAGTTCCATGAGCTGTCGTCCACCCCTCCCAGAGGCAGAGGAGACTTCCGGGGGGGCTTTGTCTCTCTCAGTGCATGGTCTGAGTGATTCCAGCCCATGCCTCCTGCTTTGGAAGTCTAGAGGACCAGAAGGTACCTGGCAGGGCCATGTGACCTCATCCAGCCAATCAGCACTGCCCTGTAGGATGTGGCTCTTGAGCCATTGTACTGGGGACACAGGAGGACATGGGGGTACCTAAATCAACACTTCACCTACGCCTGTGTTCCCCGTGTCCTGCACCATGTCCCCCACGTACCCCGGCTTCTGCCCATGCTGGGAACTTGGGTCCATTTCATGAGCTCCTCCGTCTCCAGCACAAATCACTGCTCCTCCTCTGCGGGTCACGCGCTGTGGTGTTCTTGGTATGCTGGGGTCTGCTGTTGGGACTCGGGTGCAGAGTAGGCTGTGGGGAGCTGGCTGTCCGGGAATGCACTCGCTGGCGCACTCATGTGTGACCCCCACCTGGGATGCAAGGGTCTTGAAGGACGCATTCAGAACGAGTGAACTTGCAGCTGAGAAGTACTGAGACTAGCTGTGCAATGCAGTCACTGTTTAAAAAGTGTGACCAAGAGATTATCTTGGGGCAGGGAGTTCTGCCACTGACAGAAGTAAAAGACTTTACAGGGAGAATAAAAAATCCACTCACTGTAAGTCGGGTTTAGTTCTTAAATTCCCTGTAGTCTACGCACCCTCTTATCAGCCGCCCCTCAGGACAGCGGCTCTGCAATCCTGACTTTGGGATGTGACTTCCATTTCACACAGGAAGAACTGGGCTTCGGATTCAGCCACATGCCGTCACACTGCTGGGTGAAGCTCAAAGCCAAAGATGCGGAAGCTCAAAGCCAAAGACCACCTGCAGGCCTGGGAGCCCAAAAGTAGAGAGGTGATGGCCCTACCTCCCCGGCCCTCGGCTGCCTTCCAAGAGGCTCCCCGGATCCCGCACGCTTTTCCTGGAGGAGAGACAGCTTCAGAGCATTGCTGTGGAAAACCCAGCTTCCAGTCTCAGCCTCACTGATTTAGTCACCTTCTTGTTGCTGGGACAAAATAGTTTATTTTGGTTCACGTCTCAGCCGTGATCAACTGGCTCCAAGGCAGCCCACGTGGCAGAGGGGCCTGGTGGAGGACAGCTGCACCCGCATGGCACACAGGAAGCAGAGAGCAAAAGAGGAAGCCAGGGAAGGAGAGGAGCCTTCAGGGTCCCAGCCCCAGCCACCCGCGTCCCCCCACCAGACCCCACCTCCTAGCAGCGCTCGTACTCATCAGCAGGCTTATCCACCCCCAGGACCCAGTCACCTTCCCGCAGCCCCGCTGAGCGTGAGGCCTCGGGGACACCTAGTGTGAGCATGGCACCCGCCAGCACCAGCGCCCTGCTGTCGCCGACAGCCCGCCCACCCCTCTCGGGCAGGTGCTCATCCGCATACTCCAGCGGCCCGGAGTTCGAGCCCCGAGGACACAGGTAGGAGGGGGTCCCGGCCCGCTGCAGGTGGCACCGCAGGAGGAGGGGCAGTCTGCGCCTCTAGACAGACGCTGGTGCCCACCATCTGCAGGGCGAGAGCCGGACCCGGGGCTGCGGGCCAAGAAACGCGCCGTCGCCCAAGCCCAAGGAGCCAAGCAGCGCCATGTGTCCGCGCGTTATCATTTACACTGAGGAGCCGCGTATTTAGAAAACAGGGCTGGTCCCGAGCCGCCCATCTGTGGCCAGGCTTCCCGGGCCCACCGCACCATATTGCGCAAGGCGCCGGCTGGAGGAAGCTGCGTCC
The DNA here is from genome assembly GCA_004363535.1 of Dasyprocta punctata. Classification (NCBI taxonomy): domain Eukaryota; kingdom Metazoa; phylum Chordata; class Mammalia; order Rodentia; family Dasyproctidae; genus Dasyprocta; species Dasyprocta punctata. Next base: position 63,032 of record RJWM01000601.1, read on the forward strand.
CGCGCCGCCCGCTGCGCTGTGTTTGTTTGGTTTGGAGCTTTTGTTGTTTTGTGGTCGTGTTTTTCTTTCTTTCTTTTTTTTTTTTTAATTTTATTTTAACAAATTCAAATGTGTCTTCCTCATTTCGCGACAAAGCCGGCTGAAGTCGCTGGAGGGAGAGAAGGGCTGACATAGCAGGGGATCTGTGCACTTCTCCGGGACAGAGAACAGTCCCTCGTGGCGCACACAGCGCAATAGACCTTTTCAGGGGCTTGCGGGGCGCTGCTGGTGGCGTGGACCTCAGATGTGTGATGGCTGCAATGTGTACAGCGATCCTATGTGGCCGATGCTGTTGCCAGCCCATTATTGGCACAGGAGCACAGAGAGGTTGAGAAACTTTCATGGGGCCACACAGCAAGTAATGAAGGTACCCATCTGGATTCAGGTGTGGACCACAGCCATCCTGGGTGTCCTCTGGGGCCTTCTTAGTTGCTCCATCGGTCCTCGCTGTCACATGGCTCTGCTGCACTTTCTTCTGTGGGTAACGTGGCTGACTCTGTCCCCTGTCATGTCCAGGAAGGTCGGGCTCCTGTCTGTGCTGTTCACCACCATACTCACAGCTCCCTGCCTGGGCCCAGGCTGTGGCCACTACTGTGGCCACTCCCTGGGGGGCCTTCTTGTCTATCAGGTGAACCTAGGACCCACGTCCTCACTGGGCAGAGTCGTGAGAAGGGGCTGAGCTTCGACTTACTCCCCTGGAAAGTGGAGCTCCGACGCTGGTCCTCTGGGTGCCCACCCAGAGCCCGCCCGGGCACCCTCACCCTGCGCTGGAGTATGTGGCTGCCCCCGCCCATGGTTAGGCGAATCTGTGCCTCGATTCCGTGCTGCCGAGCACTGAACATGTGGCCAGGAGTCCCATGCCGGACAGCAAACAGAGCACCGTCACCCCCTCTTCCCTCTCTCAGCCTCAGTTTCTCCATCTGGAGCATGGCCCCACTGTTCTTTAAAGTCCTATCTCATTCTGTCACCTTTGAGTCCAACTCCTCCAGGGCCAGGACGGCCCGGCACAGGGCAAAGCTGGCAGGAAGGCACGTGGTGCTGCTAAATAATGCAGGCGCTGGCCAGGCGGAGTCAGGGCCTCCCCGGGGAGCCAGCCCATTACAGAGCGATGATCTCACCCATTCCCTAAGTGGCTGCTGGAAGACTCGGTCTGGAGAGCGAGCGGCGGGCGGGCTCTGCTTTGGGAGCACCTGGCAAACTTTGGGCAATTAGCAGCGAGGGAACACACATTGCCACTATTATTCTGTGCGCTTGGCACCCCTGCCCTGTTGCGGGCTGCCTTCTTCCCTTAATTTTTTTTTTTTTTTAAGAAAGGGGGAGAAACATACTCTTTGGGAACTGAAGCAAACTAAAAATGCCAAGAATTAAAAATGCAAATTCATCCAAGATGTTTTCTGCCCAAGACGGCAATGGCCACATGGCTCGATAACATTTTAAATGTTAAAAAATGGGTAATTTTCAGTAAAAAATCAAATTTGCCAGAGCCCGAGTTTAAACGAATCCCATATAACACTCAGGCAGCAAGCCAATACGACTGAACAACAAGTCCTTTCAGAAGGTTACGTACCATTAAAACAAGGAGAAAAACATAAACTTCACAGGTCCTCGGGTATCTGGGTGCGTGGCTGACGGTGTCAGGCCCCTCGTCCTCTCACCGCTCTGGGGGTCGCATCTGCACGGTGGGTATCCAGGGTCTACCGCTGGGCTTCGACTGAGCTCAGCAACGATGTTATAAAACAGCCTCTTAGTCTGCTTTCTGTTGCAATAGCAGAAAACCCAAGGTGAAGTAATTTATAAAGAAAGAGGGTTTAATGGGGCTCTTGCAGGTCTAAAAGGATGTCCCTGGAGTCTTCTTGGCTGCCCTGCTTTTCTAGTTCATAGCAGAAACTGGAAAAGCAAGCAGGTACCTGCAGGGCAGAGAAGAGGTCAAAGGAGCAGACCCGCATCCTAACAACCCGCTCCCCTAAGAACTGACTGAGGCTCAAGAGTGGAGAATTAACCAAGCACTCATCTCCCAGCGCCACCACACTGGCCACCAAATTTCAATGTGGCTGAGAGCAAACGGCAACAGACATTTTCTTAATAAGTGCTGGGCAGATATTTTGCCCTCTGGAAATAGCTTGCTCAGTGCAAACTTTTAAGGACAAGAATGAAATTTCTGCACTTCCCACTGTGACCTGCTATCACCAGCACATCTGCAAAGGCCGGGCTCCCGGAGCCCGGCGAGAGCTGGCACACACTCCACGGGTACCCGCTGAGCTCAGCACCCAGTCCCGCATTTCGGAGATGCTCAGAGAGCCCCATCCCCCCAGGCTGACCCGGCTCTAAGCACGAAACGCAGCCCCTCCTGCTCTCGGCGCTGCCAGGCAGGAAGCGGAGAAGTGCCCCGTTCGGAGCCTCAGGCCACCAGGGCAAAACCCCATGGCTCTTATTAGCCATGGGACCTTGGAAAATGCACTGGACCCATCCATGCCTTGGTTTCCGCATCTGTAGCACGGAGGTACCAGTAGACATCAGCCCTGTCACGAGGATAATTCACAGGCAACTTCGGCATCCCCTGCGCCCATGCCGAGTCCTCAAGAAGCAGTGGCTGTTGTCATTGCTGTCTTAGTACTGCCCCCAGGGCCCTCGGTCATCTGACAGGTGCTCTTCCTTAGTCCAGGGCCAGACACACATGCCGGGCACTCGGGGCTAGCTGCTGTGTGTCCAGTTCCAGTTAGGACCCAGGTGGACCCCCCTAGTAACCCCTCCTCTCAGATGACCTCTCACCCCAAAGCGGGACCCACCACACCTGGACCTCACTTCTCCCCGGACTCTCCAGAGCCAGGTCTGGTCTTGCCTTGCCCTCCAAGGCCCTGCATATTCTGGGCCCACGACCACCTGGTCCCCTCCTGCCAGCCCGCTCTGCAGTCCCCTTTGGTAGCACACCCACCTTCCACCCACCTTGCCTGGTCAGTTGTCATGAGGGCCGCACTTGTTTACTGTCTCTTTTGCTTCTCCCCCCTGAGTTGGGGGCACCCAGAGGTGGGGCCAAGGGGCCAAGTTTCTGAAGACTGAGGGTCTTGGTGGTGCAGGACAGTGGTCACCCTGGACACCTGGCCTAGTGGTGAGGCCTTGAGGTGAGAGGGACCGACCTCATCTTCCAAAGGGAATCCAGGTTGGGAAGGGCCAGGGCCTTCCGAGACCACTGGGAGATGGCAGTGTGACACCTGCCACCCCAGTCCATGCTCACAAGGGTCTGGGGTCTGCAGGCTGACTGCATGCTGGCCGGGGCCAGGCCGGATCATGGGGGGCAAGCACAGGGCTGCTTGGTTCTACCTACTGCTGTTCCTTGAAAATGCACTCACTGGGAAGAGCTCACTGCCCCCCAAAACACATCCCCATGACAGTCCTCTCCCCTGGGGAAGTCACTAAACTGCGCCACCTCCGCAGTTGGGAGCGCCCCGTGCCTTGTCCTAATCAAAACTCCAGTTACCACTCGGCTGCTTCCTGGAATGGCCTGCAGCCGGGGGAGGGGGTGTGGGGGAGGGGGAGTTGGGCAGAGCAAGGAGCGCCACTCCCCGCTGTTCCCCTCCCCACAGTCAGTCTGCGCTCCCTACCCCAAGCCTGCTCCGGGGCCGGGTTGAGGAGGGACGGGGTGGAGGTGTCCTCAGCTGGACCCACCCGGCACTGGGCGCCACACACTGCGTCTCCGGGGCATGGGTCCCTGGGCCTAGCCCCTGGGAGAGGCGCAGCTGGGTCCACACAGCCCACCCAAGAGCTCTCCATGATACCACTCTCCCAAAGGGAGGAGGGCGCGGGTGCTCTCTGCGAGAGAAGAGCAGGAAGAGTAGGCACAGCTTGCTGAAGCTGCAGAGCAGGTAGGGCAGGAGGGGGTTTTGCATGGAGCCCAGACCTGTGCGCTTCCCCTCCTCCACCTCCACCTCCACCTCCACCTCCAGAGGAGACCGACAGGCCCAGGCCACCTGCAGGGATTTTCCAGCAGATGCACCAGGTCCCACCAGGCCTGCGCGGCCCTCTCTTCCTGCCCTGCCCCAGACCCCACCCGGGCCTCTGCCTTCTGTAGACGCCCCTGCCGGCCCTCACCAGGCCACCTCCCCACATTCTAGTGGCCACAACAGGAAGATGACCCAGCAATGCCAGGGTCGCCGCCAGTCATGATGGCTGTGCACCTGAGAGGTCTGGATCCCCAGAAGGAGGAGGAGGAAGGCGGTCGTGGCAGCAGGTGCCAGCTGGAGGCCTGAAACCCCTGGCATCGGGAGCCTTCTCTGCTCCCCCACCAAATCCAGGCCACATCCACATGCAGGGCAGAGGCCTCATCATGCCGTGTTCCTGCCAGCCGGCTCAGAGGGCACCTCCTGCTCAGGGGCTCCTGGCTTGCTCCCCACAGGATGCTAAGTAAGCTCCACTGTGTACCTGTCCAGTGCGTCAGTCAGCCAATCAGTTAGTTGGTTGGTCAGCCAGTAGGTTGGTGGTTAATTAACAGGTGGATTGGTCTGTTGGTTGGTGGTTAGTTAGTCAATTGATTGGTTAGTTGGTGGATTGGTAGTAAGTTGACTGATTAGTAAATTGGCCGATTGACTGGTTGGTAGGTTGGTTTGTTGGGCATTTTGTTAGTTGGTGGTTGGTTGGTAGGTTGGTGGTTGGTAGGTAGATTAGTTACTGGGTTGATTAGTTTGTTAGTTGGTAGTTAGCTGGTAAGTTGGTTGGTAGGTCAGTCAGTTCACTGTTTGGCCAGTTTGGTAGTTGGTTTGAGGGTTGATCAGTAGGTCAATGAGTTGACTTGTTGGTTACTTCGGTAGTTGATTGGTAGTTTTGTTGGTTGGTTGGTTGATGAGTTGGCTGGTTGGTTGATCAGTTGGCTGGCTGGTTGGCCAGTTTAGTAGTTGGTTGGAGGGTTGATCGGTAGGTCAATGAGTTGACTGGTTGCTCAGTTTAGTAGTTGACTGGTAGGTTGGTTGGTTGGTTGGTTGATGAGCTGGCTGGTTGATTGGTCAGTGTGGTAGCAGGGAGGCAGTTTGGTGTATAAATTGGGAGGGTGGCTGACTGGCAGATTGTTTAGTGCTGTGTCCCATACATAGAAGGCCTAAGATAAATCCCTACTAAGTGTTGTCACAGTCACATAACCTCATGTGACCCTTTCCATAGCTCAGTGCCCATGGGAGCAAACACTGGCTCAGAGAAGGAGGGCAACTTGTCCGGAGTGCCACATTCAGGAGGGGACCAGACACCCCAGCCTAGGTCCCTGACACCCCACATAGGGTGCCGTCTCCTCTGTGCATCTGTTCTGACGTCCACGGCCCAGATATCCTGGGTCCGGGAGAAAGGGACAGAAATTCAGGGTTTATGATCAGCTCCAAATTCCAGAGCCAGAGGTCAGAGGAGGTTCTGGTTCTCTTCTTGTGGGCCAGGACCCCAAAGACCCCCTTAGCAGGAACAGCGGGGCAGATGTGAAAACCAGCAGAATCCAAAGCCAAGCAAAAGCAAACAGCGTGGAAAACCCACCGAGCGCTGCCAAGCCTGCTGGCCAGCAGGACGCAGACATGGTCCACGCAACCAGCAGAGCCTGCCAAGGGGGCCACCCAGGTGGCCTTGCAGGCCAGGGCAGGGGCAGGGGCTGGGGGAAGGCAGGGTGGTGGCCCAGTCCGCCCAAGAACCCCTGCCTACCAGGCTGAATCCATGACTCCTCCCACAGCCCCCCAAGACACAGCGAGAGGTACAGGATATTGGGAAGTGAACTGCACGGACTGCAAATTCAGCCAGACCGCTGGGGCACCGCTGCACCAAGCCAGACAGCGCCAGAGGGAGGAGGCGGGAGTCCCTGGCCCCTGTTCCCGCCGGCGGCCCAGCCCCTGCCAGGCTGCCAGGCAGACCCCGAGGAAGGCTGACTGTCACTGAGCTCTGACTGCTGATGAATGAGAGGTGGGAGGAAACCCTTCCTTCATGGGCAACTTCAAGCCGAAAAATGAAGGAAAATAGCATGTTTGTTCCCTATTACTAATTGTGCGGCCTTTGGGTTTTCTTAGTCTGTATTTTTGGTCCACTGGTTTTACATAAGCGCATTACCCTCACACCACTCTACAAATTCAGTTAGCAGGCCCCGTCTCCTGTCACACTGCTCTGCCACGCAGCACCGATAGCATTGAAAGACCATCCACTTTCAGGGAGTGTTGAGTTGATTACCTCCCGCCACGAGGAGCTCCCTACCACCATCATGACCTGCAAGAATGCCTCTCAGCAGCCCTCTCGAAACTCAAAGGCCCCTGACCACGGTCCTCAGCTGGCCTGGCAATGTAAGCGTAGGGATCGTGCCCAGCTGTGAGCCTGCAGGGACAGGGGACAGTCCATCTGCCCCACCAGAGAGCTCAGGGCTGCACCAGCTCCGGGCCCTGCTCCTCTAGCTCCTTGGACAGCCACGAGCAAGTCACTCCCCACCCACGATCTCCCGGGGAGTGACACAGAGTGCCTTCGCAGCGTCCTTCAGAGAGGACGTCAAGGAGGTCCTCCAGAAGGACCAGGCACAAGGCGACACTAAGAACCACCACTTCCTGGGACTCACACCGACTGGGCTCTTCTCCACGGTTCCCTCTAGCAGGACCATCGCTGCCTTGAAGATGGGGGCAGAGACACAGCTGAGCCACTGGCCCAGGGTGTCACGGCTGGTGGGGAAAGGATGGGGACTATCAGCAGGACGGGCTGGTGGCCACGTTCACGCCCTTGATCCTGCACGGTCGCTGTCCTTCCTGCTACTGAGGTCAATGGCTGCTGCCGGGGAGGCTGTCGGGCCGCCTGGCCGTCTCGGTCTGAGTTTGAGGACGGCACTGGCGGGGGCGGGGTGGGGACTCTCTCCTCATTAGATGAGAGCCTCTGTCTCTCTGGGAGACTCCTCATGAGATGTCCAGAGCAAAAGAAAGAGAAACCTGAGCTTCCGAAGTTGGCCTCCAGGACACTGCTTCCCAACACGGAAACGATTCCACAAAGACCTCCAGGACGGGAGGACGGCTGGACACCGGGTCTGCCGAGCGCGGCCACCCAGTTCGCCGGAAGGGAGCATGCGCACGCACATGCGTGCACAAGCTCACTGCTGCCACTTGCCCTCTGGGTTCCCCGCAGCCCCCATCACAGGATTGGAAACTAGTCCTGCACCCCTTTCTCCCCAGCATGCGGGCCGGAATGCCAGGACGCCCTGGGGAGGGGAGGACTCGCTAATTCCAGTCCCCGGTCCAAGATAAACACAGAACTCCCACCCACCCGTCTCCAGGGGCCCGTGAAGGCCAGCCACGCTTTTCCTTCACGCCACGTGCACGCGTGTGTGCCCCGATGCGAGTGTGCACGGAGGGCTGTGTCTGTGCGCCCGCGCCCGTGCTCAGGCGCTGGCCGGCGCGGGGAGGGCGTTGGTTGGAGTGCGCCCTGGGTGCTGGGAGGTCCCGGAGATGCTCCCTGAGGAACCGAGCCTGCTTTAAACCAAATTCTTCTTCGAGGGAATTGCCCGGGAAATTTCCTCTCCTCGTCTCACCTCTTCCTGTGCATTCTCAAGCCCTCCAGGAGCAGAAGCCCTGAGCCCATCTCAGCAGTTTCGTGCCTAAAGATGGAGGTTTTGAGGTGGGGGACACCAGAGAGTAAGATCTCAGTGTGATGGCAGAGACGTGACCCGGGCCCTGCGGAGTCGGTCCTGCAAACCCCTTGGCGTCAGTCGAGTCACGAGACATCAGAGCTCGAAGGAGCTGAGGAGCCACGGGTTGCACCCGACCTCTCACAGAGGAGGACCCCGAGAAGGCGGGCTGGCACCCACGCCGCCGCGTGCCTTCTAGCGCCGTCTCCCTGAACGCTGTGACGGCCCTGGGACCAGCGTCCTCGTGGCCTTGGTGACCCACAGAATTGGAAAACAAGACATCTCAGTGCTCCGCAGCCGGCAGGAGGAGGGAGCAGGGGTGAATTTTTGTGTTCTGGGTGTCAGCCCGGGCATAGGTGTGGAAGTGGACCTTGTGGTGCCAAGTGACGGCCATAGCAACACTTTGGTAAGGATCCCAGGAAGACTGCTGCATTGAAATTAAAATGAATATTGTAAAAAGACGTTTTAAATTACTGTTAAAGAGCACCTAATGCCAAACCTGCCACGTCAGACCCCATCGTAAGCACAGAAAGGTTGAGCCACTTGCCCAGAAACACACAGCTCCTAAGGCACAGAGCTGAGATTCAAGAGCACGCAGTTATAAAACTAGCCATGTGTAACCCCAGCACTCTGGGATGCTGAGGCAGGAGGATACTGGATTTGAACCCAGCCTTGGCAACTGACTGATTTCACAAGATCTTGTCTCAGAATAAAGGGAGAGAAGGGCAGCTCAGTGTGAAGACCCAGGGCTAAGCAGTATACAAACTATATTTGTATTAACACATTATAAAGTGTACAGCCTATCTAAGCACATGCATCAACATATTTAATAATATTCTCTGTAATACAATATACAATTAATAGTTACATATTTGTATAAATGTCTGTATAAGAATATGTAATTTATTAAAATCACGCATCATGTCATCCATACATAAAATATTTCAAGCATATACAGACCTGCAGATGAGAACATTGTGACTTACACAGCCTGGACGTGTCCCCAGCTACCCTGGAGAGCAGCGAGCTCTCTGACATGGGAAGTACGGACGCAGAGGCCCCGGAGCCGGAAGGAGAGACTTGCAGGGAGCCGGCTCCAGCAACCCCTTGGAGGCCCGGACAGGGGCGGCAGGCCTCACCTTGCAGCTTCAAGTCTGGGGTCTCAGGCAGCCCAGGAGCCTGCGGCCCTGGGGACACTCAGCCGGGCTGCTGCCGAGCTGGAACTGATGACGGTGGCCCTTCAGATGACAGTCTGTGGCCGGTGCCTCCGTCACAGCCACTTGGCATCACCACCCAGGCCCCCTGCTCCCCACGATGGATCGGCCGTGCACCCCGGGAAGTGACCCTGGCTGGATTGGGCACAGCTGTGTGCCAGGCAGTGGGGAGACGCTGAGGATTGTGGGCCGGAATCGGGAGACAGTTCCGACCCCTGGCCCCATCTGCCTGCCTCACCTCCCTTGGATGAGGCCCCTTCACCTCTGCGGGCCTCACTTCCCCTCTGAGAGCACAGGGCTTAGGGGCCAGAGTCGGCCACAGACCCCGAGGCAGGATGGGTGCGCAGTGAAGGCACCGCTCTGGGCTTGGAGTCAGTGCCTGGAGAGCCGCGCTCAGGACCCTGAATGGCAGCTGCAGGGTCGACCATTGCTCTGTATCCCAACCGCAGTTCTGAGAGCCAGGGGCCCTGAGCCTGTTCCCAGGAGAGGCGGAGGGAGACAGGCCCAGCGAGGTGCCGGGGCCACCTCCTCCTCCTGGCTTCTCTTGGCTTCCTCCGTGCATTCCCCGCTCCCACTTTTTCTTTTCCTCAGAAAAACAAAATCAAATGCTCCTAAAAAGGCTGTGACTCAGACAGCTCTCTCCGCCCCAGCCACAGGGCGGGCTCCCGGCCACTCTCCTCTGTCAGCTCTTTATCCCCATCCCGGCAGCTCGTGTGGTCGCAGCCCTGCCTGCACTCCACTGGGGCATTTCTGAGAGTGACAGATGAAGGCGGAGCTCCCCGGGCGTCCAGCTCTCCCTCCCTGGCCCCAGTCAGAGAGGAAAGCCCTTCCCTGCTGTGGTAGGAAAGATGCAGATTGGGGAGCCGCAGCTGGGACCACGCTGGGTGGGATGTGGGAGGGGCAGCGGTGTGTTTCCAGGGAGGGCAGCGACCAGGGAAGCCACCTCCCCCGTCCTTTGCTTGCTCCCCGTTTCCTCCCGAAGCAGTTCCTTATGGAGAGCATCTGACAGGATCACCGCTGCATTTGCATGAGGAGCCCTTGGGAGGGAAAGGGGACTTGTCACATTTCTGCCACTGAGTGGGTGCACACGGAGAACAAGGGAGACGCCAGCGGCGGCCTTGGCCATCACTAGAGGTGGCAGCTGAGGGGAAGGCTCTCAGCACCTTCCCCTGGTCTCCCATGGACAGACTTCTCCCTGGGGAGAGTGGATCTCCCTGTCACCAGCGAGGCTGTCCCGTCCGCACTTGTGTTCCAGTTAGAAACATGTCCTGTCTCTGCCGCAGGTTGATGAGGCTCTGTTTCGGGGATGACAGTCACCTCTCCTGGCGAGAACGGGAGAGCTGGGGCCAACATTACAGAACACCCTCCTTGGAAGGGAGCCGGCGGGGGTGGGGAGGAGGTCCCACAGTCAAACTAGGACGGTGCTTCCCAGGAGCAGCGAGTAAGACTCCACATGATTTCAATCAGGGAAGGACACCCAGCTGTCAGCCACGCCGCCTCCCAACCAGAGCCAGGCACATCCGTGTCTGTGAAACATCCTGTCTCCCCCAGGAGTCCTGCATCATCCCCCCAGGGACACACCTGAAATGTGCTCCAACACTCGGTATCCCCCAGGGCCAGTTATAATTGCCCAAACCACTAGCACATGGGTATGGTTAATGGTGTATTTTGGTAGCCCTCACAGCATTGGACAGGGAGTGATAAAATAGCATAGGCCCTAAATTACTCCTGGGCTGCTGCTTCTGGAAGGACATTTTAGGGAGTTACACAGGAAGTGGCATGGCGACCCATTTGTACTCAATGGGGGATATATTTCCAACAGGAACTCCCAACAGGAAATTGAATAAATGCCATGGTGTAAATGCCTCTTCCGGTCAAAAAGATGGTTCATAGGGCACTGACATGGGCACAGAGGAAGAAAGCCTCCAGGCATAGCGTAGGACCCTTGAGTACAAGAGGCAAGGAGTTGTGCACAAGGGCAAAACCAGAGAGGTCTCAGTAAGGTGGGGTGAGGGGTCAGGGTGCAAAGTCAAGGTCGAAGTGCAGACTGAGGCTAGTAGTCCAGGCCAGAGCCACAGGGGCTGAGGTTGACAGCCGAGAGCAATTCTCACAGGCCTCCTGGGCTCCCCATTAGGGACAGGTAGGAGACCTCACCTGAGTCCCCTTGACCCTTTAGAGCCTGTCCTGCGGAAGGACAGTCTTACGATGAGTGTGTGGTCACATTCATTCCATCCTTGGGCCATTTGTGCTAAGGCATTGTCCACGTTTACCTAGGCCTGGACTCCAGTCACAAATCACAACTCACAACTCGCAGGGCAAAGCCAACTCCAACTGTGTGGCCTCCAGGCTACTCCCAAGCCCCTGAGCGACTGCCCTCAGAACATCACCCCCTGCAGCCGGGTTGGGGAACACGGCCTAGCACATCCTCAGCCTCATCCTGCACCTGTCCCAGCCCCTCCATCTTTGGGTCACACAGTCTGCAGCCCTTTGAAAAGCACCAGTGATGCCGGGGGCTCCTTTCCATGCAAAACCTCGGAGATTCTGCCCTCTGAATTCAGCACTCAGGGAGTCCACATAAAACCTAAGGCTCAGCGCAAAGCCCCAAGGTAAGGGAAGAAGCTCTGGGCAAGGTGGATTCATCCCTGAGTATCATAAGCAGGTAAATTAGATAGAAATTAATATACAGTCCCGGAAGGACTGGGCTCAAGGAAGTCAGCGAAAAATAAAGACATCAGAACTGGGGCTGGAGGTGCATCCAAAAAAGGCCAGACCTCAGGATAAAGTCACAATGGCCAGATTTGCATACTTTCTGAAGGGACAGATGGAAATTTGAGATTATACTATAAATGGAACCACCCAGCCCATTAAGTCCAGGTAGACATCAGACATCCCAGTGGGTGAAAAGGACATCTGGACCCATCCCTTCCCAAAATTATTCCTGTTTTAGGGATCATAGATAAACTGAGGTTAATGATGTCAGCCCTACACCCTTGCTATGTGCCCTGCTTCCCTATTGAATCGATATTAGCTAAGCAGTGATACTTGTCACCCTACAGGTTGATTGTGATTTGATCCACGTTTTACCCACATTGTAACTTTGCTATATAAATACCCTTGACAAAGGGCATTGGTGGCAACCTACTTTTGGGTCCCCGCCATCAACGGCAGCTCTGCCAATGGAGAGATGGGGGAGGAGCCAGGAGGGGCCGGCAGCCTGATAGGAGGCGCAGTTAGAGACATGGGTCATGCAGCTACATAAAGAATGGGTTGGCACCCAGGAGTCTAGAGGGCCACCCAGCGTGTGGCTTGCAGAGGGTTTGGGGTGATGAGAGAGTGGGCAGGAGGCTGACAGGGTGGCCTGTGGAGAGGGACGGGTGGCCATTTGACAGATGGGGACACAGAGGCATGGAGAGTTGAGTCCCAAGGTGCTGCTGTTGTCTCACATGGCCCCCGTCTCCCAGGCATCCCACGAGGGACTCATCGCCTGCCCTGGGAACCCGCTCCCTCTTCTAGCCCAGTGCGGCCTCTGAGCCGGCAGCCCAGGCAGGGCTCCCTTGGCAGAAGCCCACGCGCTGCCTAGTGCAGATACCCGTTACCAGGGGCCCAGCGGTGGTGCCACAGCCTCCTCCCTACCTGGGCACCGGAGGCCAACAAAGCAGAGGCAGCAGATTCTGCCTCACACACCAGACCGTGCCCCAGGACCGCAGGACGGGAACACAGCACCGGGTAAAACAAGGTCACCACACAAGGTAGGCACTGCCAACCAAGGCCAAGCACGTGTCGCTGCTTCCAGTGGCCAGAGCTGGCAGGGCAGCTTTTTAGTTTGGAAAATACGGTCCCCACTGGTCACTGGAGAGTAACTACCCATTAGAGCCACAAAACGCCAGTGCGGGCGCTGCTCTCGCCACGTGAGGCAAACAAACTTTTATGATTTGGAGGGAGGAATAAATTTCTGTAAGTGTGACATATACAAACAGCTGCACTCTGCCGGAGCGCCCTTAAGAACTCACTTTAAATAAACACCTATTGGGTATTAGAACGGTCTCCGCAGAAAGGCCTCCTCCGAGCAACGAAGCCGGCAGTGGAGGCTGGGGCTGTAGTTCATGGGTACTGCGTGTGCTTAGTGTGTGTGAGGCCCTGGGTTCCATACCCAGCACCAAAAAAATCAAAAGTAACTAACTAAATAAAAGTCAGCCATGTACGTGCAGCAAAGCACGCTCTCCATCCCGACCCTCCCTCCCTCACCAGCCTGTGGAGCCAGGTCTCAAGGGTGGATTTCTCTTCTTCGCCCTTCACCTCCACCCTCTCTGTGCTCAGGGACAAATGGCCACCTCCCTCCTGAACCTGGGCAGCAGGATCCGAGTCTGGGTCATTTTACCCAAAGACGAACTTATGCCATCAGTGAACACCCATCCGCCAGGGCGCGCGTCTGTGGCTCCCACCCCAGTCCGCCTGCCCGACGTGAGCTGCCCACAGTTCTCAGGCTCCACCCTGGTTCAGGCTGGCAGCTGGTCCACAGGGGCTACAAAGTCAGCATGGCCAGGACCAGTCTTGTCACCCCTGCCGCATTTTATCCCAAACGGCGCTTTTCTCTTAGCTCAGACAATGCCCCACTTCCACCAGCAGGAGCCACCTTCGGGTGCCTGGTGCAGGTCCCATGGGTGGCCCTGAACACCTCCTTCCGTCTGCCTTGGGCCGGGCTCGCATCATGTCCCCCACCCAATGACCCCTTAAATGATTTTCCTGCCCCTCACTCACCACTCCTCCCCCACGGTAAGGCCAGCGTCGGGACAAAGGAAAGCCACCATGGCGATGTCACTCCTCACACACAAAGTGCTCCCGGTCACCGGGCGCCTGAGCAGAGACTCACATCCGTCCAGTCCATGGCTGTGCCAGCCCCCTACGCCTCAGACTCCTCTGCTGCAGACCACAAGGACAAAGGAGGAGAAATGAGGCTCCAGCTCTCAGGAACCCCAGCACCGTCCCCATGTGCTAAGAGTGCCTCTCGCTGCGGCCCTCAGCTGCAGGGCATGCTGGGAAAGGTGGGACTTCCTTGAGCACCAAGCAGTGAGGGTCCTCGGTGGGCGCCTTCCTTTCCCACGTGTGCAAGGCCCATCAGCAACCTGGGGACAGGCATGAAGTGTCCTCCCAGCTGAGCAGGGGTGGCTCCTTCCCCAGCTGGTCCCCACCCCGGGGCTGCCCAAGATCCAACAGCTGGAAGGGCTGGACCCGCCTGGCCTCCTCCACTCCCCCTCCCACCTGCCGACCCGCTAGTGTTCCTTCAGTCTTCTGCACCAGATGCGTCCTTGTCCTTCTAACCCAAGGCGCGGCACTGTGCACCTACTCCAGCCACTTTTCCCAACCCCTCCCCGCCCAGTTCCCGCCACCCACTCTGCACACCCGCTCAGCTGCACGAGTCGGCCCTCCAGAGACTGTGGGGGAGCGGGGGTCCCAGGGCAGCAAAGGCCAGGCACATTCAACTGGGGCATCAGCTACATGGGCGTGCTGGGTAAGACTGAAGGGGAGGCCCAAGGCCCCCAGTGCCCAATGAGAAGGGCTGGCATGAACGCAGCCTCAGAGAGCCTCAGGAGGAAGGAAGGAGGAGCCCCTAAAAGAACGAGTGCTAGACCAAGAGACAGATGTCAAGCATCCCCAAAATCTATAAAAATAATATTAGTACTTGCAGGGTTCCAGGCTGACCTTGGGGATCAGCAGAGCCAGCTGGACCCAGGCCCCCCTGCCCCAGGGGAGATCCACCTTGGAACTCACGCTGTGTCCCCTGCCCGTGTCCCAGAAATCCCATAGACACGGGCTGCCCTGGCCTCGGCAGACAGAGGGCACACGTGTGGCCCAGGGAGTGCGAGGGGGTCTCACGGAGGAGTGGGCATGGGGTTTGGACTTTACTTAAAGTTAAAGGATGAACAGGAATAATGTGCAGAGACAGGCAGGAAGGGTCCGGGTGACGGGAACACGGAACAAGGCAGGCTACAGGAAACTGTCAAAGCAGGGCCAAAGAGCCGCTGAGGGCCAGCAGGGATGGAGCCCAAGGCAGGGAGGCCCTTCTCCAGGTAGTGACGGGCTGTGGCCAGCAGTGACACGGGTCACACCGAGTCTGTGGAAGCAAGCAAGCTGGGGGCAGCTCGCCCCTGGAGCTCCCAGCCTGCCTGGCGCCTATCAATTCCCAGACCCCACCCTCTCAGGAAGCAAGCTGAGCTTGCTTGGAACAATCCCAAATCAATAATACATCTTAATCAAATAGTAGCAAATCTTTCATTGAAACCAATCACGAAATTGCCTTCTCCTCTTTTTCAAACAGCGTGCTTTTGATTAGGCCGTCAGAAAATGGCATAATTTCCCACCCGGGGACTCGAGGTCCTACCCGGACCCCCTCTCTGCTCTGCAGCTGGGGAAGATAAGGCCTGTGGGGTGGGGATTGCGAGCGCTCAGATGAGCTCGGAGTCCAGGGCTGGGCTGCAATGTGGGTTTCCCTGTGGTCCCAGAGTGTGGGACACACTTGGGGACACTCCCTGCTGGGGCCTGGCTGGGACGGCCATGTGTAAGGAGGCCCCTGGGGACCCAGGTTGCTTGTCCCATCTTCCCAACCCTGGGGGTTGGAGGTCCCCAGGGGTGGCTGGCAAGCGCTGACAATGAGACCTGGCTTGTCAGGGTCGCTGCCCAGTTACAGCCTCGTTCAGTCTGCCTCCTGCCCTGTCATCTTCCCACCAGGCGGGTGGGCTGCACCTGCGTCCCTGCTCCTTACCAGGGGCCTTTGTGACTCAGTGGGCTTTGCTTTGGCCCTGCTTCTGCAAGGCGACCCCTGCCCTGAGACCTGAGTCCCTGCCCCTGGCCAGGCCTGCACTGGGTTTTCACAGACCAGCACCCCTCAACTCCCCACAGAGCCTGGGGGCCATTGCACCTTTTGGTGGAAAGAGGGGCTCACCAGGTAGGGGAGCTTCTGCCCAGCTTCCTGCTCGCTGCATGGGTCCTTCGGACCTCTGCATCTTGCCTCTGGCTGTAGTGGGTGGGGGTCACCCAGAGCCCTGGGGTTAGCGCTGTTAGCTGGCACTATGCCCACAGCACATCTTCATGACCCCGCCTGTTCCTTAGAAGAACATGCCAATGCCATATGGCGCTAGCGGCACAGTCACTGATCCTGTCCCCCTCCACCACAGGGACAGGGTGCCGATCAGAGCACCCCACCCCTGGATGTAGCAGTTTGTTTGGGGATGAACACACCAGCCAGGCAAGGCCAAGTTTGCTGAGTTTGCTGAGCTGGGAGGTTGATTTGAGGGATGGCAGTGCCATCTTAGCTGCCCTCCAGGCAAAGCCACAAAGAGGCATGAAGAGCCAGGACCCACAAGAGACGTTCGAACATGGCTTGAACCCTGGACCCAGCTGCACCTGAAGGCTTCCCCTTCCAGCCTAACTCTGCTGAGTTGAGCTCTGTCTCTTCACTGGTCTGCCAGGGAGGGTCTTTGAACCTGTTCTTGATGAAAATGTCACAGACATGTCTAAGCATCGCAGTGTCCAAATGCTGGCCTGGGACATCACTACTTTGACAGGGAATCCCAGGGTTGCTGGTTCTCAGCATTGTAGAGGATATGACCTCTTATAGTGTCACAAACCCTCACCAAAATCCTACCAAACAATCCCCGTGCCTTTGGATCCCCTGACTGAGAAAACAGGCAAATTAGTAAACTTTTCAAATGATGTTCTGTTCCTTCTATATCAAGGGTATCTGCATACACCAGGGGAAAAGAGTCATTCAAACACAAAGGACCACGTTAATTACCAGCCCTGGGAAACGCTTGGTGGTGTGCAGGCTCATGAGGGAGCTCCCGGCCATCTCCCAGCAAGCAGGACCCCAAGTCTCCAACTCCTGGGAGAGGGGGCCTCTCTTGAGCTCCGGCCACCTCTGGCCAGGACTGAAGAGATTCATTCCTCTCTGATCCTGCCCACTTTTCTTTCCCAACCCTCTTTCCCTCTTCTAAGAGGCCCTTGATGTCCTTGGTTCCCAGGTCTGGCTGGTCCGACCACAACTAGTTTCAAGGGTGTTATCTCTGACTCTAACATGGACAGACTTTGGTTTGAGGCATAACTTCAAAATTCCTGTCCTCAGTTGGCTTCTGACATAACCTCCTCTCAACCAAACAGGCCCCATGTCAGTATCTCTCCTGAGGAAGGGGACATTTCTGAAATACAGATTCCTGGGCTTTAGCCCAGGCTATGATTCTTCAAGGGGCTCAAGAATTTGCATATCCAGCTGGGCGTGGTGGTGCACATCTTTAATCCCAGCACTCCAGAGACTGAGGCAGCAGGATCCTTGTGAGTTTGAGACCAGCCTGGGCTACAAAGTGAGTTCAAGGCCAGCCTGAACTGTGTAGAGAGACCCTGTCTCAAAAAATAGATCTGGGGATTTAGCTCAGTGGTGTAAGTGCCTGCCTGGCAGGCATGAGATTGCAAGTTCAATCCCTGGTATAAAAAATTAAAAAAAAAAATTTAATTTCCTGTAAGTTTCAAACAATGGTCTTGGATGCAAGGCTGTGTAGTGCAGCCCCAGAACCTGCAGTGTTCCGGACACCATGTCCTGGCTTCATCTGTGCCCTCAGTGCCTCACTAACTATAAGGATAAAAGAGATATACTGAGGCAGCTGAGACAGGGAGGTCACTTCTGCTGGAGTTCAAGCAGGACCTGCACGGCAGAGCAGCTTCCTGGGATACTTCCTGTGTAACATCATTACACTTCCCCGAGTAAGAAATGACCATTTCCACCTGTTATACGTTAGGTTTAGATGTCCCCCTCAAAGTCTCATGAGATCATAGGTGGGGTTTTCTTCAGAGGCTGTTGGATCTAGAATGTGTGATTACTAAATCAGCATACTGACTGGTGTGGCACCACCCTGATCCCGGTAGCCTGGATATAATATGAGGAACAGAAAGAGGCTTGGCTTCTCCTTGCTTGCTCTCGCTGTCTTCTGCTTGCCATGGACTTTTTCTCCTCTGCAGTGCCCCTCTGGAAGCCACCTAGCCTTGAAGCCAGCCAGCTAGGGACTGGAACCTCCACAAACTGTGAGCTAAATAAACCTTTCCCCCTTTAACTTTGGGCATCAGGTATTTTGTCTCACCAACAAAGGAAAAGCAACTGAGACACCACCCAATATTGTCAGTGAGAACTTCGGGGTCTCCAGGGTCTGCTCCAGCCACCCCCATGCCTCATTTCTGGTCCTCCGCCCACCAATGTGCTTAGTCAGGCTGAAACAGTCCGTTCCGAATTCAGGACTCCCCCTTGCATGGTGCACCACTGTTAACTACCCACTCCTTCTTGACCACAGAACTCTGAGGAGTCCAGTAAAATGTGAGGTTATGGAAGACAGAGACAGCTCTTACCTCCTCCACCATCCATCACACTGCCGCAGCAACCTGGGTGTCTGGCAGCTTGGACAGAACTGAGCACACAGAGTCATCAGCCAGGAGGCACAGTTATGATAACTAGAAAAGAGCCAGGTCAAAACCCATCATCCTGGAGACAAAAGCACAGGTGCACAAAGGAGAGAGAGGACTTACCAACGGTCACCCAGTCAAAAATGGTCACAGCCAGGATTCGAACTCAGGTCTGAGTCCCACAGACCCAGGCTCTTCCCACTGCCCCGGTGGAGTGGTGGTCACTGAAGCAGCATCCAAGTGGCAGGGCCCTGGCAACAGTTCTGATCTAGATTTCCATCTTGAGGACACTGTGCTCTGGGGACGGCTTGTTTTTCTCTCTTGGCTTTGGCAGCTGGGGAGCTGAGAGCCAAAGTTCTACCAAACACACAAGAACACGGCGGCATCTCCTGGACTGACCCCAACCCTGCTTTCATTGTCTCTCTCATGTCCCTTGTCACGGCCCTGACGGCCTCGCTCACTGTCATTTCCTCTTGCAGCACTGTTTACTGCATTCCTTCAGTATAAGGTACAGTGACAAGAATCAGCCATGGAACCAACATGGCAGGGCTGGGGGCAGAGACCCCGGAAACTCCTGCGCCCGAGGCACTCATCACAGGGGGGACCTTTCACCCCAAATCCTGGGAATCTCTCAAAGGTAGACTCACCTGGCTCCTGTGAGTTTTCTCAAACTTTGGAAACTTCTCTGAAAACCTGATCAAGCATTTTCCCAGCACGAGGAACACAAAAAAGTGAAACCTCCCAAACCATCCATTTTGCAGCTATTCTTGAGCAAACAAGAAGAGTTCAACAGGCGAAGAACAGACGCGCATTTCATTACCACAAGAAGACACCAAGAACGGAAGATGAAGCGCAGAGGTCACTGTGTTCTGACATGCACATTTTGCTAAACAATTACCTGTTCTGCGCATTGTCGTAAAAGACAACACCTCCCATAAAATGTCCAAATGTTACCGAGAGTAGAATTGGACCTCGGGGCCCTATTTTCTGCCGAGTTACAAGGCAGTAATTAAGTCAGCACAGAGGTCCTCTCCTCCGATCAGCGTCTCCCAGCCTGCCTTTCACCGTCCTCCCCTCCCCAGCAGCTCGGGGTCACACACACAGAGCCTAGGGACCTCGTCTGGAAGACGCGCCACACCTCCCCACAACACCGCACCAGCAGCAGAAGGCTGGTGAACATTAATTAGTGGGTCATCCACGTGGCAAAGGGGTTCACGAAGGTGCCACCATAAGAACCCACTCGGATTCCTGAGGGAGTCCTGCTCATGTGGCAACCCCGGCACCCCAGACCCTTGCCTCTGTGCCTCCCGGGAGGAGACTCAGATCCCCACCCCCGCCCACCCCACCATGACCAGCCGGCTACCTTGTTTCCGTCCTCTTCCACATACACCCCCCAGTGCAGCATCACCACGCTCGGGGGAGGTCTCTGAAGGTGCCACACCCTGATGTTGGCACGCCTGTCCCCTCCCTCACCTCCCCCAGCCTGACAGAGCCACTGTTCTCCAAGACTGTCCCCATCCTGAGCTTCTCCAGGAGCCCCACCTGACCTGCCCTCAGCAAAAAGTAACCAGGTCCGGCTCCCATCACCCTCAGCCACCCCAGGAGCTCCAGGCAGCTGAGTCCCAGCTGAAGGCCAGGAAGACCCTTTCCAGCCTCCAGCCTGCCAGGACACCCCTCGCACTCTTGATACAAACTTACAAAACCAACGTGTAGGAGTAAATCACACTTGCATCTCTACTAGCTATTCAGCTTCCATATCAGATTTTTTTTTAATGTATTTTGCCTGGCATGGTGGCACACACACCTGTAATCCCAGCACTCAGGTGGCTGAGGGAGGAGAAGCAAAGGGTGTTAGAGGCCGGCCTGGGCTACACAGTGAGTTCAAGGCCAACCTGAACTACATGGAAAAGAAAATGTGTTTTGTGCTCTAAAATATATATGCATATTTTGTGATTTTGACTTAGGTCCCCAGAGCAGGTGGGCTGTCTGCTCTGGAGCACCACAGGCTTGCTTCAGGGCCCCCTTTGTCTCTAGGAGTCCCCACTTCCAGTCAGTTGTGCACCCCAAAGACTAGCACTTCGATTTACTTAGAAGTAGCAATTCATGAGATTTTTGTGCCTAGCCTTCCATCTTTTTCTTAACAGTGTGTGTGTGTGTGTGTGTGCGTGTGTGCATGTGATAGGTCAGGTTTTGAATGGTGATTCCATTGTAGGTGTTAATAGCTGACTTCTTATTAGGAGGTGTGGAAGAGGCGGCGTGACCTGGGGCACGACCCGGAAGGGTTTACCTCCCCTCCCAGTTCCTCTTTTCATGCTCTGCTTTCCGTCCGCCATGCCCTGAGCAGCTGTCCTGCACCACACCCTCTGCTACGCCATTCTGCCTGTGGCTGGACAACCATGCAAAGCCTGAAACTTCTAAACTTGAGCCACAGTAAACCTCCCTTACGTAGCCGTGCTGGGCATTTTGTCCCAGCGATGATAGAGTGACTAAGATGGTGTGATGTGCGTTGCCAGGGAGAGGCTACGAAGATCACAAAGTGGCAACAAGAACTACCTGCTCACGAGTCTCCAGACAGCCCAAAGCAACCATCAACAGCCACCAGGACGCCCCCAGTGCCCCCCGGCAGTGTGTTCTTCCGTCCATTCCTGGTGACCAGGACAGAGCGGCCCACTCTCTGTCTTCCCCGAGGCTTCAGTCCCCGTTTCTGGGTCCTGAGCCCATGCCAGACCCTGTTACTGATGGCTGGAGATGCAGACACAGCCCAGGGCTGTGTCCCAATCTTAAAGGTGGTGGCTCTGGAGCAGAGCCCAGTCCCAGGGACAGTGTCTGGCAGCCCAAGAGAAGCCCCGGGGACCATAGGATCGAAGGACAGGGAGTTGGGAGGGCCGTGCCCCCGCCCCACAGTGAGGGGAGTGCAGGGGACCCAGGGACAGACATAGTCCTGCCCTGTAGCCCAGCCACCCCGGACTTAGGCAGAACTGGGGCAGGAAAGGGTTGCAGGAAGAAAACCTACAAAATTGGATTTTCAGAGTTTGGGTCTTGGGGAAATTCACCAGAAAGGAGCTTCTTTAGCCTCAGAACAGAAGTTATCAAGAGCTCCTGAACTCGGCCAGGGGCCGACTCAGCAACAGCAACAAAGGGAAGAGAGAAAGCACTGGATAGACGCAGACACTGTTACTAAAACGCACCACAGATCCAAATTCTTGACTTGAAAGAATAATTACCATTGCTTCTTTTTTGTGAGACAGGATCCTGCCATGGAGCCCAGGCTGGCCTCAATCCTCATGCCTCAGCCTCCTGATAGTTGGGGATAGAGTTGTGCACCACTGTGCCCAGCAAAGTTAGACTTTTCTCCACTTGTTGGATGCAGCATGACTACAGCCCATGCAGTCTGCTCTGTGATTTAGGAACCGGGTCTTGAACCATGGTCACTTTTTGTTAAGCCAGCTCTGTGGTGGTTGAGGCCTATTTTTTTTTTCCGCCTTGCTTTTTCTTTAACATGTATATGTTGCTTAAAACTTTTTAATAATGAAGACCCATCGTTCTGTAAAAATGATAACTATTCTTTTAAAAATGGTACACTCCTTCTTCGTGCATAGGAAAGGGGGGTGAAGTGTTCTGTGGAGCCTCCCCAGAATGGGTGCAGACCTGGAAACCAAGCTGCTGTCTGTCACCAGGATAGCCTGGCTGGCTCGGGCTGCGAGCGGACGCATCCACGCAACACGTTCAGATGGGTAAGGAGGCTGAAACCGTTTGTCTCCGTCCCACTCACATGCATAAAAGATGTTTATGAATTAATAATTTTCTGATATGGAAACTCGCTTGTATTACAGTCACATGCCTTCCTAGGGAAAGTGTGTCTGGTGCAGATGGCAGGATCTATAGTTCTCAGTGCACCACGCAGGGCCCCATGGCTTCCAGCTGGGAGTCCTTGTCCCCAAAATACACCAAGACCCACCGGAGGAAGAGACAGAGGGCCATCTGCTGAGGAGCGTCAGGGTCCCATGTGCCCGCCAACAGAGAGAGCAGCTACAGATGAGCGCGTCTCCACAGTTAAGTTCAATAAAATGGGTGCAGCTGCAGGAAATAATTGGGGGGTTGAAAACACATCTGGGTTCACAGAGAAAGGACAATGACTGATTGGTGGGGCCACCCATGGCTGTGGAGTAATACTGGGCCGTGCAAATGCTGGGAATTTCTCATGCAGTTAAATTCTCACATGCACCACCTTCATCTCATCAAAATGTGTGTTCTGTTCCTTCCAGGGATGATTGGATTGCCTGACTATTGCAGAGGTACAAACCTCTCCCCCAGTGCTCACCTCTCCTGCTTCCCCAGAAACATATGAAGTTCAGTTCAGGCATTCTTTTCTATCAATCCAATTATAGTCAATTAAATTCACTAATGTTAAGCATGCAATGGAGTCAGATTCGAAAAGTACACACAGTCTTCTAACCACCACTAGATTCCTGATGTGGAACGCTTCCATCGCCCCAGAAAGTCTCCTGGTCCACTTTGAAGTCAGTGCCCCCAAGGTAAACACTGGTTTATTTCTAGGATTTTTTGGCTACTGTGGATGAAGTGAAAGCAACACCTGGGTGTAGAGGAGGGTCTCTTTCTCCATGGTCACCACCTGGAGATGCAATTGCTGTACCAGGTGGGAAGGGCGTGGTTAACTTTATAACAAACTACCAAGCTGTTTTCCAAAGCTATGTCCCATTTTGCATCCCCGCAGCGATACTGGGAATTCCAGTAGTGTCCTCGCTCTCTCCAGCAGTTGTTATCAGTCTTTTAACACTGGTTATTACGGTGCATGATGATGGCTCCTTCCATTGTTTTTCCAGTTTTTATTTTTTCTTAGTGCATGTTTCCAGGGCATGATGACTGTGTCCTTCATGTGGCGCTGGTACCTGTGCTTGACACAACTTCATTCCTTCTTCCTTTCTCTGTCCCCTCCCTCCCCCTCCTTCCACATCTGGATTCCCTTCCCCTTTGAGAATAATCCAGCTCCCTACCTTTGAGCTATCTTTTATATTTCTCTTTATTTGTAACTGGGGTTTCTCATATAAGAGAAACCATGTGAGATTTAAGCTTGTGGGTCTGATTTATTTCACTGAACATTATGGTTTCAAGGTGCATCCGTTTTCCCCGAATGACTCCATTCATCCTTCTTTATGATAGAGTAGTACTCCGTGGTGTGTAAATCCTACATTTCATTTATCCATCCAGCTGTTGATGGACATATAGGCCTCTTCCAAGATTTCACTATCATGAGTCATGCTGCTATAAACATGGGTGTGCATGTATCCCTGAAACATGATTCCTTTAACTCTTTGGGGAAGATGCCTGGAAGGAGAATAGCTGGATCAATGGAATTACTAGTTTTCGGTTTGGGAGGAATCTCTATATTGACTTGCATAGCAGTTATAGCAATTTACATTCCCACCAACAAGGTAGAAATGTTCCGCTGTCCCCAAACCCTCACCAACGTTTGTTAATATTCAATTTCTTGATGATGGACATTCTTTCTGGGGTCAGATGGAATCTCAGTGTTGGTTTAATTTTCATCTCTCTGATGTTGAATGTTTCTCCATGTATTTATTGTAATGATATCGAGGATCTTTTCACATGCTTGGCATCTGTACGTCATCTTTCCCGTATAATTTGTTCAAATCTTTTGTCTGTTTTTTATTGAATTGTTTTTCTTTCATCACTGGGTAGTAAGAGCTCTTTTATATCCTGGCAATCATGTCTTCACTAAGTCTGTGTTTCGTAAATGTTTTCTTTGTCTGTGTTTGGTTTGCCTTTCTCTGAAGAGTAAATGATCTATATTTGAAGCCCACTGATCTAGGTTATTTTTTTCTTTTTAGTTGTTTTTTTTTATGTTTTATTTTATAACTCTTGCCCAAATACAAGATCATGAATTATTTTTCCAACATTTTCTTTAGACTCTTGATAATCTTAGTCCTCACATTAGGCCCTGCTCTATTTTTGTGTTAGTTTTCTTTTTTATTTATTTTCTGGTGGAGGAAATAAAGAAAGTAAGAATTGATCTTTTTACATATATCCAGTTCATTAAATTGCCTTGGGATTTAAGTCAAACATCAAGTAAATGTGTGTGTGTGTGTGTGTGTGTGTGTGTGTGTGTGTAGTTGTATTTCTGAGCTTTATATCATAGTTCATTGATTTATAAATCTACCTTTTTGCCAATACCAACAGTTTTGAGTAGCACAACTTTACAGTAAGTCTTGAAGTTAGATCATGTTACTATCCTGATTTTAAAGAATTATTTAATCTCATCAATGTCCTTAGTATTTATACATCAACTTAGGAATCAGCTTGTCAATTTATATTCTTAAATTCTGCTAGAATTTTATTTACAATTGTTTTGAGTGTATAATGAAATGTAGGGAAACTTAATATTGAGTCTTGCAATCCATGAATGTAGTATATCTCTTCATTTAGTCAAATCTTTTTAAATTTCTTTCAGCAAACTTTTGTCACTTTCAATGTAAAAACGTGCATTTATCCCTTAAAATTTAGTTTTATAAACTGTAAACGCAGCTGGTTTTTAAGATTTGAAATGATTTTTCATTGGTATTACATAGAAATACAGTTTACTGTTGCATATTGACCTTATAGCCTACAATCTTGGTAAGTTCACTTTATTTCTAGTAGATTTTTTGTAGGTTCCTTAGACTTCTTTATGGGGAAGACAAGGCCATCTGGGAAGAAACGCAGTTTTACTTCTTTATATCCAGTCTGTATATTTTAAACTTCTTTTCCTTACAGCATGGCTTTGTGTAGGAGTTCACATTTAATGCTGAATACAGTGGTCATTGCCTTGTTCGTAATCTTTGAGGAAAACATTTGGCCTTTAAGCATAAAGTATCCTGTTAGCTGTAAGCTTTTTTCAGTTTATAAAATTTCTTTCCATAGCTAGTTTGCTGACAGTTTGTAATCATTACCAGGTCAGCTACATTTTCTGCATCAATTGAGATGATCGTATTTTTTTTCATTTTAGTCTGCTAACATGGCAAAATACATTGATTTTGGGGGGCAATTTTGGGGGTAAACCTCACCTAGTCATAATGCATTATCATTTTATGTATTATTGGATTCAACTGACTAAAATTTCATTAAAGATTTAGCTCTAAGAGGCATATTAGTCTGCAGTCTTCTTACGGTATCTTTGTATGATTTGGTTAGCAGGGTAACACTCATCTCATAAAATAAGTCAGATGAGTCCCTCTTATTTGCAGGAAGATTTGGTGTATGAATATTGTTTTTCTTAAATGACTTGTAGAATTTACCAGCGGAGACAACTGAACCCAGAAGACTTCATTTTTGTTTATGAGTAATGTTTTCACGAAAAATTTGTTTTAATACAAATATAACTACTCAGGCCAAATATAGAACTATTCTGGATGTTCAATTTCTTTTTGAGGGGGCTTTGTTTGTGTATTGTCTAAATTGTGGGGTTTATTGGCATAAAGGTGTCCATAGTACTCTCTTACCGCTGTTTTAATATTTATAGGATATGTAGTCATGTCCCTTCTTTCATTCTTGGTAGTTGCATGTTTTTCCTTTTCCTGCTCAGTCCAAATGGAGTCATTAATTTTATAGATCTTTTAGATGGATAGGAGTTTAGTTTTATGAATTTTCTCTTTTCTTTTGTTTTCAGTTTCGATGCTTTTGCCCCTTGCCTTTCTTAATCTTTTCTCCAATTATTTTTCCTTGAGTTTGCTCTCTTTTTCTAGTTTCTTAAACTGCAAGACAAAATTTTTAATTGGAAATCATCTCTTTTACATGAAATTGAATGCTATAAATTTCTCTTTAAACACTGTCTTAGCTATATCCCACAAATTTTAATACATTTGGTTTATGTTTTCAGGTACTTCAAAATATTTTTAAATTTTCCTTGTGATTCCCTCTTTGATCCATGAATCATTAAGAAGTACATTTACTTTCCAACTCTTTCGAGAATTTTTCAGATATCTTTTTAATATCGACCACAGGTTTGATTCTATTGTGGTCAGAAAACATATTCATATGATTTCTAGCCATTTACATTTGTTAAGAAATCTTATTGCCAAAATATGGCCTGCCTTGGTAAATATTTTGTTTTCTTAAAAAGAATGCTTCCTTTGCTTTTGTTGATTGAAGTATTCTATAAATGGTAATGAGGTCAAACAAATTGATAACGATGTCTTCCAGATCCCTTTTTATGGTCTGTATTTATTTCACCTAGTATCAAGAGAGGGATAGTGAAACATCCAACAATAGTTTTAGGTTTGTCTAGTTTTCTTTTTATCAGTTCTCATTGTGCAGATTTGAAGTTCTGTCATTAGAAGCATGTGAGTTTAGGATTATTGCATTATTTTCAGGAATTATGTTACCGTAAATAAGCTGTGAAGCTTGTAAGGGTTGCTTTTATAAGTGAGTCTCAACTCTTTCATCTGAGGCCCACTTGGCAATTGATCATTAACCTACCTATTCCCATTTTCCCAGGCAAATTACCCAGGAAAACAAGATGAACAAGAGTGAAGGTTAAGGGCTATTCTACCAATGTGAAACTAACAACGATTTAAAACCACATGAAAATTCACAACCGCACTGGTAATTTGTAAGAACAAAGTGTGTCTCTTAGTTAGTTTTCCCATTGCTGAGACAAAAACACTCAACACACAAAGTTGAAGGAGAAGAGGTTTATTGTAGTTTACAGTTTGTAGAGGTTTCGGTCCATAATCAGCTGACTCCAAGGAGGGAACAGTCCACGGCAAGCAGGCAGGAGAGTGCAAGCTGCAGCAAGCCGCGGCAGAAGCCGTGGAAGAGCGGAAGCAGCAGGCGGCCTGCCTTCTTACTGTCCCTTTTACCCCTCCGAACTACCCGCCTGTCAGGTGGTGCCACCCACACCCAGGGTGGGGCACGCCTGATCACAGCGCCACTCACACTCTTAATCCCAGCATCACATGCGCTAATCCAGCTTCCTCTGACAGTGCTCACCTGTGACCACCTGAGGATTTGAGGGGGTACCTAAATACAAGCCGTAACAGCCCAATTCCTAAAATTCCGAGAATTTGAACTCTTTTCCTAAGGACTAAATACTTGCTAAGGAATATTACCAGAAATTTTGCAATATTACCAGGAAGTCAGACTTTCTGATAGGATGCTGAAATAGAGTCCTTAGTGGATTCTAGCACTGCATCAAATTTAATTTGTAAGAACTCTATTTGGTAACCTTTAATAACTCAGGGAATGACTGGCAAGCAGATGTCAGTCACAAGTGAGAAAATGAATGGGATTCTACACTGTTCACTTCCAGAAGTGGCTTCTGAATGGGCACTTTTAGTAGCCTGTGACCTTGCAGGAGGTCTTGATTTCCACCAGTGGGCTGCGGATGACACAGTGAGAAACACAGCTCCATGTGGGGATCCAGGATTCTGTCCCAGGAAACACTTGGCATCTCCTGCAGAACCACTCTGGTTTTTTCCATAATGATTACCCTGTTCATGATATGCATTTTCCCTTTGACAGCTGGGAAACTCAGAGCCAAACTTGCAAATCAAGCTTTAAGATCCTACTCTTTGAGTATTTTCATCTCACTTCTTCTATTTCAAATTGGCATTTGCCCTCAGCTTACTATTCGTACTGTTCTAATGGATTAAACGTATCTCTCGACAGTCACCACTTTTTCATTATTTATGCGTGTATGTGTGTGTAACCAGTTGCTGCATGAAGAAATAAATATATGACTCTGTCGGAGGACCCTGCAGATATTTCTATAGCCTCTGAGTGCTAAATCCCTGACCACAACTTCGCACTCTGTCAGCCTACTCAGACCCCTTCTAAGCAACTAAAAATACCCTTACGTATTTTCAAACTTAACCCTTGGCAGTCAGAGGTGAAGTTGTCACTTCCTGAGGCCATTCTGGCTGGGCGACACCTGCTGACCATAGGCACAGAGAGGGCCTGGGGGACACGAGGTGGCCGTGAATGAGAAACCGTCCTGACCACATGCCTCTCAAGAAACCCGGATGCCCGGGGTTGTTTTGTGTCTTCCGCAAGAGCAGTTACCAGGGTCTAGAGTCCTTGCGAACATGACATTGTAATCTCGGTGATGTTTTATTTATGGGGAGTGGTGTGGCAGCCGGGGTGTGTTAACAAACAAAGATGATTGCTTCTGAGCCAGTCTCCCGTCCTGAGGTAATTAACACAAAGTGATGCACCAGTTGGGGGATTCAAAGAGTCGGCAGCCTTTTCCACAGGAAGATGATCTGCAGTACCCAGGCCAAAAGGGTGGCATCCAGGAAAGCAAGGACACATTGCATCTTTGGTTAAAGGTGCATCATTAAAAGGCACCAGCATAAATTATTCTTCCTTTTTAAAAAATCCATACAACATTAAGAAAACTACAGAGTATAAAATGTCAGGGGCAGGGATGTGTGGATTTGCAGCTGTTAGCAAAGCGGGCGGGGGGCTCCATGTGTATCTCGAATGGCATAAATTAACAATATTGACTGCAACCAAAATAGCATTTGCAATCAGCTCAATGTTGCAATGTGTTATACAGACCATTTGCTTTTAAAAAAATTAAAATATGAATCAAACTTGGATGACAAAGAAGTTCAACTTCTCGGGGAAAAAAAAATCAAATACATCATCAAAAGGTCACCATTCATAGACAAATTGCTGTTAAAATTTATTACTTGTTTGCAAAATGTACTGTTGATCATTGGTAACTGCTAAATGCTTGGGCGCCCCTGACAGAAGAAATAAATAAATAAAGCACGCTGCATTCATGAAGGCGAAAAATAGGAAAAGGAACCTGGAAGGCTAACAGCCAGCTGGAGAAGGGTGGACAGAGAGGAGGCTGCTGGAGACGGGGAAGCAGAAGGGGCAGAATCGAGGCGCTCCAGGTGGAAAGGAGGTCAGAACCGAGCTTTGCAAGTGGACTCCTTTGGCTTTTTTGGACAGCCTGAGAGGACCATTAAAAACCACAGAAGCCAACCAGCAAGGGTCCTGACCGCTGTGGGACTGTGCCTGCGCATTCTGTGTAACTCGGCTGACCGCCCCAGGGGCCCTGCCTGCACCCTCCTGTGTGCCAGCTACTTGCACCTGCTGGCTCACAGGTAAGGGCTCCCCACAGGGCTCAGAATGCCCAGGAGGTAGAGACCCTGCAGAGGCCAGATCTGCTCCTCTGGTGCCCAGCAGAGCACCAGGCACCACACAGGATACTGTCCCCCCAACCTCCCCTTCCCCCTCCACTCTGGGCAACAGCCAGGGCCCACTGGCACCTGGCATTCTTCTTGCCAGAGACCTGGCTCTGGAGTTGCCGGCTGGTTCTTTTTGAGCCATGATGATGTGATGGAAAATCAGCTAGCTATACCCCAGAATCTTCTGAGAAGTTTTCCTTAATTAGCTCAACAAGTGAAGCAGGGGGGCGCTACTGCTGCCCACATTTTACAGATGAGGAAATTGAGGCACAGAATGGTCACAGAAGGGAAGAGGTTGAATGGGATTTCAGCCCAGGACCTATGAGAGGAACTCTTAAAAGAACCCAGAATGGAGGCAGTAGCTGGGTTGTAGGCAGACCCCATGGTCTGTTGGGGTCTCAGAGAAGATGGGTCCCACAACAAAAGAGAACCAGGTCCCCTGTGCAACCCCTGTGCAGCTCCAGGGTTTCCTGGGGTTCCTGAGTCCTGGTGTTGAGGCCCTTCCTGCCCTGCTGTTCTGGGAGGGCCTGCGAGGGCCAGCTGGCTCTTCCAGGCCTCTGTCACACCCCCCCCCTTGTGTGTGCCCTCCACGGGGCAGACCCCTGGGTCCACGCGATCCTATCTGGAGACAGCACATAGGGCACTGCGTTAAGACAGGTGAGAAGGCTCTGCTCAGCCGGGGGTTGGGGGTGGTAGGTTAGAGTGTCCTTGAACGACCCTGCCACAGGAAGGAGAGACAGAGGGATTCCCAGAGGATGGACTCGGAGGTGGCGGGGAAGCAAGATGTCCAGGAAAGAGCCTGCAGGTCTCCGTGCTGAGGGCACAGTTTTTCCTCCTGGTTCGCAGAGAAGAAACCAGAGCTAGAGGTGGTGGGACGTGTTCAGGTCACCCAGCGTCAGGAGCAGAGCTGGGGCTCCTCGTGGGGCTGAGGGTTGCAAGTCAAGTTTTACTCGGCGCACTCCTGCAGCCCAGCCTGGGCTCTGCGCCCACCAGCTCTTCCTGCCCTTCAGCCTGTGTCCCCTCAGCCTCCCTGCGGGGCCGGCAGGAAACACGAGGCTCAAGAAAACTCCCTGCCTCCAGAACTCTGGATTTGTGCTGAAATGCATATCCTGGCCCTTCCCTGGGTTTCCCGACTCAGAATCTCTGAGCAGTGCCAACTGAGAATCTGCATTTTTACAAGGCGCTTCTTCTCCTAGGTAAAGTATGCAAACTGCGTGCCTTCGGGGAGCCTGTGGGGCTTTCTCAGGAGGCAGCCAGGCCTCCGTTCAGGGCCACACTCTTCCCCAGAGTCTTGGGAGTGACCCAGAGTGGGGTGCAAGGAGGGAGGACATGGGATCCCAGAAACGTGCAGGGAGCTCACCACCAGGAGCGAAGGCCTGGAAGGTGGTCAGGGCTGCCATGCTGGAGAGGCACCCAGAGAGGGACAGCCAGCCAGACTGAGGGAGGAGGAGGGAACAGGGAGTGGCTCCCAGCTGCCAGGTCTCCAGGTCCCTCCCCACGTAACCAGCACCCCCAGCCCAGCTGCTGGGTGCTCAGGGCTATGCCAAGTGGGGGCCTCTGTCACTGTGCCAAGCAAGGCACACACATGGTAGGGTTCGGGGATGAAGTGCAACACCAAGAGCACAGAGGCAAGAGAGACACTCAGGACCTTGGCTGAGCATGCAAGACATTGTGGTGGTGGAAGGCAGGGCCCAAAGAGACTGCCGTGGCCTGGGATGGACTGGAGACTTTCCTGGGACATGGGGAACACCACTCTAAAACTAAAAGGGCAAATCGGACTCGACTGGGCACCATCCGTGTCCCTATGGCCTTGTCTCCATCTTCTTGTTTGATCCTCCAAGAGCTCAGTGGTTGAGAGATCCTGGTACCCATATTACAGATGAAGAAACTGAGGCAGGAGGGTTACAGTCACCAGGCCCTCGGCTGGTGAGAGAGTCCTGCTCAGTCTCAGATGTGTCCAGTGCTAAAGTCATCTTCCTTTCCTGCACTGAAGTTTCTCAGTGTTTCCAAACACACAGAACAATGCGTGAGTTTTTTTTTTATAGCAGTGTAATTCAACAATAGCAGAGTTGTCACAGGCAGTCGTTACAGGCCACAGCAAGGGGAGCTCACACAATATACACAGCAGGAGTCCGGAAGAGCACACGGTGTGGGCAGCCTCCCGTGATGGCTTCCAGGGGTGCCGGGATTTAGCTTCTTGTTATTAATAATTCTCTACACTGGCATTCTCAACATTCAGGATGTTACAAAAAAATCACTGTTATGGTTTAGATCTGAAATGGCCCCCAGGAGTCTCATGCATGTGGAAGTGACTGCATCGTGGGGTGCTGTGCTCATTGGTGGGTTAATTTATTGATGAGTTCATAGCTGAATGTGCTGTTAAGAGGGGGGCCTGGTTGGAGCAGGAGAGTCACTAGGAATGTGACTCTAGAGATCGCTCCTTTTCTCTGACTCTTCTTTCTCTCTCAGCTGCTATGGATTGAGCAACTTACCTTCACTGGACCTTTTCATCATGCCTTTTTCAACCTTGGAGCCATGGACTGGACCCTCTGAAACCATAAACCAAAATAAACCTCTTCTTCTTAAATTGTGGGTATAGGGTATTTTGTCCCAGGGACAGGAAAGTTGACCAGCACAGTAAACACAATTACCATCCTTACTTTTACAGAGGAGAGAATTAAGGCACAATGAGGTTACATAATTAGTTTGCGGTTTCCCAGCTTTTCTGTAGCAAGGCCAGGCAGTAAACATGTGCAGGCTACATGTGGAGTGTTCGCTGTTAGTGATTGCGGTGTACTGTTGCTTTGTAGATATGAGTTCTTGAATCCTCTTAACAGCCCTGTGAGATCAGCACTGTCAGTGTTTAACTAGATGACATCTCCAGTACCCTGCACCTAAGAGAACTCTTAATTCCCTTCTCTGCTAACCCTCCGCAACCCTGGTCTTCACTCAGGCTGCTAAAGGGCATTCATCCTCCAGCTCATTCTTGTTGCTTCTCTTTCCTCCATATCCCCACCGGAGCCAGAGGCAAGTCCTCATCCCTCTTCACAATAGAGATCCTGAATCTGAGCGCTTCTTACCCCCTCTATCTCCCGTCTTCCCGCGGAAGTCCAAGACACTGCCCTCTCTCCTTGGACAGCCCCTGCTCTTCCTCCTGTAATGGCAATCCATCCTCCACCCAGAGCCCAAGGGTTTAAGTTGTCCTGGAGACCTCACTTTTTACAACTTCCCACTGTTTCATTGAATGGATAGCCTCTCACTTGTTCATCTGACCCCATGTCATGGGGGCATTGCTTTATTTCCAGTTTTGGCTACTGGGAAGACTGTCACGGTAGACATCTCTATGGCTAATGCTTTGACTGGATGACAGCTTCCTTGGAGTGATTTTCTAAAAGAGGAATTACTTCAAATTAAGCAAAAAAGACAAGATTGTTGCTATTGTGATGACGGCTGGGTTACGGGGTCAGGAAGGCGTTTCCACATGATCGAGGGGTGACGGCACAGAGACTGCATCCTCCAAAGTCGTCATTAGCTGCAGCAAATGGCTGCGGGAGACAGGCAGTTTCAGAGTGAGGCCGTTTCAGCACTCATCGGTTACGTTAGTGGCAAAGGTGTGAAGCCTAGCTTCCTGCAAGGCGGGGCGAAGCAGTGGAGGTACGTTTCTGGCACTGATTTCCCATGAGCACCCGCACCGGGCACACACCTAGATCCACACACTGAGCCAGATTACTTGAAATCCTAGCATAGGAACATTTTCTGTCTTTTAAAAAGTTAACATTATCTCATATAGCGTTTTCCTGTCCCAACCAAAGTAGGGTGGATGGCTGTAAATATTCCATTAATAAGCAAGCTCTTCTTTGTTCATTCACTCTTTTATTGCAAACGGGCTGCTTCTAAAATATTACTATCATGTATGTGATTTATCTCATGAATAGTAATCACCACGTCTATGCTGCTTTTTTCTCTTTGGCTACCAGGAATCTTAGACTGAAATTTATGATTTGAATATAACCTGGGCCTTCTTTCTTAGGCTCTATTTTTGCAAAGTGTGTATCTCTTGCTTCATCTTTTAATCTCTCTGGTCCTGATGCTTTGCTGCTGATTTATATTTTATCAGGTGTCCTATTGTTCTGATCAGAGCTTATAGAATGAGGAGGGCATAATCCTCGATAAAGCATTTTATGAAACACTGAAGTAAACACCTACTGGCACCTAGCTTTTCTTCTCTCTAGGACTCACTAATTAGCACATTTAGTACAGTTTTCGAGGTACTCAGGCCCCTGGTGCACTCCACCCAGAGCTTTCCAAAGAGAAGGGGGAAACACAGTTGAAATATGATACAGGTGAGAACACTGAACCCTGAACTATACTCCAACCCTGAGCAAAAGGACCAGGTCGCACTGGGTGTGGGCGGAAGCTGGTAGTCTGAGTGACTCCTGTGCGACCCGCCTCCTGATTCCCTCCCTTCACTCACCAGCCCGTTACTTCTGCACAGTCACCCCTCGGACATGAACAGGTGTCTTGGACGCTTTTGATGGTGAACAGGAGGACAAAGGGCACGGCTGCCCCAGCCACAGCTCCTTGTTTTGCTGAGGTGCTGACCCAGGCCCTCACCAACTGCAGTGGGTGGTGCATTTTGAGCCTCACAAGTCTTACATGGCCTGGCCCATGAGCGACAAACCAGCATTGTGACCGTCTGTCTCGGGAACTGGACAATGAGTGACCACTCACATCCTCTAGACAGGGCCCCTGGGATATGTCCAAACACGGGCGCTTTCTTATTTTTAATTTTTTCATTATAAAAGATCACAGAAACATAATTTCATTTTTATTATGGCCTGTGAGAAGTAAACCATAGGAAAAAGAGAGAAGGTAGGCTGGGCTGTGGTGCAGCAGGAACTTTTTCTCCTCTGAAATGAAGAGAGTGAACTTTTCCTCCAGTCTCCTGCTGGACCCTATGCTCCTGTCCCACAGACTCAGCCGGGACTGTCCCTTCACTGCCTTCCCAACTAGTGGGAGCCGCTTCAGGCCAGGGGCTACATCCCCGGCCTAGGAGTGAAGGGTGCTCATAGGAACTCCAGGAGAGGGAAGGGAATACGTGATTGAACGGGTGGATAGATGACCTATCCTGTCCTCCGAGAAGACAGAAAAATCTTACTTATCTTTAGCATCCTATGATACAGCATGGGTCATTGGTAAATGCTTATTAAATGACTAAATTTATGAATGGGTGGATAATTGGATGGGTGGATGGATGGATGGATGGATGGATAATTGGATGGATGGATAGATATATGGACAGATGGATGGACAGATGGATGGGTAATTGAATGGATGGATAATTGGATGGATACTTGGATAGATGCATGGATAGATGGATGGCTGGCTGGATGGATGGATGGATGGATGGATGGATAACTGGATGAATGAATGGATGGATGGATGGATGGATGGATGGATGGATGGATGGCGTTTTAAGGATTTCAGTCAGCCCTTGAGTTCTGCTTCTCCATGGATTTAAGTGGGCTCTACTAACCTCCATGCCTTTTCCCACATCATATCCCCTGCAGGTCACACATCCGGCCTTTGCCCTCATCTTCCTGGTGAATTCTTATTCAGCTTTCCAGGAACAGCACAGTTTCCTAATCCTTCTCTCTCACTGATTCATTTCTCCTTCTTGCCAGCCCCCTTCACAGCCTACATTACCACACCCTACAGTCTTGTTTTATATCACATTTCCCTCTTTAAGGCAAAGGCCAAGCCAGAGGTTTCCTTTTGTACCCAATTCAGACATCCAGCTAAGTCTTTGCTTTGAGAATTAAATTGACTTTCGAGTTCAACCTGTTTTGACTTCTTTCAAGGATCCCAGTGGTCTGTAATCAGAATCCCATAAAACTCTTTTGGAGATTATCCACAGCAGGAAAATAGTGACTAAGGCTTCACCTACACAGAGTAAATTAGAATTTTCACCCTCCCTGACTTGAAAGTTCCATGAGAAGCATTATGTATTTCCATTACATTAACATTAGAAGTATATTCCCCCAGTTTTATCTCCAAAGCAGAGAGGAACGCTTTCTGGTTTAGCTGCTGGACTTAGAGGCCAGAGTGGGGTGGACAGCTGCCAGCACAGGGTCCTGAGCCACTGTTGGGACAGCTTGGAAAGCGTGGAGGCCCCGTGACTGGCACTATGAAGACTCCAGTCACTACCAGTGCTACTGTGGGACCTTCAGTTCTTGAG
Organism: Dasyprocta punctata; assembly: GCA_004363535.1. NCBI lineage: Eukaryota > Metazoa > Chordata > Mammalia > Rodentia > Dasyproctidae > Dasyprocta > Dasyprocta punctata. Next base: position 98,792 of record RJWM01000601.1, read on the forward strand.
ATCCATTGTCACTCTGGTTTCTGTGACCTAACAGGGAAGTTTTCCAACGTGAACCTTCCTACCATGTCTTGTTACTCCATATACAGAAACTGTCATCACCAGGATCCACCTGTCTACAGGTGGAAAGAAAGGTTCCTTCCTGATTGTCTTAGCCCTTCATTTTATAGATGGAGAAACTGAGGCCCATAAAAGGGAAGGGACTCCCCTAAGTTCACAAGGCCCTGACACTTGTGAGAGTTGAGTTGTGCCTTTGCCTTACTGATAATCCCCAAATTTTGCCAGACTGTAACCATCAATGTCAAGTATCCTTGAGAGGTAACTGAGTCATTTAAGCAGTTCCTGGAATTCAGTCTAGGTGTTTGTTCCTCTACCCTAAAGCAGGGAGTGTTTCCAAAACTAGCAGTGAATCCCAATCAGAATGTGAGCGCTTCCATTCTGATATCTGCCCAGTTTTCTGGGTGAGACACGCAAAGGTTCAAACACCTGTGTTTTTAAATCAACTGAGGAAAAAATCTGGAATAGAAGAGAATTTCCTCTCTGGGAAAGTTTTCTTGAGCCCCTGGAAAGCAGGGCAGGTCTTCTTAATAACTGTTGACTCTGCTTGCGATGTTGGAATAAAACACCCTTTGTCCTGCCCAGTGATGACATATGGCCTTGGGAGAATGGTGACATACTTCAGGTGAGGACAGGAAGCAGAAGAGCATGCTCCCTGTGTCTCTTGTCATCTCCATGGGCAGTACCCACAGGGAACCTTAGCAAGCACACCTGGGTTTTCCATTGTTCGCAGTCTCCCTGCCAGCTCTGTACCTGGTTCAAGGTCAGTTCCTATGGCAGCTTGAAGGAATGGGTTGAGTCAAAGGTTCTCTGGCCCTGTAAGAGCAGAATGCATAGATGGATGGATGGATGGATGGATGGGAAGAGAACCCAGTCAGCCCCTAGTCCCTTCATACTGAGGGTAGGCTGTGGCTTTCCCACTCATGGAAGAAACCTAAAGTACCTTTTGTACCTAAATGGCTGGAACCCTACAGAACATGGCCTTCTCCCACCCCCAACTTATTGGTTGCTCTGGGCCCAGCACCGGGAAGGGCCAAGTTAAAGGTCATTTTGAAAGGCTTGACTCCAATCATCACTAAGGAAATTTCTTCAACTTCGTTAACATTCAGCAGAAGGGAAAAGGATTCCTGTGTAGTTTGTTTAAAATTCAACCGAAACCTCCTTTCACATAAGGGAACTCCAAGGGTGCCTCCCAAGGGCACAGAGCCATTGTGACCCTCGAAGCAGAACCTACATCTCACTGAATCTGATTCCTGGACGGCTGACCGGGTGTTGACGAAATTTTAGCCAGATTAAGCCAGTCTTGAGTCTCATATCTCCAGTCAGGTGTTCTTTCTTTCTTTTTCATTTCATTTCTTTCTTTCTTTTTTAACCACTTGATTCAGCTGAAAAATCCTCTGGATCACTTTCAAAAATGCCAGTGGTGGGAGCCACCTCAGATGCTGACAGCATTGGTTCTGGTGCTGCCGGGCAGATTATTTTTTAAGCTCTGAGGAGACTGGAGTGTGCAAATAGGGCTACCGTTCCAAATCTCACCACATTGCTGGGGGCAGAGAACTGTCAGCATCTGGTGGTTTACTTCCCCTTCTCCTGGATATAGACTCAGGGCTTTGGGTCAATGGGAAAATGGAGAAAGACCTCCAGTTCACCCCTGGAAACAAGCTGTCCACTCCCCACCTTTAAAAGACAGCAAAGGACAAGGTTTGGAGATCAAGTTAAATGTCCAATTTATTTTTATAACTTGAAACCAGAACAAACTTGGCTTTGAACAAGCGTACAAATGAAATGGCAGACACATGCTGAACTCAACATCATGACATTAAGGGAAAAAAGAGGCCCCAAATCTTGTACAGAGAATAAAAGGAACAATAAATATTTTACTAAGCCATATTGAAATGACCTCCTGTCATCTCAACATTTTATCCATAATTAAAAAAAAAAAGTGCCCGTTTCTTAAACAGAGCACAAATACCAAGCAATAATAAATAGTTCCAAACTTGTAGTAAAAGACAAAACTTCCAAGTAAACAACAAAAGCTCATACAATAAGTAATAGAAAAGGTAATAAAAATATTTCGCCTTGCCAGTACAAATGCAAACAACTGAAATCAATGTAACTTTGCTTTGCAGGGCTGAGATACAAAGAGCACCAAATCACAGATTTGCCTGTGTGCAACAAACCCTCCGGGTGATGGACGGGCCGGGATGCAGGGCTGATTTCCTTACTTTTCACATTTTGCTTAAGAGTAATTCAGTCTCCTCTCCCCTTGAAAGACTCTCCAATGTCAAGTGGCAGATTCCAATAAGGGGCAGCTTTGGGCAAAGGTGTGGCAGTGTGGAACCTGGCCGGAGATTGGCTGGGTCACCCAGGCTAGAGCCCTCTCTCTGGGTCACCTGCTTCGGGGTGGATTTTTTTTTTTTTTTAAACACAAAAGAGAAGCAAAATTCTCTTCTCTCTGTGGTCCACAGAGACACACAATCCTTGTGCTTTAATCCTGGCATTCTGGTGATTTTGCGTGAGCTGGTAAGCGCTGGCCACCTGTGACAGCCACAGGAGGACCACGGTGGGGGCTCCGGAGCAGCTAACATGGCTGGGGCAGGGAAGGCAGCCCTGGTCCCGGGGTGAGAAGGTAGGGACTGTAACTCCGCTTTCTGATCCACTGCCCTGCCCCTCTCTTTTAACCTTGCAAAGGTGGGCGGCAAGGGCAAAATAGTGCCAACAGAAAAGCTCCCAGAAGAACGACTTCTGCATTTGGTAAAGAATTGCCTAGAAGGATGCTTGGTTATACTTCCATAACCTGAAATAATGGTTTCTTATATTTCCTGAAATTAAAAAAAATGGCTTCCTGATATAGGTATTTGTTAAAAATGCATTATTCCCTCATCCAAAAGACCACCATTTTTAGTATCTTAAAGCTACTTGGCTTTACAAAAAAAAAAAAAAAAAAAGAGGGGCAGGGATAGGAAGGACAGAGAAAGAGAGAAAAGAAGTGAAATAAAAATGAAATGAACAGAAACGAGACAGACAGAGGCTGGAGGATGGAGGGGAAACGCACAGGAAGGAGAGATGGAAAGGCACCGAATTCATTCATCCCAGGCCCTCGGCATTCGGAAACTGACGGAATGTAGGTTTCGGAGAGAAAAGCAGCAAAGCAGGGAAGAGAAACAGGCCAACATCTCCATGGAAGGGAAGGTCCTGGTTGCAAGGGTCTCCCTGCTGGAACCCCGCCTGCACCAGCCCCGGCGGGCCCTGCCGACCCGCCAGCTCCTTCCACTACGGCTCCTGTTGGTTTCCTGTTTCTCAAGGGACGAAAGCAGCTTGGTTTACACTTCTCTCTGCCCCGGGCCGGAGGACGGCAGAGCGGGTGGTGACCGCCACAGTAGCAACAGCAGAGAAGGAGGGACCTCGCGTCTCTCCTCTACACCTGCCAGCTTACAGTGCCCTCTAAGAGGAAGGGAGGCCACTGCGGAACGTGACCAGCGTCTTCGCACAGACTGATTTTTCCATTCAACACAAACACAGCGTTTCCCATCCAGTCTGCTGCGGCCGCGCCAAGACGCCCTGGGGCAAAGTTTGGGGCACTGAGCTCAAAGCCCACCTCGAACAGTTCTTTGTGTAGGCCAATTCCGACAAAAATATATACAACTAAAATGATTCGTGAACCAAAGCACTGAACGACTTCCTTCGGTCTCTTTTTCTCAAAGGTTGTCAAACAACCCTTTTTTTTTTTCTCCTGTACAATAGGACTTAACATACAAATTTTTTTTTTTTGCAATATTTTATCCTGCCAAATTAAAAAAATATATTATGGCAGCCTGTTTGTTTTTGTTTTTTTTTTCTTTTTATTTCCAAATTCACTAACAAAAAGGTACATTAAATCCCTTTAAAAGGACAAGCTTACAGTTAAAAAATTACAAGCTCCAGTAAAAATACAGCAAGTGCCTACGTCATACGAACCAACCAATATATCCATTCCAGAGGGAGGTGGGGCGAGAAAAATAAGTACAGGTCAGAAATGTGATTTTTTTTTTCTGCAAAGCAATAACAATATTAAGCACTTTTTTCTACATACTTTTTCTACATGGTGTAGCAATCCCCTTTTAATCCCCAAATACAAGTTTCTATACATTTTTTTCAAAATAAAAATTCAACACCCAAGGCAGAAAAAAATTTACTAAAACTCCGACTTTACAGTTACTGTGACAAGAACAAATTGATAGACCCACCATTTAAATTTTACTGCAACATTTTCAAGGAAAAAAAAGTTTTTTTTCTTTCTTGTTTTGTAAAATGCCCAGGCATTTTCAATTATTACAAATACTGGTCCACTTTTACAGTAATCAAGAAATTTTAATATATATAATATATACTAAAACCCCGTCACCAAAAGAAAACAATATACACGCAGCCTTTGTGGCATTTTTGTATAACCTATTAAGCAAACTTTGAAAAAAAAAAATGATCGCTCCAACACACATACACACAATTTTTTGTTACCCTTGTATGTATCCAATACTGTAAACGTATTTTTAAGACAGAGTGCACTAAATTTAACTTTAGAAAAAATTAGCCATTGCTCCTGAATTGTTTTTTTTTCATTCAAGGATATCAACTTGTGTCACTTGAGTTTTAATTCAGCAGTAAATCACCTCCACTCCAATATCTAAGCAGCGCTGTCCCAAAAACAAAAGGGGCTGAGGATAATTCAGCTAATGGATGTCCACGGTTGTGCTGGGTTTAATTCTTCATTTGATTGGGTCTCATGTCCTCTATCTTCAACCAGGGTTTTTTTTTTTAATTAAAGTAAATGTGGCTTTGTTTGTGTCTAAAGAATGTACTTAAGTTTTACTTTTTTAAAAAGTCTTTTCATGTCAAGAAAAAAAAAAGTTTTGCATTTGTCTCAAGAGACTCAAATAGGAAGATCAGTTTTCAAGGCACTCACATCAAATTGAATGGCAGCAGAAACACTGTCCAATAAATTATTATTTTATTTTGTTCTTTATAGTGCCAGTATTGTGAATGCCACGCTTAGCAACACTGACACTCGGTCTCAGCTGTGTCCCTTACAGTTTAACCCACCTCTGGGCCAAAGAGCAGATGCTGCAATTTCTTGTTTAGAAGCCATTTAATTTAAATGCAAACAAAAGCTTTAAAGTGCGGGTCAACAGAATTCAAATGTCTAATCCTAATAGTCCAATGATTAGTACCTTCCAAGCTAATCGGAGGGGGAAAAAAATTGGGAAATCGTACCGGGCACCTCCAGATGGGACACTTTCCCGGCTTCTCCAGGAAAAGGGAGCAGAAATTTGCAATGTTCCCCGTCTCTACAAGGTCACCAGTGTGCATGGCACAAGAGGACACTAACTTCCCATTTTCCCATCAGGACGTCTGTCTGCTTGCGGAGTAGGTGGTCAATTACCACGTGTAGCAACGTACACTTGGGAATCAGAGCATGGGGGTGAGAAACAGTTAAGTGGGTAAGTCAGAATCCTGGAAGAACACCAGGGGACGGTTCCTTTCTGTGTCACTGCAGGCCACCACCACCTACCCAACAGTAAGTACCCTGGGCCCATGTAACGCAGCTGAATCCGCAGAGCGGGAAACGGGGGCATCAACATGCCACGAAACGGCAGCGTCTGCTGGTAACGCACACCTGCGTGCCCCTTCCCAGAGCAGCCCGGAAACCGTGCGTGGTTTGTGGTGCCTCACACTGCAAGTGCCCCCCACTGCAAGCTTCCCTTAGGTACAATGCAACAGTTGAAATACAACACAGAAAAGGCCTCTGTGACCGTCATCAGTGCTACATCTCCATTCCAAACCTGAAACAAAGTGCTACGATTTTTAAAGATTGTTATCCGCTGTACATCCACACCCCCCATCCAAAAAAACAAAAAAAACCCAAAAAATGCATGCCACATTTTATTTTAGGACCAAAAAAAACAAAAAACAAAACAAAACAAAACAAAAACGAGGGGGGAAGGAATAAAAAAGTAAACAACTTTAAAAGTCATTTAAGTGTTGGCTTCTTCACAAGAAATTACACATGCTTAGCTTAAATTTCAAAAAAGCAGCACCCTCCCCCCCCAAAAAATTATAATTTAAAAGATATGCTTCCCATCTACATTGCTTGCGAGTCATTGCTCAGACTACTGGGCTTAAAAAAAAAAAAAGAAGAAGAAGAAGAAGAAGGGCTGGATACCCAACGAAATCTTTTAAAGGAACTTTAACAGAAAGAATAATAATAAAAAGTACCTGCACATGCCAAAAAAATTACAAAACCCAATAAATACAGAAATTATTGCACAGTTAAAAGGCTCCACAATTTTTACTGCCTTAATCCACCCTCAGGTTTCCATAGGACTTCGCAGACACAGGTTAGGTTGGGGTGCCGCCTCCCCTGGGCCCCGGGGCCACGCAGGGGCAGGGCGCTCAGTGGCGGGGACACGGAGGCGAGTCAGGGGCCGCTGCGCAGGTGCGCGCTGCGCCTGGCCCACGCCCGTGTGCGCGTGCGCTTAGCTCCTCTCGGCCTGCTCAATTTTGACGTCGTTAGTGAGCAAGTGCTCGCCGTGCCACTTTTTCATGTGTTTCTCCAGGGTGCTGTAGACGCTGAAGGGCATCTGGCAGATGTCGCAGCGGTACACCTCCTTGCCGATCTGCCCGTGCGTCTTCATGTGGCGCGTGAGCTTGCTGCTCTGCGCGCACGCGTAGTTGCACAGCTCGCACTTGTAAGGCCGCTCGCCGGTGTGGCTCCGCCGGTGCACCGTCAGGTTGCTGCAGTTTTTGAACACCTTGCCGCAGTACTCGCACGTGTCGCTGCGCCGGCCCTCCTTGGAGCTCGGCCGGCCGGGGCCCGGGCCACCCAGGTGCGGGGTGCTACCCCCGCTGGCCGTGCCGCTGCGCCCCGACAGCCCACCGTCCAGCAGGTCCCCGGGCGGCGTGGAGAAGCGCAGGCTGCCGTTCTCGGACGAGTGCTCGGAGGACGTGGCGAAGGGCGACTGGCGCGCGTCCGTGAAGCCCAGGAAGGGGTCCTTCATGAAGTGCCGCGACGCCGCGTAGCCCACGAGCCACTGCGAGTACACGTTCTCCGAGGGGATGAGCGCGGCGGGCGGCAGCTCCAGGTCCTTCTCCACCTTGATGCGCTTGCTGTTGTGCCCAGGGCTGGGCATGGGCGCGGGTTTGCGCGGGAAGAGGCCCGGGAAGGGCTCGGTGCCAGGCGCGAAGCCACCGCCACGCCCGTTCACCGCGCCGCCCGCGCCCGCGTCCCCGCAGCCGCCCGCGTCGTCGTCGTCCACGCCCGCGTCCCCGCCGCCGGCTGCGCGCTTCAGAAAGGCGCCGCGCTTCTGCTTGTCGGCCAGGAGGTCACCGTACTGCGGGGGCAGCGCGCCCAGGCCCACGTTCTCCATGACCTTGCCCAGCACCAGCGCCTTCTCGTCAGCCAGCGCCTTGGCTGCGCCACCCACGCCCACGCCCACGCCTCCCGCGCCCGCCACCACGCCGGCCACCACGCCGCCACCGTTTTCGCGGTTGCGGCTCAACTCCGAGTCCATGCTGAAGCTGGACTCGGGCCGGCTCTCGTTCTCCAGCAGCAGCTCCTCCTCCTCCTCCTCCTCCTCCTCGTCCTCCTCCTCGGGCTCGTGGCCCAGCGACGGGTCGCTCTCGTGGTGGCGGAAGTCGCCGTCGGCCGCCTTGAGGCCCTCGCCGGCCAGCTCGCTGGTGCCGGGCTCAGGGGAGCTGGCAGCCGAGAGCCCGTCGTCGGAGCGGCCGGCCAGTGAGCCCGCCTTGTGCATGTGCGTCTTCATGTGGCGCTTGAGCTTGCTCGCCTGCGAGCACGCGTGGTCGCACAGCTGGCACTTGTAGGGCTTCTCCCCCGTGTGGCTGCGCCGGTGCACGATGAGATTGCTCTGGAACTTGAAGGTCTTGCCGCAGAACTCGCACGACTTGCTCTTGGTGGGCGGCTGCGGCGGGGGCGTGCCGCCCGGGGGCATGGGGGGCAGCGGCGGCGTGCTGAGGAACGGGGACTTGGGGCTGGGTTGGAACGGGTTCAGGAGCCGGTGCATAGGGTTGCCGCGGCCCGGCGACACGGGCGGCGGGGTGGCGCTGTTGCCCGCCAGCTCGCGGAGCCGCCGCGAGAAGTCCATGGCGGGCGAGTCGATGGCCATGGGGTTCAGGCGCATGACTCGGTCGAAGGCACTGGGGTGCTGGGCGACGAGCCCCATCTCCTCGGCGCTGAGGCGGTGCGGGTCCAGGTGGTGTCGCGGCGGTGGGCTGAAGAGCGGCGGCGTGCCGGGCAGGCGACCCTCCCCGAAGCCCGGGTGGTCCCGCAGGATGGGGCCCGTCATGCGCAGCAGGTTGAAGGGGTTGCTGTCGCCGAGGAAATTCATGAGCGGGGACTGCGCCACGGCCTCGGGCCCGAGCGGCGGCGGGATGGTGAGGCGCGGCGTGAGCGAGCTGCTGGCCGGCCCAGGCTCCAGGTAGATGCGGAAGCCGTGCGTGTTCTGCGCGTGCTGCAGCAGGAACCAGGCGCTGTTGAAGGGCTGCTTGCATGTTGTGCAAATGTAGCTGGAAGGCTCATCTTTACCTGGGGAGACAGACACACGGACACAAAGGCAGAGAGAGCGTGAGAAGAGGCAGGCGGGGACCAGGCAGATGGGATCTGTTCGGGCGGCCTGGCCGCAGGACCTGGGCCTTAACTTCGGCTCTGCAGGCCTGGCATGGCTGCCATAGACATTTTCCTTCTTAGCTCAGGCCAGATGAGCCCACGAGGGTGACAAGGCCCGACCCTATTTTAAAAGGAATTATAAAGAGCAGACTCACGATGGCCGGGGGCAAACCTCAGACCACCTAGACCAGGCCTCTGGGCCAAGGCACTCCTGACACTTAGTCCCCTAAAATTCTCTGTCGAGTCAGAGGAGGGTTGTCCAGGTGTTGTAGGACCGCCACCTTCTGGATATCAAGAGCACCCCCTCGCCAGTGGTGAAGACCCAAGGTCTCTCCAAATGCCGGGCAGCAGTGAGAGAAACTCACTTCTCCTCCTTTCTTATTTCCCTGTAAAGCAATGACCGCGATTCCTCTGGAAAGTCCCATGTGTCATGCATGCCAGTGTCCAGAAGGCACCGTGCAACCAAACACGGATCTGCAGAACCGGAAACAAGAAATTTCATATGCGTGGAGACCCACTGCTGTGTGACAGCTGTCCCCACCCGGTGTCCTCATGCACAAACCCCACCACCACCCAGCTGGTGTGGAATTCAGCCTCCGTGCGCCCTGGCACAGAGAGAGGGACACTGGCCGAACAGAGTATTTTGAAACCCTTCGCCAGGATACTGGTAAGGAATGAAAGAAAGACTGTTGCCAAATCTGCCAGGATGCACGGCCGCCGACGCCGATTTGTTAAGAGTCTGGCTCTGGTGATGTCGGCAGCAAGTTGTAATGGACACCGGTGGCCCTGAGCCAAACTGTCACGGTCCTTGCCGGTCTTTGGGGTAGTGACCAAATGGAGGCTGAGCCTTTCATCCAGAACCTTCTTTGGGTGGCTCTCATTGACTTATGGGTCAAGCCAGCCATCCCATCAGCCAGAGCCCTAACGCTTCTCAGCAGAGAGATGGCAGCCAGAGGCTTGGTCATGGGTCACCAGCTGCAGCGGCAGAGAGGGAAGAAGAACAGAAATCCCACCCAGACCCTGCACGGGACACCACAGCTGCAAAGCGCGTTTGCCTGCTCAGACTTCCCTGTACCTGGCAGACTTTAATGCTGATATTAAACTCAGTCGCTGCAGACTTCCTGGTGAAGCCAAATGTGAACGTTAGTCACCCTACCCATAAGGCCACGTGGGGAGAGGATAAGACAATCCCCCACCTTACAAAATCCTGGGCGCACCAGGCTTTCGGTTTGTTTTGTGGGTTTTTTTTGGGGGGAGGGGAGGAAGTGCTGCAAACTCCTTGGGAAACCCTCTATACAAAAGCCACACAACTTGGGGATCAGGGGCCCTGGGTTCCCTCTGAGGCCTCAGTCTTTGGTGCGCGCCTGTCTCAAATCAGGCTTACAGGCTTCTGTGTGGCCAGGACCTCTGGGGACACCTCCATGTGTGCAGTGTCACAGCAGCTGTCCACAGGGCAGGGCGCCTTGCACGGGGGCGCCCGGAGCAGGAAGCCAAGGCCTGCTTTGACGAGCCTGGCACCACCCGGTCAGAGCCCACACTCTGCTCTCCTTCTGCGTCTGTGAGTTTGGTGGCGAGGAGACAGCAGGTTAGGACAGAAACAATTTCAAGGTGATTCTGTCCCCCATGCAGGGGCCTCTCAGGGGACCCTCCCAGAGAGGACCTGACACCCCAGCTTCCCCCTCTGCACGGCACCCCTAACACAGGAGGGTCTGGCTTCTCAGTCACCATCCCCTGTGGCCTGCGTTAGTTAATGTCCTTGGGGACAGGGCACCTCACCCTAACTCACAGGAGAGCTGGCCAGAAGCCACCTTGAGACTCCTCTTCATAACCTTTATTTACTTATTTACTTATTTATTTATTTATACTTACTTATTTTTAACAAGACAGACTATATAAGTAATGCATGAGCAGATAGATAAAATAACACAGGCGCTAATAACACAAATGACTTACGTGCTGTGTCCTGAGAGGTCACAGATCTGCAAATTAAGAGTTGTGTCTGTGTCCTCTCGCTGTTTGAGTCACTCTAATTCATCCATTAATGACACACAGCACCCTGGTTCTGTGTGTCCTTGAGTTGGGTCACCTCCTGCCCCCCCACCCCACCCCATCTTTACTTCCTTGAGTCGCTCCGGATCACTTCCTGTTTCTGGTGGTCACACATTTTCTAGAAAGCTCTGCGGCAGGGAGCAATCTGGAGAGCGGGGGAAAAGGCAGAGGTCTCAGGCAGGCAGAGAAGGAAGAGACTGTTCAGAGCTGAAATGGCCGATTACTTTTTTTTTTTTTTTTTTTTTTTTAAACTCAGAATGCCAGCTGCCGGGAAGCGTGTCACTACATGTTCTAAAGAGCTCTGATGTTTCCACTTCTTGGGTTTTTAAAAAAAGACATTTCTAAAACTCTAACTTGGAGGTGCCTAGGGAACGAGGTTACCTGTCCATAATTCACCATGAAGTGTCAAAGAGCTATGCCACTCATCAGGTCGGATTTCAGGGTCACTTGTCATTCCCGGGAGAGCTTACCTTACCTGGAACCCTGAACCCCCTGGCCCGAAGAACATGATTCACTGCAGGCAGTGGCCTCCCCAGGGTCTCCCCACTACTGAATTTTAAAACTCTCCCAGCCCTCTATCCCTAGACATCTGTCTTTCTTTCTACCCCACCTCGGCCCCGCCTTTCTTTTTTGTTAACTAAAATGTTCATTACCGTAGCTTGACTGCATGGTTATCTCTTGCCTAGAAGTATCCCCGAGCACGGGGCCGCTTGCCTTGGAGAACTGAACAATGTCAGAAATTTGAAGAGCCACTCGGAACATTTTTAGAAAACCCAACATTATTAGAAAACCCAATAATACATAGATTTTTTTAAACATAGCACACAGTCGTGGAAGGTTGATTTTTAAATGCAGCAGACAGAAGGCCCTTGGGTGGCGGGCTGCTTCTGACACAGGGCCGATGTGCTTCCCTTTGGGGGGCTGGAACTCTGCCTCACCGACACCCCATCCTCGAACTCAGGGCCACCTGCCCATGGGAGCTGATGGCTGCCCTGCGGCACGAGGCGAGGCTTTCTTTGCTGGTGAAACACACAAGAGACCACAGCTCCTGTGGTCCCGAGGTTCTCGCTGACAGGTAGAGGCCTGGATTACTGAAGAGCAGCTTACTCAGAAACATCAAACCTGCCCTACAGACTAGAAATGCCAGCTGCATGCTGGGTAACGCAGAACCCGAGCCCCGCATCCCTCCTCCTCCGCTTGCTTCCTTCCTCCTTCCTTTCTCTGGAAAAATACACCTGCCTCCGGAGAGGGCTGGGGACCGCCGAGCTGCTGCGCCTTTAAATCGCGCATCGCTATGCAGGCGGTGCAGTGGGGTGGGTGCAATTTGTTTTTTTGCGAGGCATCCTTGTACCTGGCTGTGGATGTTTCGGGATAACTCTGGCAGTAATAAAACCCTGGAGGAATTTTAATGCAGCCTGCCTCGTGCATTAGAGGTTCCAGGAAACTAGAAACTTGCAAACGTTGAGAAAACATGATTTTTTATTGTGACGCTTGGGAACCGACAGGCAACTGGACCTCTGCGCTGAAACGCTCTCCCCCTCTCTGCTACTGGGCTTCTCCTAATGGGCATTTAAATAACCGTTCCTCCTTGTTACTTCGCATACTCTAATAATAGCAATAAAGGTACCAGGGGTGGTCAATAAAAAGCACACCTTTAATTGAATTATGATCCCCAGAAAAGGCCATAATTGCAGGGGCGGATCCTCCTAAGGCCAAGAAGGCAAGGGGCTCTAGGCTCCGCAGTCCCCTCTGCGGGCTGCAAAGCGTCCAGGAGCTGATTCGGCATTTATCCCTCCGTCAGCTTCTTTTATGTTGCTCCCCGCAGCCTCTGAGGGACGCCAGGCAAGGATCACACCCCTCTTGGTACACGAGGACCCCGAAGCCAAGAAGCCAAGCTGCACAGCCAGGAAGTGGCAGGGCCATGCGCCCCCTCAGAGTCCCCGACCCTGGGCAGGACCTGGGCCGCCTGACCAGCACCCACCCCGGAGGGATTTATTGTCCTCTTCACACTTGTCACAGTGAAATGGCCAGGACAGAGGTTCCACCACTGCACTGTGTGTGTCCTTGGATGGACAGGGGACAGTCCACTTCCTGAAGCCAGTGAGCCCACAGTGCCATGGTCCCCAGGAATACAGCAATGAGGCCACAAGATGCCAAACAGACTGGACCCAGGGGCAGGAAGCCAGGTCCAGGATGCCCTTGGCAGGTCCTCTCTCTTGTCTAGAGCTCAGGATGCCCAGGACCAAGGAGGGCTGGCTGTGCCAGGTGACCACTTAATCCTCCTCCAGAATCTGTGACTGCCAAGGACACCACCTCCAGAGTTCCCAGATGGTAAGTGTCGCTGTCATCCCTCAGATGTGTAGATTGCTTATTCACTTAAAAACCGTTCGCCGGGCTGCATTTGGCTCAGTTGTAGAGTGCTTGCTGAGCACACAAGAAGCCCTAGTGCCAAAAAATAAATAAAAATAAAACCCATCTCTCTTTTTATGATGTCAGAAAGAAAATGTCACTTGGGCGCCTAGGGGTCTACGCAGATTTCACTTCTGTGTTATTCCTGAATGTGGTCGTCTGTGAAGTCGGTAAGCATCCCCACTTATTCCCAATCTCTCCGGTCACGCCTCAGCCCTCGCCAAGGTGGAAGCGGGGAGCAAGAAGAGCAGGAGCAATGGTAACCAAAAACCCTTAGGAAATGGGTACCACGAGCCAGGCCTGCACCAAGTACCCTCAGGACCTCACAAGTGCCCCCAGCGGTCCCCTGAAGTGCCAGCTGCCATCCCTGCCATTTTACAGAGCAGAAACAGGACGAGAAGAGAGACAGGATGTGCCCTTGGCCACAACCTGACAAGGGGCGGTGCCTGTGCCCGCGTGAGACGGTGCTGTCAGGATAAAAACCAGATCAAGGGAGAAGCATGTATGTTCAGGGTCCACGGAGCCAAGGGACCCAGGGACAGGTGGGGGCAGCTGCCTGTGGCTCTGGAACAAAAACATCAAGATGTGTTGCTTTGAGCTAGAAGAGCAATAACTCAGAGAAATCCCGTTGATTATTTCAGGGGAAGATAATAGATGTTTGTTTAGAAGAGAAAAGTCTTTCAGAGCAAGCGCTCCACAGAGGGATGCGTGTGCTGTGGTGGTACTGACCGGTACTCCTTGGTCTCCCCTGAGAAGGACACGCAGAGCTGGCATCCATCTATCAGACCTCTTCCCCTACACCAGTGTCTGTGGCAGACATCACTAATCCATCCCGACACTCTCGCTCTAGGCCTGGGGACCTTTTTCACTCCACACTGCAGGCAGCCATTGCCAAATACAGCGCTCCTGAGCCTCTCTGCTGTCCCTAGATCCCAGCACCTAGAAGCCAAGGTGGTGGGGACCAGGACAGATGGCTAAAGAAATGTGGTAGCACCGTGTGTCCCCCTGGGAACAGTGATACACCTGCCTTTCATTGCTTCATTCCCTGGACCAACAGGAGCTGTACACCCAGCCTGGACTAGCGACTCCACAGGCAGCCAAGGACACAGCTGCCAGCCCACCAAGAGGCAGAAGCGCTGATAATCTGCTCGGTTATTTACTGAAAACCGTGAGTGGTGCTCAGGGAAGTCCAGGAGAGAGAAAGCGAGGGCTTGGCTGAACTTGGGGGGCAGAGGGTGGAACCTGCACTGTGCAGAATTCTTACCGATGTGACCCCGTGTAGCCTTATGATAACTCTACACACTGCGTACAGAATAAAGGAGACTCAGGGACGCACCACTGGCCTTGGATTATGTATTTAAAATTCCTTCTCTGAGCTGGGTGTGGTGACATACACCTGTAATCCCAGGGCTCTGGGAGGCTGAGGCAGGAAAATCACAATTCAAATTCAAGCCCAGTCTGGGAAATTTAGTGACTTAGTGAGACTGTCAAAAAAATAACAAAGAAAGAAAAATAAAAAGGGCTGGTGGTATTGCTCAGTGTGAAGGCACTGGGTCAAACCATAGTACTGGCTCCCTCCAATTTTTTAATTAAAAAAATAAAAATTCCTCCTCTGGTTGGATGTCAAACTCCTTGAGTACAGGTTCAAGCGGGTGTCCTTGACTGCTGGAACTCCAGCCCCCAGCTCAAAGATTACCACTGCTGGGCCTCAGTGGTCAGTGGTCTTGGGTACCGAGGTGTCCAGCAGCAGGGGAACTTTCTGCACACCCTGCTAGCAGGAGCAGCCACTCTGGAGCCGGGTCTCTTGAGCCCCTTGCTGGGCATCAAGGAGCCCTGAGGTGCTCATATGCATGGTGAAGGCAGCACCGCTCTCCTGGGGCTGTTCACTGGGGGAGGGCCCACGCTGGGAAAGTGCCCCAAACAGGAGCCCCAAACAGCAGGCACTGAGTACCCAGGAAGTATCAGAGAGAGGTAGCAGATGCCGACCCGAAGCCCTGAGCTCAGTGTTCCGTGTGTTTTCCCAGAGTTGGTGCCACTGATGTCACGAGCCTTAGGACCAGGGCATCTGCCCAGGCCCAGGGAACCTCCGATTCCATGCCTGACCCGTGCCCTCCACACCTGGCCACCTCCAAGGAGGGCTCAGCTCAGTGGTCGCAGCAAGAACCCCCACCCTGGGCGGAGGGTCCACAGGGCACTGCCCTTGCCTCTCAGTAGCCGCAGGCCAACTACGAGAGACACCAGATCCCAAGAGACACTAAGCAAAACCAAGATGTCCTACCATGTCCACCGCTACCCACGACAGAACAAGGGGGCAGTTTCCCCAACTCACAGGGCCGACCGCAACCTCTGCCACCCTGAGGTCGCACCAGGCACCCATCCTTAGCTGTGCACAGTGCCTGGTCCTCTACCCTCCTCCTCCCCTCTTGGGGACCCTCTTGTTTCACACCTTCCAGTGCTGGCCAGTTCCCTTCCTACCGATCACCATGCTGGACCCTCACCTTTGTCCCCGATCATCTTGTCCTTTGCCATGACCACGGTCTGCTCAACTCGCCTAAAGCCTGCTGTGCCAATGCTGGGCCGTTTGCAGAGCTCTGAGTACCAGGTGGATGTTCGGGCCCCTCGGGAAGGGAGTTAAATCAGACCTTCTAGAAAAAGGAAATTAAGTCACATCACGAGTGAGTCCCATGGCACCTCAGCTTAATAAATGGCAGAATCGGGATTCACACTCCGGTCCAGCTGACCTGGGGCTGGTGTCGTGCCGCCCCCCCCATCACCCTGGGAACCTTGGACCCTGCCTCACCGGCCCTGGCAGGTGGGGAGCCAGCCACACCTAACCCTTCCACCTGCACCCGTGAGCGCCAGGACGGGACAAGGAGGCCGAGCACAGAATTCAAGGGCAGGAAGTACCGAGAAGAGGGAGGCCCACGGTCCAGGAAAACCCTGCTCCGCCTCGCAGTGTCTGACATCCAGGTAACCGCTGGCTCCCCCTGCCTGGATTAACTCAGTCCTGGAGGAAAAGTCCTGCCTCCAACAAACAGCTCGACCTTGCCCTGGACAGCCAGGCTTGCACGGAGACACCAGCGAGACTGCCCCCTCCATCCGGGCGGCACAGGCAGGGCCAGGGAGCAGACGCAGAGTCCTCAGGGGTGCAGAAGCCACTGCAGGGCCTGGCACCGGGCACCAGCTGCCTGGAGGAAGGGCAGCTCTGTGTGCGGCAGAGTGCAGAACACAGGAGACGGGACGGAATTCAGAAGGGGTCCCAGGCAGCCCGGACCCCATGTTCCACAGGGCTGCCTGCCTGCCTGCCTGCCTGTCTCTGTCCCTGTCCGATCGGCCTGTGCCCACCCTCCTAACTGGGGCAAAGACGGGACTACGGCGACAACCCAAGGCCCCACCGCAACTGGCAATCCGGACAGGTACCGCTATGGCGAATGGTGGTGGTGCCTTCCCGTTTACTCCTGCGGGTCCCCACACAGGGCGCTGTCCTCGAGGGGAACGTCCAGGAAGGGCTCGACCCACCTGCTTACTATCGGAGGCTGTGCTGTGTGGTAGGGGCCAGGGGACAAGGAGACAGGTGACCTGGGAGGGCAGGGAGGACTCTGGGAGGAGGAGCCGGCGGCAGCAAGGACTCAGGAGGAACAATGAGGGCCCCAAGCAGAGAAGGGAGAGGAGGGCGTGGCCTGGCCAGCAGAGGAGGCCGCCAGCACCAGGGCATGCAGGTGGAGAAGAACTGGAGGTGACTGAGAAGGGGCTCGGAACCTCCCTGAGGGGCTCTGAAAACGTGTGAGAAAACTCAGCCGGCCAGAGAGCAAACTCCAGTGGCCACCAATCCCATCAGAGTGAAAACTTTCATATTAAAAAAGAAAAACAGATTTTTCAAGCCCACGCTCAAGAAGCGTTCATTAGAACAAAGTCCCAGCAGAACGAAAGATCTTTGTTTCTAACCAGCCCTGCCCTTCCCAAGTAGTCAGACGACCACGGGATACAAACAAATGAAACTCAAAGTCCAGTCTATGGAGATGGCTTGCAAGGAGCTGGCTTCCTTATCACTCTCTTGACCAGGAGCTGAGTTACCCCAGCAATCCTCTCATCCGAACACCCCAGGGACTGCGAGGCCACCTTCAGGAACAGGGCAGTCCAGGCTCTTCATAAAACGCACAAGCATTAAAACCAAACTGGGGTTCAGGCACCACGCACCCCGGATTTCCCCAAACAGCCTTTCTGTCAAGGCTCGGTGCTGTCACACACCAGGGGTGCAGGGTCAGACTCAGGAAACAGACATCCAGCCCCAGAAAGAAAATGGAATCGCTGACCCACGTGCAGGGCAGCTCCCTGTCGGGGAGGACAGCAGGGGAGGACACACAAAGCAGTTTCACAGGTGGCGAGTCACGTGCAGGCTCCGAAAAAAGGTGGCACCTTCCTCAAGGTCATCTTTGGAGCCTCCCTGCTCCCACTGGGGACGCAGACACCGGAAACAGTGTCAGTCTTCCACGAAAGAGACTTTTGTGTGTGAACCTCAGATTCCCTCGAAATCTGCTTCCTGCCGAGGACCCTGAGTTTTCCCAGTGGCTCTGGAGGGGGGCTGCTAGATGGTCTCCTTTTGGTGGTTTTGTCCTCCACTCCTACCCAATTTTTATGGAGTTTCCGAAAGGACTTCAGAACTCTGGGGATGCACACTGCACAGAAACCGTGATGGAGAAGCAAGAAGCGAGCCACCCTTCTCGTTCCATGGATGAAAAGGAGTGGGTCAGGAAATAAACAGGAGCCAGCTGCAGGTGTGCGTGGCACGGCTCGCGCTCCCGCGGCATCCAGCCTCCTCCCTGCATGCCGGGCGGGTCCTCCTCCCTGCTCAGCGACATGACACAGGAAGTCTGCCTCCTCCCTAAGTCCCGACTTCCTCCACGAGCCAGCCTCCATCCTTCCTGCCCTTAAATCCACAAAAATCTCCACTTTCCACCCCAAGAAGTATGGCAAGGGCAGTAAATCTCGTTTTAATGGAGTGTACGTTTAGCTCTGAGGAGATAATTGACGTTATGGAGAGCTTCAACGCCGAGTTATATAGGTTAGCAAATGCAGAGGGGACTCATTACCGACACACTACAAACAAGTAGTAATATATGTATATTGTTCTGAGTGGTGTTATAGCAAAAGTGTTCCGGTCCACGGGGATTGATAAAGCACAAGAAAACAGCAGATATGCACTTGTAAATTTGTCTCATTTGTCTCTGAAGTTAAAGGTTATTCCCTTGTTCTGAATTTGTAATAAAAACATGCTAGCCCAGGGTTTGTGCAGAATGCTTGAATATTTAAATTTTGTATAATGATAGGCAATTATAGGGTAAGAACTGGACCTTAGGAAATGGGGAGGGGTACCCCCTCATGATTCTTTTATCTTCAGTGCATTCTGCAAGTGCCTTCCCCCTAGGGAGCTCCGGACAGGTCCCAGAGCCACTACACAGTGACCAGCCCAGCTTGGGTTCTGCTTCATTAAAAACACACACTATCTCTGCAGCTGGCGGGGAGAGGGGTGGCTGGTCAGGGCTCCGGTGTCACTGGGGAGGTGACCAGACCAGGCATGGGGGGGGCTTGCAGGGTAGAGCGTGAGTTTCTCCTGTCCCCAAGCAGGGTGCCCTTCCTCCACCCTCCCATCCCCCCAGCAGGCAGGGAGGCTGGCAGGGAACCCCAGCTGTGCCCGACCCCCAGGCGGGGGCAGCGGTGACACTGCCGCTGGGGCACTGGAGCCCAGGTGCCCGCCCGGCTGAGGCTGCCCGTCTGCCCAGGTTAACCAACTGCAGTGTTAGAGTAACTCCAGCCAGCCTGTCACCCACACAAAAGTCATCAGCCAGTGAATGTTCTTTTCTGCACCACAATTAAGACGAATCAATACGACGTGCCACAAATGGTATTTTACTCTCAATAAGAACTCGAGCTGAGTTTATTCAGAATATTTTAGCGCTTCCCCCGGGGATTTTGGGCCGACGCAGATGGCAAATAAAGTACTCAGCCTAAGGCTACAGCACATTATGGTAATTCTAATGTCAGATGTACTTTAATATACAGCTCTATTTAATCACCCCATTATTTCACATTTCCATATGAAAAACCTGCGGCACTTCTGCAGTGCTTTGCCTCTGCCACGGTGCCAAGCTTTCTCCAGCCGCTGCCGGCAGCCGGGCCGTGGTCACCCTCGCCAGACTCAGCCTGACAGCGCCGAGGTTTCCGGGCGCCCGGATGCGCTGTTAGGAAACCAGAGGTTTCCGAGAGGTGCCAGCAGCACCAGGAAGAGAGACGCCGAGTACAGGTTCACACAATAAGGCAGGATGTGTGCCACACGTGTGCACGCGCGCGCACACACACACATACACACACACCGGAGGGGAGAGACACCAATGTCAACAGGAGCGATTTCAGCCCGGCTCACAGGCCCTCTCCAGACACCAACAGCCACCATGGTCGTTGGGCAGCACTGGCTCTGGCCTGTGACCCACGGTGCCACAGCTGCTGGGCCTCCCCACGAGGCAGGCTAACAGTACATGAGCAGGTGCCGGGGGCTAGGAGGAAACGTGCACAGGCAGCACTGGCTGGGCTGGTGACAAAGGAGGAGGAATGCGGGCAGGGAGGGGCCGGGGAGCAACCGCAGCCTGCACGGTACGCTCTGCAGCCAGGGAACCCCAGGATGGTCCTGTCCGGCTCTGAAGCCCAGGAGGCGCAGCTCCATGAATTCCAAAGGTCTGCAGCGCCTCAAGGCTGGCTGGGCTGACCAGCTGGCGGGGAGCAGCCAGGGGAGCCGGGTTTTGGCTGTACCCCGAAATTACTCTCACGAAGTCATACCACATTCTGAGGGAGCGCGGCACAGAACCCGCCAACCGCCGCACTCGAGATTTCTCAGAGATGGTATGCTTGGGGATCGGTGACATCTGCCACCTGACCCTACCCAGTGCCCCAGAAATGAGTCAACATTTAAAGCCACAAACAAGATTCTTGTAAGTGATCACAGCTGTGTCACCAGAGCAAGGCCCTTGCCTGGGGCCAGGCTGAGTCCCATTCCCAACACCGAACCAAAGTAAAGTCTCTAAGGAAGGAGGGGTGTGGGCAGGGAAGCAGGAGGGAGGGAAAGGGGAAGGAAGGAAGGAAGGGATGGACGGACGGGTGTTAAAACCAAGAAAGCCCCAGAGCACACAGTCAGAATCACTGGGAAATTCCTCCAAAGTCCGTTCACCTGTAAGACCGGGAACTGCCCAGAAGCTGGGCCCGGGGAATTCTCTAGAGAAACCAGGTGATGACTTGGCACACTGAGTCCCGCTGGTGACAAACAGCTCGCCACCCTGACCCTGGCTGCCCACACTGGTCCCATCAAGGTCACCTTCAAACCAGGGTCCTCCTTCTTAAAAAAAATGCACTTGCTGGGAGTTTAGCTCAGTGGCTCAAGCGCTCGCCTGATAAGCACAAGGTCGTGAGTTTGAACCCTGGTGCCAAAAAAAAAAAAATTTTTTTTTTAAATACACTTTGGGGATAAAATTCACCAAAAGGATTCATTCTCAACTTCTAAGACTTCAGACTCCACTTTTTTTTTTTTTTCAGTACTAGGAATTGAACCCAGGGCCTTCACACTGAACTACATATCCAATCCTTTTTTTTTTTTTTTAATTTTGAGATAGGTTCTCGATAAGTTGCCCAGGCTGGCTCAAACCTGTGTTCCTCCTACTGCAGCCCCCAGAGTGCTGAGATTACAGGCATGGGCCACCATGCCTAGCTATTATCGGTAATTCTTAAACTTTAAACATCCAGTAAGGTTCCCTAGGCCAGTGATGGTGAACTTTTTAGAGCTTTCGATGATATAAACAACCCAGTGTGGCATGCCTGCCCCTGGGCCTTTTACTAGTGTTGCCAGTTTGGAACGGCAGGCTAGATGGACGGGTTTTCCACAGAGGGCTACTTTGCTCCTCTAGGTGACATTATGACTGTCATTACTGAAGGGGCTCAGGGTGCGCCCAGCACCTGGTGGGCAGAGGCCAGAGAGGCTGCTAAAAATTCACACACAGGCCACCCTCCCCCCCCACGGAGAATGACCAGGCCCCAAGATCTGTATCCCCAAGGGTGAGCAGCTGTGCGCTGGGCCCTTTAACTTAGCGGCCGCCCATCCCTACCCAGGAACACACACCCAAAGGGAAAAGCAAGGCTGGGGCTCGAGGAGGAGAGCAGAAAGGGGAGGGGACGGGCGAGGGAGAGAAGACGCACCTCGGGGGAGGGCCACATTATCTACTTTGGGCAATAAGGGAACTGTGGAATCCCAGTCAATGTCATCATCGCAGAAGCCACCAAATCCCAGAGCTGCCTAGGAGCCGTGAGCCTGGGGCTGTGCTGCACTGGAAAGGGAAGAAGGGAACTGCAGTCTGAAGGCGGGCGGCAGAGAGAGCGGGGTGCTCCATCTGTCAGCACCCCCAGCCCCCAGCAGGTGGCTGCCACCCACTAACGCCCTCTGCCTGAGGGACCCTCCCTCCAGAGCTGGCCGGGGCCACTTGGGCAGGGACGTCAGGGGCTGCCCTAGATTCAGCTGCTCGGCGGCAGCAGCAGCAAGCCTTGTAGCAGCGGCTGCAGGAGCTGAGAACCCAAATAGACTTCCTGAAGTCAAAGAGATAAAAATACAATTTCTGCTGCGTACGCCGCTCTCCCCGGCTGCAGCCACACTCGGGGGGGGGGCGGGGGGCAGGCAGGGGATGACCATGCACGCTTTAGTGATTTGAAAAAAAAAACACACACACAATCCAGAGAGATTACATAAAAAGTACAATTAAGGGACGCACAGCATCCCGAGGCCTTCGAGAACGTGCCGCCTCTGGAATATTTTTAGAACAATCACTGGAGTGATTCTTCTTAGTTGTAGAAACACTCCAAATCAGAAAGTCAATTTTTCCTCTATTTGCAGAAGGGAGCTGGCTGCTCTGGCCGCGACGCGCGTGTTTTGCTTGGCGGCTGTTCATAACACTGTCTTGGCAGCCTTTCCTTGGAAGGCGCACGGTGAACCTGGCTCTCCCATACAGTAGCACTTTCATTTCAAGCGCCCCAGCCACGCTTCCCTAATAACAGCCTGAGAGCTGCGAAACCCTGTAAGACCAGCCCTTTAAATCGGGAACAGAGAGGGCTTCGGGCTGCTCTCACCACAACAGGGGCTGCAGACCGGGGCTGGGGCTTTCCACCCCGAAACGTGGCTCCGGTTAGAGCGGAAGAGGAAACACTGCCAGGCACGTTCTGGGGACAGCGCTCCGTGCTGGGGGACAGCGGCCTGGGGACCATCCCTTCCACACACAAACCCAGGCCCAGCCCTGCTGGCTCCTCCTCCCCATCGCGCTACACTGACAGGGGCCAGGTCCTGTGGCCAGTTAGGGTGGGAAGGGACAGGGTGGCCGCACAGTCATCCCGGGCTGGGCCGTGGACCCACGTCTGGCTGAATTTGACCTCCAGTTTCCTTACGCACAAATGGGGATGAGGCCCGGGCTGAGGATGATACACGAGGATTCCAGAGCATACGCATAGCAGCCTCGCATCTGTCCCGGCTCAGAGAGCTGTTTAAAGGTAAGAATCTGAATGACCCAGTGAGATAATGAATGAGTGCATGAATGAATGAATGCAAGCCAGGAGCAGAGGGCTAGGAGGGTCCCACCTCGGGACTCCGCCAAAGTCATCCCCTCCCACCCCTGCTCAAAGCCCCAAGGCCCTGCCTTGCAGCAGGTGTAAACAGGGGACTTCCAGGTACAATTTCCGCCCCTCCCGGGCACCAAGAAATGTAGTTATTTGGGCTCTCGGCACTGCTCCCCAACCACTGTCTCTGTTTCACACGTCCTCCTTTCTTTCTCTCTGTGTTGTTTATAAAGGTTTCATTATGTTTTCAACTAATCAGAAAGGCCCCGCTAATACACAATTAACATGTGATTATAAAAAAAAATTAAAATAGCTTCCAGAAGAAGGAAATGTAATTAAGTAGAGAATGCTTTTCAATAAGTGCTTGCTTTAACCCATCCTCAGAACACAGTCTCCGTTCGTCCACAATGCCTGGAACAGATGCCAAGGGCAGAATGTTAAAAGCAAGTGAAAAAGGACATTATTTTCTGGGGGAATAATAACCCTCCCTTGGCACGTTACACTGGAGAACTCAGATTCCGGCTGCAGAGGGGTGACCTCCCCCCGATTCTCTCACCACTCTTTTCTGTAAAAATGTTTCCCTTCTAAACACAAAATAAGTGGTTATACCCAAACCTAAGACAAAAGGAGTCAGTGTAACTAGGTGAAGAAACAATAGTCAAACGCACGCACACTTATGAGGTTTACCGTCAACAGAAGGTCTACTGCAGATTCTGTGATCACCACTTTATATATATATATATATATATATATATATATATATATATATATATGCCCAATCTCAGAAAGGACTGACGGATCTTTAAAAGCTCTCAATCCAAACTGAATTTTTAACCTCACATCTTAGAAACCAGCAGACAAATCAGAAGGATTCTGTTACTTCTCCCCTTGCCCGAATTATCCCAAATCCGCCTCCATGCTGTTTTATCAGCCCCAACGCTGGCTAGTCAACATGAATTCAGCTCTGGGGTTTTGATGGTTTCTCCCCATCAGTATGGCCCCAAAGCAAACTGCAAATTTAACGACTTCCCAAGGACATGGGGATTTTGTAAGAGCTGTGCACGTGCCGGCCCCTGGAGCATCTGGTCCTCACAGCTCTCCCCAACGCGATGGAGAAGCAGCTAAATCGGGAAGCTCTGGGGTGGTGGCAGAGCGACTGCCAGGGACCCGGCCTCCTCTGCGGAGTCCACACCCACCAAGCCCCTGCCCCGCCACCTCCACCACCCTCTGGACTGCGGTGGCAACACAGGCTGCCAAGGAGCTGGGCAGCACCAGGAGGAAACTCGGCTGGCAAAGTCGGTGTTGGGTCCTCTGGCCTCCAGGCCACTCAGAACCCCACCCCTGCTGCTCCATGTGCCTCCAGTAAAGGATGTGACCCGGACGGCTTTCAGCCACCAGCTGGGTGGCCCTGAGCACGGCCCCTGACCTCTGCATCTGCCCCTTGGCGTGAGGTTCCTTTGCTGTAAAGTGGTCCCGCCATACTGGGAGAGTCGGGGGTTTGCGTGGGTGGTGGCAGACCAAGTGAGGGCCTTGGACCTCGGGGACTTATCCCCAGAGTGGCCTCCTTCACCGTGGGGCCACGGCCTTCCACGGCCACACCCAGGATGGAAGCTGAGGGCCGCCTGCCGCATCCACTCGCAGCTCCCACACTGTGGTTTGTGAGTCCTCCAGCAGTGGCTCATGAGTCCTCCCCCTAGAGAGCAGTAGTAGTTCGTGAGTCTTCCCCCTAGAGAGCACAAAAGGGGAAACTGAGGCTGTCCAGAGGGCTTCCGAAACTCGAGAACTCAGGTCTTTGGATGCCTTTTCTGCCCACTGCTAAGACCCAAAGCCAAGCTGGACCCTCAGCAAACGTGCTGGCTTCCTGCCCTGCGCTTCTGAGTGCCAATCATCAAACCCGCCCCAGGTGCCGACAGCGGGCCACTCTGACCCAGAGTTCCTCTGGAGGCCACCAGGGCTTGGCATCCCAAGCACAACAGCCTGCCCTGGGTGAGCACCCGCCGCGTCTCAGTGTGTACCCCGTAACCCCTGGGAAGACCGTCCACGGTGCAATTCAGCCAGAGGAGCTAACACTTGGAGAGGTAAAGGCACCTTCCTGCGGCCACACTGCAGGCTCCAGCCTAGGCTCAGGGACAGGCAAAGTCCAACGGAAACGCTGCAGGAGACAAACCCCACCTGCGACAACGGGCCTCATGCCGTTGGCCCTGCTCCACAAAACACAGCCCGCCGCACAGTGGGCGCGCTCCGCCCGCCGCCCAGAGGAGCAGTCAGAATCCTGCGCCGGGCACCCACCCCGCGCGCCTGCGCACTGCAGCAGGCGCGGACAATTCTTCCTCGATAAATATCTGGAAAGAAGTCGGGAAACAATTAAAACTAAAAGCTAATAAATGATGAAGAAGCTCAGCAGCCAAGTCCTGGCCCACTTCCCAGTCTTCATTCATGCATCAAAAAAGCCCCAGCGGTCCGAGGCTTCAAGGGCAGCTGGGCAGTGGGGCTGTCCGGCGCGATATAAATGGGGATTTGATATGATCGAATGTACTCGCCGCGTTCCCCACGGCAGACACTATCTCCCTGCGCCCCCGCTCCCGCCCGCGTCTCCCCAGCCAAGTCCCCTTCTCGAGGGACACGTGACAGATGATCATGTAACCAGGCAACCGGGGGAGGAAAGGTTCCAAAGTTCCTCCACAGGAGCGCACCAGAACCGCCACATTCGGCTCCTGGTGGCCACTGGCCGTGGTACCCTTGTCTAGACCTTAAAAAAATTGAGGGTTGGGGGTGCATCAGCTGTATCTCCAGCACTGGCACCTGAATGCCCCGGTCTCCTCCTCTTCCCGACCTGTGCCAGGGCCCAGCACACTGCACGAGGAAGGCAGCTCCACGCCCTCGCCAGCAACCACCAGGGTCACAGCTGGCTCCAGGCGGCGTCCACCGGAAGTCCCAGACCCTGGCTCTCAGTTTGTGGCAGCTCATCTTTCCTGGCCATCCCTAAGTCCCCAGCTGTGGGGAGGCACAAGGTGGCTCTGTGACACTCTGGCAACTATCTCCCTGGATGGCGGGCAGGGAGGGGAAAGGGACTCCCCGTTCTAGCGACTGGCACGGGAGCCCTGTGTGGTGTGCAGTAGCAGTGTGAAGTCGCACGCTCTGAAGGCCCACAGTGCTTTGCAAGGCTGCGTGAGACACCTCGAAAGCCACGTTCCTCTTGCAGGTGGCACCTCCGGGCCAGGTGTTTCCAGGTGTTCCTTCGTCCTCCACAGGGAGGAGGTCTGTAGGGTTATCACACTAACCGAGGCTGGAAGGGGCGAAAGGAACTCTGACTGAGGACCTACTGTGCGCACGATCTCTGGAATTCTACTCACAAGTGGGAAGCTAATTTTCTTTTTGTCTTTTTTTTTTTTCTTTTTTTCTTTTAAAGTAAAAGGACTGAGGCCCAGACCCAGAATCAGAAGGTCTGTCTCTCTGCCTCCCTCACCTGTGCCCATCTTGGGCAGTACGACAGCGAATTTTGCTATCCATCACCTGGTTCGGGGACGCTGTCCAGGGGTGCAGTTGCAGGCAATGGGTCGGAAGCAACGGGCAGTGAGTGAGAAGGATGCGGGGGCGGAAGCCACCTCCACGGGCCCTGAGTCTTGCTACTCAGCTGGAGGCAGCATGCAAAGCAGGCTCCGAGCCCTGAATTCAGGGCACAACTGCCATTTTCTTTTTTCCTCTCCAGTATCCACAGTGCACTTAATAAAGAAAATGAGTGAAGTTGGAAAATTGAAAATTGGAAAAGAGAATAATTTTTTTTCCCCAGGCGCACCGCCGGTCCCTCTGGGTGTCACGAGGGTGGCGAGGGGCACTTCAGGGAGGAAATGAAGACCTTGCCGGGGGCACGGGTGGGGGGAGAGTGATCCAGTATCTAATGAGGTTCTTCTGACAAGGCCGAGATACACACCCACTGCCACTCTTCCTAGCTGCATGAATAGAATATGATTATTCCTAACATCTCTATCTGAATGGAAATGACCACAACCAGAGACTGCCAGGCGGCCGAGGAGGAGGAGGTGGCCAGGAGGCTGGAGCAGCGACTCAGCAGCAGCTAAGAGGGGCCCCACCTTGGTGAGTGTCCCGACTGCTGGACACACCCCCTCAGTCCCAGGTGAGGAGGGTCTGGGCCCCCGAGGCCACCCGACTCCCAGCACGGAGCCCCCAGCAGGGTGTGGGAATAAGGGCCGGCAGCCTTGGGAAGCGATCCATCACTGCCCTGACATCCATCCTCCTGTTGCAGCTAAGGGCTGAATGGTTTTCTGGGAAGCAGAAGGAGGAGCTAATGAAGCCACAGACTTGGCAGAGGCTGCCAGTGCAGGGTACCCAGCTAGAAACTTCTCTTTCCTATCAGCAAAAGCCACTGCAACTTTTGAGATCACCATCGCGGTGTTTTCTGATTTCTTGAGGATTGCTTTCTTCTGGTAGAAAATGTAGAAGATACAGAGAAGGACGGGGAAGAAAATGTAAGCCACTGACAAAATTTCTGTTCAGATGCTGAAGTTCCTTTCAGACCCCTTCCTCTGGATTTAGACACACGCACTCTCTGTTCTCAACCAACTTTGTGCGGGCCGTGGGCAGTTCTGATCAGTGCTCTTCTCTCTGGACATTTCCTTCCACACTAGAAACATGGGGACTTCAATTTTTTTTTTTCCTAGCATTCGTTACTAAACCCAGATTCTTCACAGTAAATGACAACCCCAGCTCCCAGCCTGTTGATTTATATCTTGAGACAGGATCTCATGAAGTCACTAAATTACAGCTGACCTCTTAACTCATGATCCTCCTGCCTCAGTCTCCCAGAGTCCTGGGATTACAGGTCTGCACCACCACTCCCAGCACATGGTGAACTAACTGCCTAATCCTCCCTCCCATGGCTGGCGCCTCCTTTACGTCACCATGTTCTTCCTATGTGAATCTACTGGCTTCCAGGTCTCTGCTAATACCAGGCTGCTCCCTCCCGGCGTATGCCTGCTTAGTCTTCCAAGCATCCCAGAAGCACAGTTCCTGGGTCCCAGCCAGTCCATACTCACCCTGAAAGCCCACTGGGACCACCCCTGACAGTGTGCTTCGCCCCACAGCCAGAAAAACTTTCTGTGCAGTCAATCATTTTGGAAAAACCTTGCCCAGCTGAGACCGGCAGGGGATCAACTCTCCTCATCCCTCCTGGATGGATCACAATGCCCCCTTCCCATGGTCCCCAGAGGTAGCCCCACTCTGACGACAGAGCTGGGCTCCTCCTGGGGACTCCCACGCCACAAGAGGGTGCTTTCCACGGGGCACGGTCCACAAACGATCATTTCAAAACACAAAACAAATGGAAAGAGCACTGCCTATACTTTCGCGATACTTGTCCACTTCCTGAAAATGTGAGATAATGAATAAAAATGTTCATTACTGAATTATTCACTTTTCCTCCCTGATTCACGTCCTGGTAATTACCGTGACCAGCCTAATAAAAACTGCTACAAACCGAAGGTCAACTGGCAGTTAGAAGTGTTCATTTTCATTTCAATGTATTCATCTCTGGTTCCTAATGGCCTCATTTTCTCCCATGCTCCTTAATAAATACCACTGAATTACAGGTTAAATAGCTAAATTAAATTATTGCAATTATAGCGTGCAGAGCCCTGAATCTGGGTTTACCTTTCCCAGTTCAATTAGAGGCGAAGTTTCAACAGCCACGGAATTCTGATTGCTGTCAATATTCTCAATGGCTGAGAGACTCCCCCAGATATTTGGTGAGGGGTTTTTTCCCCTTTCTCATTTCCAAGGGGCTGATTGGAGCGCTCTTGAGCGAAACAAAATCACACAATCAAAAGTGGTTTTTGGAAATCGACCACAAGGCATAATTGATTCTTTTCCACTGAAAAGGCAGAAGACTTAGCAGGGTTCTGGCTACATGCTGCAAGTGTGTGTGCCTGCGTGTGTGCGTGTGTGTACACAAAGGAACACCCCACCTTCTACAGGGGAAATGTACATTTCAATAAATACAGACCCTCTCCTTCTCACGCCACCAGCCCACAATTATTTCACGAGTCCACATTAAAGAACTTCCTCATTATTTAAATCTATTCGAACGCTTGCTCCTCTCGCCATGCCACAGGATTAATTATCCAACATCCCTTATAAGACAGAGTGTCTTAATAACGTGCAGCGCCTGGGCAGGGGAGAGAAAGCCCTCTCCAATTCCGCTTCCCCGAATCCCAAGATGTGAGAGTCTATTTCTTGTGGAAGAGCTCCCCCTGACTTCTCCATCCCTGGGCTTTGAAAGGCACCAAATTCTACCACGGACAGGGACTCCCGATTTCCTCTTTTTTTTTTTTTTTTTAAGCAATCTTATTAACTCGCAGCATGGATGAGCAGTGAAAGCACACAAGGCCCACGGCCAGGGGACGTGGGGAAATCAGGATGCCACAGGGTCAGGAGCAGGTCGCTGAGTGTGCTGTCCTGTGTGAGGTCCAGGCCTGGCCCAAGATCCTGGGCACAGGTGTCATCAGCCCTGTGGGGCAAGGGGTCCCCCTGATTTGCTTGCTGGGACACCCACATCAGGAAACCTTCTAACCAAGACAAGCCTCTTCCCAGAGTGGGGCGTCTGTTCCCCAAAGAGAAGGGAATTCTCCGCCCAGGACCAGGGATGCCCAGGCAGTGTGAAAAGGGTGTCTGCATTTACACCATGCGGCCCATCCTCCTGACAAAAGCACAGCCAGAGCCCCCTGCATGTCTGTACCAAGGCCCGGGGCCACAGCACCCCCAGCTTTCGGCTGGCATGGTTGATGTTGGGATTAATGTAGAATGGAGCAGAACCAGTAAGTCTCGGAAAAGCAGCTCCCCCCTCCCCAGGGTCCAGGGGCTCCTGGAGGTCTGGCAGACAGCAGCTGCTGGCCAATTCCAGCTGACCGGAAATGAATGAAGTCCCCGGGCTGCTAGAGGAAGTAGGGGCGGGGGGAGAAGCCAGGGCACTGATGCAGATCCAAGTGGACATCACCTCCCTGAATTCCCAGGAGAAAGCACCCAGGTCCCAGCGGAAGTGGCCAGCAGTCCAGGCAGATCCTGCTGCAGGGGAGAAGCTGCCTGAGCACGAGTTCCTACCCTAAAACAAAGCCGGGCTCCCAGCGCAGAGGACCCGGGGCACACAGACCTCCACTGCGATGACCGGTCAGGACCTGCAAGGCCGACCCTCGCCATGAACACTGCGAAGGCCGAGTGACACAAAGGGGACCTGGCAACCCTCCCGCAGCCCAGGGTCCCTCAGCTCCAGAGCCCTTGCAGCGACCTGAGGCAGGCGGGCTGCGTCACTGCCTGCGTCACCGTCCTCGTCGGATGCTCCCTCCGCATTTCACATGAGAATCCTAAGGCCCAGCCAGGTGAAGCGGCCAACCCAGGGTCACACGACTGGAAGCCCCCTGGCTGCCATGACCGCACTGCCCCCTGGGGAAGCAGCAGACCTCCTCCTGCCCCTGGTCCTGGCTCTGTGGCCACCTCGGTCTTCTCTGCACCCGGTCCTGGGCACCCTGAGATTGAGCCGTGGCTGTCTGCAGATAGATCCCAGAACAGTACCCACCACGGCCCCATTCACCAGGTCCCCTCCGCCCACAGGGAGAGCTCTGCCTCCTTCCAGAGCAGGCTCAGCCAAGCGGCCCGAGCGGCCGTCAGTAGCCGTGCTGGGCAGCAGCTTGGCGCCCACTGAAAGCCTCATTGGGGTGGAAGAGGTCAGCCCAGGGCTGGCAGGGAAGGACCCACGGGGCAGCACCCAGGCCAGGCCGCGGGCGCAGCAGCTGGCCCAGGGCTGGGAGGGACAGGCACAGCCCCCTTGGGCCCACACCCCTCTAGCATCCTGCAGAGCACGGAGAGTCTGGCTCCTGGCCACCGGAGCCCCAGTCTGACAGCCACTGGACCTCCCTGCCCGACCCCACCCAGACCAGCTCAGAGTCGGGGCAGCAGGCCGGCCCGGAGTGGGGTGGGATACCTGGGTCTCAGGCAGTCGTGCTCGTGCCGAGGGACCTGGAAGGAGCCCTTCTAGTCAGGGAGAGGAGAGACGGGAGGACTCTAACACAAACCCCGCGCCAAGAAGCCAGGGCCCTGCAGCCCAAGCCCTCGGGCGGCCCCAACAGCGACTCCCGAAAAGCTGTTCCCACCTGGTCCATTGGACCCCTGCCCTGCCTCAGCACAACCAAAGCAGCTGCCTTCTCCAGGGCCCTGCCGCACTGGGGCCTCCCACACATCACCTCCATTAACCCTGCTTGGGAGAGGAAACTGAGGCCGGAGACAGGAAGGAGCTTCCTCCAGCCACAGAGCGGAAAGCGGGGGCCCTCACCTGCCCCACCTGGCTCCGTTCTCATCCTCTGGGGACGGAACAGGTCCCAACAGCCACACACGAGCCAGCGCCTACCAGAAGGCTCTACCTGGCCCAGGGCCACACCTGTAAATCCCTCCAACAAGGGCAGAGAGCAGCTTCCAAGAAGGGATCTCTCCACCCCCACGAGACCTTCTAAGAAGCCAGTGCTGACAGTGAGTGCGGGTACGGTCACTGGGCAGGTGTTTCTTAAGCATGTACTCTGTGCAGGAGGCCACAGGGACCCAGGGGCCACCCCAGCCCTCCGAAATCTCTTTCCTTCCTCCTTCCTCCTTCCCCATTCATGTCTTTGTTCTCTCACCCAGACGTAGGTGGTGTTTTCCAAGTTAACCCCTGCGCAGGCAGGAAAGATGCCCATAGGAAGGGGACTTCTATTCTGGACACTTGCAGGTCACTTCTGTCCAGCAGGGCCTTTAACACAGCAGGGACAGAGAGTCGTAGGGGAGCAGGAAGCAGCCCTCTGCCTCCCGCAGCCTAATAAACCCCATCACAGCACCCTGAGTCTCACTGGGCATTGAGAATGGGCAGTACCAGCCCATCCCCCACCCCTGCACCGCAGCTGGAAAGGCTCTTCGTGGTCTTCCAGCCACTGGCCCTGTCCAGCCTCCCAGGCCCTGCCCAGCCCCACAGCACGAAGGTCCTGGGATACTGCCCGGTTGGAGCCTGGCCCAGCTGGAAAAGGCGGACTCTGGTGCAGGGACCCAGCCTGAGCCAGCCCCAGGCGAAATGTTGCAGACAGGACTTAAGCAGATCTGAGCGCTGGGGACCTCTGCGGCTGCCCTGTCCTGAGAGGCGGCATCCCTCTCCTGGGGCGGGGCAAGGAGATGGAGGCACCTGGGAACCCCTACCCCCTGCTGGCCTCCAGTCCAGCTCTAGCTTTCCCTGAACCTCCCTGCACTGGGCTGGGGGGAGGGGGTGCACTGACACCCTCACCATCATCGCTCCAGCGACATTGTGCTGGTATAAAACCCAACAAGAAACCCCAGCTGCTCAGCCCATAGGTGGCCAGGCCTTCAGAGGTTCTGCAACCTCCCTGTCTCCTCACACCCAGGCAGAGCGGGGGCCAAGCCCAAGTGCTAAAAAGAACATGATACAAACAGCCTGCATGGCACGCGTGCCGTAGGTTCGCCATCACTGGTCTAGACAAACCATTGCATCCCCCAACTCGTAATTGCATCCTGGAGCCCCAAAGGCCTTGCCTCTATCGGTTCTTCAAAAGCATAAAAACGATATCATTCTTGGTGGTACATAAGCTGTAATTCCAGCAGTCTGGGAGGCTGAGGCAGGAGGATGGCAAGTTCAAGCCCATCCTGGGTAACTTAGCAAGACCCCGTCCGAAAATAAAAATAAAAAGGGCTGGAGCTAGAGCTCAGTGCAAAGGCCCAAGGTTCAATCCCTAGTATCTCAAAAAAAAGGCAAAAATCTAACGTAACACGTCAACTCACCCACAGTGAGGCCACTTAGGCAAAGTCAAACACAGTTCCCTAGCGTGGGGCCCAGATGAAGCCCACTTGGGTAACGTGTTGCAGCCCGCACCTCTCCTTGGACCTGCCACTTGACATGGAGGGCTCCCGGGCAAGGACAGGCCGATGGAGAGAGTTCTAGAGCAGACAGTGACGATGCGACCCTCCTGGGCTATTTCTTTTCGTTGTTTGTTGGCTTGGTTTGGTTTTTTACAGTGCTGGGGTGGGAACCAGCTGTCACATCCTGGGCAAGTCCTCGGCCTCTCCGTGGCCGTTTCTTGATGTTGGTGGCCACAGTGAGACATCAGGGACAGGCACCCTTGGGGCCCCCCATGCTACAGTTGATGGGGGGCGGGGTCCTGAGAGTCTCCCAAAGCCTTCACAGTCACTCTTGATGAATGATGGCTAAATGCAGCCGTGGCCATGCCAGCACCCGGGGGACAGGGGCAGCCGACTCGGAGCCCTCCTATGCGCCCTGCATGAGCCACAACCTGACCTGCAGCAAAGAACTCGGTGTCCCCAAGGAGGCCACAGGAGCCCGGCAGGTACCCTGCTCCCGGCTGGGGGATGAGATCAGGGAGAAGCCGGCTCACAGCCTGAGAGGAAGGCAGGATACAGAGCAGCACTCACACGCCTTTCCATGCCCGCGTCCACCTCCAGCTGTGTAAAGGAAGCAGCAGCACACGCGTGTGTGCCCAGGGCAGGCCAGGTCTGGGCCACAGCAGGGCCACACTCCAGACAGTCCTAGTGCCACCACTGCCACCGCCATGCACGCCCTGGGTCTCCTGCAACTGTTTCCACTGCAGGGACAAACCAGCAATGGATAACAAACCCTTTAAAACAAGGGTTCCTGCCAGGCATGGGGGGCACACCTAGCATCCCTGTGCCCCGAGTTCCAGGCTGAGGCAGGAGGATCGAGGCAAATTCCAGGCCAGCCTGAGTGACATAGTTAAACCCTGTCTCAAAGAAACCAAACAATGAAATAAATAAAAATAAATAAACCAAACTTACATGTGTAAATATCATATTGTCTACCTAGTGTGAAAAAAAAAAAACCTGAAAAAGTAATAAGATCCAAAATGTACAATAGATATTGTGATAGTAAAAGGGAAAGAAACTGCTCAAAAGGAAAGAACAACTGGAATAGGAGAAAGGAGAAAAGGAAGAAGGAAAAGATTATATGTATAGGTATACATATATATGTGTGTGTGTATGCATATATATATATATATATATATATACACACACAAGATAGATAACTATGCCACTAATCTCCCTTAGTTCATCCAAAAGAGCAGTTTGTGCTTTCTTTGTCGGTTATTTGATCATTTTTGTGCCCATATCTTATAACCTGCACAACTACTTCTAAGATAATGATATGCAATATATTAACTAGTGTTAATTTCCTACTATTTTTTTAATTCTGTTTCATTTTTTTGTTTCGTTTTGTTTTTAAAATATAAAAAAAAGAAAGAAAACTAAAGTAACAGCTCCTGCAGGAAGAGGCCTGAGGCGCCTCCCTCGGCTCTCGGGGGAGGACAGGGCGCGGGGACGGAGCAGCGGAACAGGTGGGGCTCACCTGGTGCACCCAGGGCCAGCGCCTCCCCGACACCAGACGCCACTCTCCAGGGAGAGCTGCAGACTGAGGTGGAGGGACCCTGGGCCAAAGCCTCTGCTTCAGCTTCGGTCTCCAGTTGCATCAGAGTCCACAGGAGAAGATGTCCACACCGGTGTGTGTGGTAATGCCACTGTCATCCGTCCACACGATGTTCACGGCTCTTTACCCAGCGGGTGAGAAATACACGACAGGCCGTGGACTGGCCTCTTGTTTTTATAAACAAGATTTTATTAAAGTGACAGTCGCACCCACTCCTTTAACTACGATGGTCTTCTCCTACAACGATGGAGCTAACATGTTGCAAGGGAAACCATTTGGCCCCAGTGCCTCAAGCAAGGACCTGCCTTACCTGAGACAACCTTACCATGAAACCACCCAGGCTTTAGATTGATCCAAAAACCTTTCTATCCTAAACTCTGTCCTAAGTGCCTCAGAATTCACAATGTGGCCCTGGTTGCTAAGGCTGCTGGGAAGCTCAGCACTCAATTTTCTGCCTGCTGCAGGGAGCTTTGCAGACCCCGCCTCAGGATTCACCTGGTCCAGGGCCCCTTGTCCCCACTTGTCCTGTCTGTGTTTCTCCAGCTGAGCCCTCTGGACCCAGAAGTCCTGCACGGCCTGGGGGGAGCGGGGTGGGGCGCCTCAGGCACTCACTCCAGTCCCTTCTCTTCCCTCTCTGATTCTGGTGAGCAAGGGGGCTCTAGAATCGCCCCCCATCCACCAGACCCTCACGCCCCCTCAGGATACCGCAGCCTACCCAGGGGCCGGGATTCGGGAGACGTTACAAGACACAACCCTAGCCCTTCCCTGCCCATTCTGGGGGAGAGACGCACAGAGCCAGGTCTTGGAGGGTCGTCGGGAGCAACTCAGTTACACGGCACAGTCTGCCTAGGCCAAAGTACAGAGGAACCAGGGCAGCACAGCCAGGGCCCCGGCACAGCAGGGCTCGGCCGTGCAGTGGTCCAACTGTACCCCCACCACTGGGACACCCGGATGCGGTGCAGAGGCCGCCGGGTCCCAGCGCCCACAATGACACCTGCTGCTTTACTCGCAGATGGCGGCGAGGACTTGCCAAACACAAACTCCATGCACGGCCAGAGCAGGAGCATCACCTGCGGAAGCTGCGCTCGGCCACCTGGCCAGGGACAGGAGTCCTGGAGACCAGGACT
The DNA here is from genome assembly GCA_004363535.1 of Dasyprocta punctata. Classification (NCBI taxonomy): domain Eukaryota; kingdom Metazoa; phylum Chordata; class Mammalia; order Rodentia; family Dasyproctidae; genus Dasyprocta; species Dasyprocta punctata. The sequence continues at coordinate 134,226 of RJWM01000601.1, forward strand.
GCACAGTGAGCAGCCTCCCTTCACAGTGTCCTGAGAGCTGGACGTCCCTGGCCCCCTCGCCCTTCCCGGCGGCACCACGTGGACTGGCAGCCTGCGCCATGTGGAACCCGGAGTGGTCAGGCCCTAGACTCCAGACTGAGCCCTGGATTCCAGGCATGGACGGGGCCCTTTGCCCACGGAGGGTCACGGTCACGTTGCTGCCACACACCCAGCTTTCTCCTGTGCTCGTCCTGGCCCCAGATGGGCACCGACCCACGCGGGGCCAGCTGCGGAGCTGTGCTCACAAGCGGAGCGAGGCGCAGACTGCTGGACGGCACAGCACAGGCTCGCAAGGCTCCCCTGAGAGGCAACACCCGAGTCCCGCCGTCCTGTGGAGGGGTGCTCCACTCGGGCTTTGTCGTCCTTCACCTGCTGGCAGGCACCGTAGGCCAAGTCCAATGCCCACAGCAGGACACGGGGTTCTGGCCAGGGCTGGGTGGAGAGGGCGACAGCAGACAGCCACACACACTGCAGCGAGGCCACCATCAGGGCGGGGACCCTCAGGACCCAGAGAGGGCGGGGCTCCACGCAAGAGCAGGAGGCCCCAGGGAGCAGACAGCAGACTCTGACCTGCTGAGCCTCAGTTTCCTCATCTATAAGACGGGAGGGGCCCTAGCAGCAACCCCAGAGAGGATCAGAAGGCCAAAGAGAAAGGATTCGACCCTTGGTGGCGGCGGAGAGGGCTCCTGCTTGCCTTTCTCGCCACTTCCATTCCTACCGGACCTCAGAACCCTAGTTCTTGTTGATCAAAACACACAGCCTCCGCTGACATCAGCGGGGAATTGTCAGGCGACCGGAGAGCGGCCCTGGCCCTGGGGTGGAGACTCAAGGAGACCGCAGAGGCCATGTGACAGAACAGGCAGAGGAGGGGAGAGGCCAGCGTGAGGGCCAGCCCAGTCAGGGCTCTGAGCACAAGAGAGCCGCCAGGGACACCTGGGGACCCAGGGACGAGACGCAGGCACCCACGTGGTCCCAGCGAGACACCAACGTGGACTGGGTTCTGGGCAGGGGCGGGAGAAAACCCCGGCCTCGTTGGCCCAGTGCCCACTGCCCCACGAGAGCAGCTTGGAAGGGCAGGTGGGCAGAGCCCGAAGAGCACAGGGAGGGTGGCAGGCCCAGTGCCCGTCCTGCCTGCCTCCTTCTAGGTCTGGGGTCTCACACCAAGGCTTCCCTTCTCTGCACCCTGAGTGCGAACCATGAGCTCAGTCTGCCCTGGAGCGCCGGCCGACCCCAGCACACGCCAGCCTCCCACAGGGAGCCCATTATCTCTGCAACTACCACACAACCTCAGGCCTCCAGCAACATCCCCAGAACAGGTCACAGACCAGCAAAGGCCCCTGAGTCCCCAAAGCTGCCCTGAAGGCTAGGGGCATGGTGCGGGGTCATGTTCCCTCCCACCACCCCCTCAGAGGACAGTTTTGCCAGAATGGAGGTGAAGTTCCGACCCCTGGGCCTGTGCAATTGATTAGCAGTGCCTGCCTATCACCTTGAAGCATCCAGGAAGGAGGAGATGCTGCAATCGGCAGGTGATGTCTGCCATGGTGCAGGAGGGAGCAGGGAGGGGCCCAACTCTGATGCAGCTCCAGACAGCAGCATCAGAAACATGACAAGCAAAATCAGAATAAGGACTGTAGGAAATGGAAAGGTTGGTTCTAAAAGGATGGCCAAAACCAAGGAGAGGAGGAAGAGGAGTTGCTAGAACTCCCTAAATCCATAGGTGTCCTGGCCCTCTTGCCTTGGGAGGTGTTTACAGAGTGGTGTTTCTCCAGGGACAAGGCCCACAGGTGGATCTCTCTACTCACCTGGCTCCAGCCCCTGGCCAAGTCTGACCAGCTGCAGGACCCCAAGCAGCTCACACTGAGGGCTGTGACACTGACGGTCTGAGAGCTGGTCCCCACAAGGTCTGTCCATCCCAGAACGTGAAGGGCCAGCCACAGAAAGACACAGCTCAGCCAAGTCGGGAAGCCAGCCCAGAGGGAGAGCCGCAGAGCAGCTCTCCAGCTTACCAGGGCCACCTGGATGCCACAAGTACAGGGTCGCCACACGTAGGCCGTGCCAGGGGGCCCCACATGACCCAGGCTTGTCCATCACCCCTCAGCTTAGCTGCACCGCGCAAGGGCTGCAGACCCTGACTCATCGCACACAAGACACTTTCCTCGGCCTACAACGACAATCACGACGAGACTCGTATCTAGCCCACCTGCCCAGGCCTGCCATGCATCAGGCGTCCGCGTGGACACTGCACCCACCAGTGTACTCGGGAAGCACCAGTGTCTCCTGTGAGCGAGGGAGGGAACCGAGGAAAGTGGAAGTGAAGACGCACAGCTAAGGAAGGGCGAAGCCAGGTCAAGTCCTGCTCTGCACTGCGCCAGGCTGTCCTGCACCCCACGGGCTCTCCCACCCGGCTCTGCCCCAGGAGACACCCAGAGGGCGGCAGACATGCGGGCCCCCCGGGGCCTGTATGGCGTGCACTTGGGGCATAGCTGTGCACTTGGGCGCTGTTTCTGCCCCTTTCTCCTCCCTGATCCTGTGCCTCTGGAAGCCGCAGAGCAAGGTACTGGGGGGAGGGCATGTTTCATACACACGCACACACGCACATGCACACAAACATGTGTGGAATGATCTGCATGTTTCCACATGCGTGCACACGTGTGAGTGCCATGCATGCATGTCAATGCACCTGAACACAAGTGTGAGCCAAGAGCGTGCATACGTGCAGCACCCACACGCACATGCGTGGACACATGCACACCTACCCCCCTTGCCATGCACGCCCAACTCCGATGCAGCTCCAGACAGCAGCATCCAGAAACATGGCAAGCAGAGTCGGAACAAGGACTGTAGGAAATGGAAAGGTTGGTCCCAAAAGGATGGCCAAACCAGGGAGAGGAGGAAGAGGAATTGCTGGATTCCCACCCGCTCTAGCCACTCAAACCAGCAGCCCCCACTTCCCAGGCTGGACCTGGCCTCTCACACGAACGGCAAGCCCTGGCCTGCCGCTGGCCCAAAGACACACGCCCTCCGACCCTGCGTTTATTTTATTTACGTGAAATTTAACGAGTAAACAAACTGCTTTTCCAAACTATATTTCTCATCATCCCTGTGGACCTTTCCTTCTTACTCTCAAAAGGAGGAAACTTCAATTTAATACAAGTAAATGAACCTGAACCCCCGCCCATCCCCACTCCCCCACACATCCCAAAAGAGAAGCGTTAACCCCAAACTCAGAAACCACACTGAGTCTCATCCCAAACCCAGAGGCTTCTGGCATCCTGGCCACGGACTCATAGCCATCCTCACCTCCTCCCCCGACGCACATACCCACCGTCTCCCCAAGAAGTACCACAGACCCCAGGACCCACAGCCCCTCCTCAAAGACCCACCTAGGCAGCAGGTGCAGGCAGTAATGTGTGCCACAGAGGCCAGCAAAAGTCCAAGAGACGCCCCTCCCCAACTCAAAGCTCAAACAGCACACGCACAGCCACACGGATACAACTCAGGGCGGGTCCCATATTGTTCAAAGCTACAAACCAGTAACTTCCCCTGGGCTGAGCTGGTGTCCCGCACTTCAGGAACCAAGCAAGCTCCAGAGTGCACCTGCCCTGGGGTCTCTCTACATACCAGGTTCTCCTTCCCCTGGGCTCAGCAAGCACTCAGGGGCTGCCTCCCAGGGGGCCAGACCTCGGCCGGGGCGCATGGTTACAGTGAGCCCCAGGCCTGTCCACGGTCTGGTCTCCCAGGGCATGAGGGGTGGACTTGCAACCGCCATGACACGCGTGGCTAGGGGAAAGTTCAGGGAGCCCTGGGGGAGAGCACAGGTGACAACCTCAGCCCCACATCAGTGTCCTCAGACAGCCGAGCGCGGCCTGTCCCAGCACACTGGGCCCCTCGACCCCTCCACCTGCCTGCCTGCCGGCCCCCAATGCAAGAAGTCTCTGGGCCCGCCCCCAGGTCCGTGTGCCCCTTGCCTGCCAGGGTCCTATCTTGATGCCTGGGGTGGCCCTGGGAAGACAGGATACCATCAACAGAGCAGCTCCTGCTCTCCTGAGCAGCAAACCCACCTGGGAAGTCAGGGCCCCAGATTCTGCGGCAGAGTCAAGCTCCATGTGGGCACCCACCCCCACCTGCACAGAACACACACAGAGTCCACAGGTGGCACCACTGCAACTGGGCATTAATCACACGAAGCAACTGGATACCCACGAGCACGCACAGGGCATCGCAGGAGCCCAGGAACCGGAGAAACCCCAAAGCACCGCGCAGAACGGCTCAGGGGCCTGTGCCCGACAGCAAGGCCCGTCAGGTGCGCGGCAAAGCCCCGACGATATTCAGATGACAGAGGCTGCGACAGCCAATGCCTGGTGGATTATTCAGCCACAGTGAGGTATAATTGAAAGGATTAACATGAACTTCACATTTCCCTTCCAAAAATTCGAGGAACGCCGAAACGACTCTCATCTGGGCTGGTGTGACTCATGTTTTTAATAGAAGAACTTAATTTTCACTTGTAAGGAATTCGGGCTCAGGGAAATATTGTCTAAGAAATGCTGGTTTTATCCCACGGACAAAAGGAAGTGCCACCACCCCAAAAATAGAAATAAAGGTTCCCCCAGTCAATGCCCTGGGTCTCAGATCATGCCACGAGCCACAGGCTGTGTCCCCCACAGGCTGGGACAGAGCACAGGGTTACGGGGAAAGCAAGGGGGCAGAAAGGCTCGGGCCTGTGTGCGACAGGTAACGGGGACGTCTCATCCTCCCTGCCCGCGGGGAACACGGCACAGCTGGGACAGGCACTCTCTGCTGTTCCCGGGAGCACCAGATGTTGCTGCTCCTCGCTGCCTACAGGAAAGGGACAGTCTCAGCATCTCAGCAGGGCTGGTCAGGTTGGGAACAGGACCCAGGGAACAGGGCCCAGGTCATCTCAGCATCTCCCTCTCTCCGAGGCCTGGACCTCAGGCCTCACAGAGGCAGCCGGGGCCAGGCTAGGGAGTCACCAACAGAGTAACCAGCTTGGAAGGTGGAAGAGGTCACCAAAGCTGCCCTGCCTCTGCCAGTCCCTAGCTGGACTTCTTGCAGTGACCCTGCCAGGAACATGGAGACCACTTCCCTGCACTGGGGCTTCCAATGAGGGGCGAGTTTTCCATAAAAACTGAACCCAAGATGGGCAGCTGGGGTGCAGGCTGCCTGCTTCAGGGAAATGCCACCTCTCTGCCCTTTGCCTTCTTATTTATAACTCCAAGACTTGGAGGGCCTGGGGGGAAAGGCCACGATGATGTAAGTCTGGGGGCCAGGTACCCCACCACAAGCCTAAAAAACTTCACTTCTGAGGTGTATTTCCTAGGAGTCTGCAGGGATGAAGGATGCTCCAAGGTACCTGTTTCCGGGACGGTCACAGTGGGGTGCCCTCTAGGCAAGCGCCGCACACTACTCCATAGGAACCCCCAACCCGCAATGCAGCCCCACCTTGCACTTAAGAACAGATACCGAACTCCCCCATCTCCCCTGCCCTGGCCCAGGGAGAGGCACTAATTTATAAGTTGCAGATAAAGTCACCCACCATTCATCCAAGTGTGTCACTAACATCCCATTAGACTGTAATTATTTTTTAATTAAAACTAAGAAAACTGGCATGCCTGAGCCGACTTTATGCATCTGTTATGGGTTAAAATAGCTTTTAAAAAATGTTTCAGAGACCGCAGTCTATTGTGGCCGCGGCCTCTGCCAAAGAAAATGCAAGCTTGCTTATTTTCTCCATGGGGCGCAACAGTGCCTATGTGAGCCGGCACAGAACCGGCTGGCCGTGAAAAGAATTCTAAATAAAACACAAACATGGAATTTGGCAACGCCACAGAAGCAAGCTTAAGACTAATTCCAGCATGCGGACGACTCTCACATAGTAAGTCTGGCTCCAGCATAAATGAAACCAGGCACTGTAAAATACCGAGGCGCGGTGCAGTCTCAACTTAAAGAGACAGAACCCTGATTCCAGGTATCAAAGCTTATTAAGCCGGCTCACGCTGGCTCCATAAATCCATAGGTTATTAACTGTTTGCCTTCAGCCAATCCCTTCTTAAAGAGATGTATATTGAGAGAGAGAGAGAGAAACAAAAAGAGGGGAACAGCAAATGAAAACCATCACTTTGCACTTGACTTTTAGTATGGTGGTTCTGGAAAAATTACGTTCATTATCTCAATTAGAGGAGAAGGACTCTGAGACCTCAAATACACAAACCCAAAACGCAGGAGAAGGGGAGGGCGCAGGGCCGAGAGATGCAAGGTGAGAATGCCCACAGAGGGGTAACCATCCTCCCTCAACCTGCCTGTCAGGAAGGAGGGCGACACCTGCACCCAGCGTAACAGCACTGACGAGGATTGCAATAATAATAATGATAAGAATAATAATGATAATAATAGTTATGCTTATAACATCAATAAAAATACAAGAGGAATCCTTTCTCCTATGCAGAGACCAGCTGTTGCGGGCAGTGTAAGGTAGCAGGCGAAAGTTCTCAAAGACAGCAGAGCAGGTGAGGCTCTGAAACCACACTGCCTCAGTCTCCTCATCTGTAAAATGGGGATCACAGCAACAGCTGAAGATGAGAGCTACAAGAAACACTTCATAAGCGGCCCCATTTTCACCGCTAGGCATCCCTCCCAGGTGGACCATGATCATTTCTCAGAGGAGGAAACAGACTCATAAAGGCGAGGTCACTTGCCAAGGTCGAAGAGCTCATAAATGTCACAGCCGAGAGCGGAAGCTGGCTGTCCGTCCCCCAAGCCCTTGGTCCTCTTGCACACACTCCTGGGTGGGTCATGCACTGGGACTGGTCACAGTTTCCAGGACCGGGACTACAGGTGTGCGTGTGCACACACATACACACACACCTGCACCCATGTGCGTGAGCACCCCACATGCAGATACATTCACACACTCATGTAACCCAAATACATACATGCACATATACACACATGCACATATGCACACAGACGCCCCCATACATACAGACAACCACTGACACACACAGACGCACATCCACACATGTAACACACAAGCACATACACTCACATACAAACAAGGCAGACACACACACAGGCCTTTTTATTACAGGGTCTGTGCCAGGCCCAGACACCCTGGCAGAGGCAATGGGAAAAACCAGGGAGAAAACGACATGAGGCAACGTTTGGCCGCAAATGAGAAAGCCATGGAATGTTTTCCCTTCGGTCTTGGTTATTTCTTGCAGGTCCGCGCAGACCTGATGCATCCTGGGGCAGCTGCTCGGGCCAGCCTCGCCCAAAGAAAAGCCCACCCCCCCTCCGCCCCAGAGCCAGCCGCCGCTCTCCCAAAGCTACCTGCCACCCAGGTGGGGCCAGGACATGGCTGGTGCCCACTGCCGAGGCCACACGCAGGCCGTCTGCGGACTCTGCAAACACACGCTCCCCAGCCCCGGGGGCCCCGGGCGGGCTCCATCACCCCACAGGGTGACATCACCGCACTCCGGTGGGCTCCGGGCTGCTCCTCCTGAAACACTGCACAATGTCTTAGAAGATGCAGACTAAAAATACTCCTGGCTTCTCAGAGCCACTTTACAAAAATAATTGTTTTCTGTTATTAAAAAAAAAAAAAAAAACATGTTATAGGCAAGTATGTGTCCAGCTATTTTTAGCTCCTATTCAACTCTTAATTTTTTCTCATAATAATCATTGCAGACTTTTTAAAAAAAAAACCATTCCCCTCTCTTATTAATAACTGCATTCTGACTTGGCACGGGGGCAGGGCTGGGGCCCAGATGTGACCACACAGCTGTCCACACACCCTGGCATTTGCGTGCTGGGCACAGGGGCCAGGTATCTGAGAATCACCACATTCCGAGGGAAGGGAATGCGTGGCCACCTCGCCAGGTTCCCCAAAGGAGATGGCCCCAGGAGTGCCCACACGTGCCAAGCTGGCCCAGGCCGCAGGTGTTCTCTAAGGAGACCAGACTGGGGTTCTGGCCCAGGAGCACCAGCTGGAATGGCTCAGGCCAACAGTGGGTTGGTAGCCTCGAAGTGTGCATCCACAACCAAAGCCATGGACACTGTGAATGTCACCTTATTTGGAAAAATGATCTTGGCAGATATAATGAATTTCTGCAGATGGAAGCCAATGAGTTTTGGTCATCTGCTAGGAGCAGGCCTGGGACCCTCCCTCGAAGGCCAACAGCGGGAAATCACAGCCCTAAATAATAATCCTCACAACTGCCTCAGGAATACTGTCCCCAGTCTACAAAAGACCCAAGGCCACTCACCATGGATCCCGTCCCCATCCCTGCCAGCCCGGCCAAAGCCAGCACGGTGATACCCATGAGCCAGGCAGACCTCACAAGGCTCAAAGAGGGGCAGAGTGTCCCCAAGACAGCCAGGGAGCTGACCCTGCTGTTAGGGGCCCTTCCTGCTGAGCCGCTCTCCAACCAGTGCCCGGAGGACACGGCAGAAAGGACGTGGGCCTGTCCGTCACAGAGCTGCCTGTCCCACGTTCTCACACCGGCCACACGCACAGCCGCTCCGAAGGGCTCGCCGTCCTAGGAGAGGCATCGCAGGGACGCGTCTGGGGCTCCAGGCCCCGAAAACAAACTGGAGGACGGTAGCACGGGCCCGGCACAGTGTGGGCTCGGTTCAAATGCACACTCCGGGGTTTTTTAACCAAGCACCTCGGGCCAGCTGTTCCCCCCTCACCCCTGAGACGCACGCGGCTTCCTGAGCTCCCAACTGCAGCCAGCAGAAGCCCCGCGCGCCGGGTGTGGTGACAGAAAGCGGCATGGCCACCGTGGGAAATCTGGCCTTCCCTCCAGGCCTTAAACACAGGACGGCCCCAGGCTCCGGTCTGCCCCCAGGAGACCTGAAGGCAGGGGCTGTAGGAGGTATCTGCACGCCCAGGTCCAGAGCGTGCGCCCTGGGGGTGGGGGCAACCCAAGCACCAGCTGCAGGATGAAGGCAGAGGCGCAGTGCGGTCCCCCGGACCACGGCAAGGGCCCAGCCTCGAGGAGGAAGGAACCGTGGGCACCGCGCAGAGGAGCCCGGAGGACGTCAGGCTGAGTGAAGGGAGGCAGACGGGGAGGAGCCAGCACTGCACGGTCCCACTTCGGTGAGGCTCCTGCACAAACAGGCAGTGGGACGGGCAGTTATCTGAAGGAGACAGAGTTTTGTTTGGGGTGATGAGAAGTTCTGGAAAAGGATGGCGTGATGGTTGCACAACAATCACCACCTACTCTGTGCCACTGAACTGCACTCTTCAAAGGATTAAGACTCAGCACGGAGATTCCTCAAAAAAACCAAAACTAGAAATTCCATTCAACTCAGCTACTCCCTTCCTGGGAATCTTCACCCAAGAGTTAAAGATGACATATTACAGTGATCCACGTTTATAGCAGCACAACTCATAATACCTAAGTCCTGGCAGTGACCTGTATGTCAATCAACAGACAAACAGATCAAGAAAACGGGAGAGCTGCACACTGTGGAGTACTACTCAGTCAGAAAGAAGGACAAAAGTGAGCCATCTGCAGGAAAATGGAGATCATAATCTTAGGTGAAATAAATCAGGCTTAAATGTCACATGGTGTCTCTTTGATGAGAAATACAAAATATAAATAAAGACCAAAATAAAAGATAGATAACAGGAAGATAAAGCTTTTGCAAATGGAAGGGGACCCAGAGATGGAGGGACGGGGAGGGGAAGGAAGGGACTGGAAAAGACATTAAGATGTGTTGTGCACCTGGACCGACACCTCGTGAAGAATGTAATCATTATACACTGCAAACATGCATTGACAAAAGCCAGGATCTTTTACATGGTTAAAACCATAAATCCCGTGTACATTTTATCACAATTTAAAAACATCACCTTTGTATCATCCAAGACCCAACGGAGACACTGCAGGGAAAGCCCGTAACATGCAGTAGCCCCTCGATCGATGGTTCCTTTTATGACTAAATCAAGAATAAATGAGCTAGTTAATAAAACAGGGGCAAATTTAGAGTGCTGCAAGAACAAGGCAGAAAGCAGCCGTCACGGGGAGTGCGGGGTGCAGACTCAAGCACCCGCGGCAGGGCTCACCCTCCCCCCACCTCTAGCCACTCCTCATCTCTTCTTAACAAAAGTAATCATTAAAAACGCCCAGTTTTATGAAAAGATTCCAACGACACCTGTTTCTGTGAACAAGGACTCAGATTCTACATTAACCTCTCTGGAGAAGTCCGAGCCCTCTGACCCATTCAGCTAAAATCATAAAACACAGACGTTCTTAACACCCAGGGCTTGGTCAGCCCTGTGGCAGCCTCATGACTCATTACCTTGAGCCTTCCTAACAGGAAGCCCCAGATTCACAGAGGCCTGGGTTCAAGTCCCAGCTCCGCCAACCACCATATGCACAATTTTTAGGTCACACTTGACCATGACCTGGTGGCCCCATTGCTAAGCATAAGAAAGGACCCAGATGGGACAGGAAAGCAAGGTCAAAGCTCTCATGGCTTCTGACCACACACTGAGACCACACACTACCCCCTCCCCGGACTCTCCGCTACTATTAAATAATGCTGGGGGGAGGAGCTGTAGTAGGGGACAGCCTTCGATTCCATGGGGCCCACACAGAGGGTGCCTTGCCCACCAAGGTTAAATCCGGTAGGTTAAATTGGCCGGGCTTGATTATGTTTGGATAAACTCTAGTGCATGGTTTAGACTACTTGGATTTGATTGTGAAATATGTACGGTACACAGTCCTCTCAGCCCTACCCTGCCCACAGGTTTGAAAAGTCAAGTACGTTTTGTTCCCGAAACACACAACCACCTCAAGCTTTCTGGAGAACAAACCAGGTCTCTCCAAGTGCAAAGACTAATTCTACCCAACTGTGTACGAGTCTCGGCCCAGGCCCTGCCTCGAGCGCTGGGGAGCTGAACGGTCTCAAACCAGCCTGGTCCAGGCTGTGCTGGAACCTGTGGCCCAGGCCCTGGCGTCCTCATACACCCCAGAAACCCACCTTGAGGGTGACCTGATGGGAAAATCTTGTGCGCACCCCAGCCCTCTTCAATAGCCAAACTTCCTCCGGTAGTCTAAGGGTCAGTGACGCTGGGGCCCCAAATGTCTAGCCAGGGATGGAGGTGGCTTGGGAGCCAGAGGGACCCTGCGGTGAAGACACCCACGTCCATACCTGCCACTCCCCGCCCCCACCTCACCTTGCACACAATCCTCTCCGGAACCCTCCCAGCACCCACAAGCTGTTTATTCTTTTAAATAGAGGAAAGCATACCATGAAGCATGCACCTCACTCCATCATTTGAGTAGGCTTTGAAAGGGCACCCTAACTGTGAGGGCGCCTCCAGGGCACGCTCCCGGCCGGGCTCAATTTTGCACCCCACCTTCCAGCCTAGGGTCAGGCCTGAGCGTGACCAGTAAAACCAAGGAAGCCCTAAGTGGCCTGTTTCCACTGGCCCATTTCTGCCCTGTACGCTCAAGCAACCGTTGTGCCCAGAGGGAGGGGACAGGGCCAGCCAGGGCACAGCTTCTGAGTCTCGATCTCGGTTCTGCGGTCTGCACACCATGACCACTCTGAGCCCAGTATCCTCATGGGCAGAGAAAGGAGGGCAGCCCCTTCTCAGGGGTCAGATGGGGAGAGGATGCCACACGGGAGGGTCTGTGGAAAACACCAGAAGCCTCAGAACACTAAGGATAACAGTGGCCCTTCCTCTTCCTTCGTCCATGCTAAGAAACTCCAGGCGAAGGGCCTCTGCAGAGACGCAGACGAGTCACCATTGGGGGTGGCATCCCAGGCCGCGCCGGCAGGGAGCTCCTGCGGAGGGGTGCCCAGCAGCTGCTTCTGCGGCCTCTGTTCTGCAGCGAAGAAACTGAGACTTGGAGAGAGGAAGGGGCTCGCCTGGGGTCCCCCGGTCGCGCCCCGTCTCTGGAGCTGATCAGTGCCTGCAGGGCTTCTGCCAATCACGTGCATCAGACATTTAATCTCACACTCGAATCCACGCCACAGAGCCCCAAGGAAACCGGGCAGCAGCCGACAAGGCACAACCACAGGATGCACACAGCGGCGAGTTCGGCCGCAATAGCGAAACTGAGGCTCCGAGGGCCCCAGGTGGGGCTCCACAACCTCTGTCCACTGCCCGATCCAAGCACACGGTTCCTTCTGAGCCTGGCGGTAACACAGATGACAGATTCCTGGTCCTTGATGAGAATTCAAGAGGGGCAGGATGGCCTAGTAGACAGAGCCCAAGGGACCCGGGTCTGGGTCGGCCCTGACACTCCTCTTCCCCACCACCATTGCCTGCCTCAGTTTCCCCATCTCTATATGAAGATGTCCAATAAACTGATCTCTGGGGACTGAAACCCTGACCTGGGGTCATAAATGACTGATGGAGCCTCAAGTGACCCCAAGCGAACCAGGCAGGACCGGTACACTCCGCCCCTACCACTTCTGCATCCCCTTTAGGGGACACGGCTGCCCGACCAAGGTCTCTGATGTCGGTGGCCGGTGGGCTCCTCACATCCACTAACTGCTTGAAAGCGCTGTATCCAGCGCTGCATTAAAAATTAATTACACATGCTATTTTATTGCCAGTGCATAATGTAATGAGCACCAGCTGTGCTAAACAGCCAAACTCCTTTTTAAGACAGCTATTAAAAAAAAAAAAAAAAGGAAGAAAGAAAGAAAGAAACTGCACTTCCAAATGCCTCTCCTGTCAGAGCAGAAAAACAGCAACATCTTGTACGGATTTGAACAGAATTCTTTGATTTAGTGCTGCCTTCCGCAGGTCTGAAGGGCCGGCGCGCTCAGAGAGTGAAGTGGCTCTGGTGAGGCTTCAGCGGGGTCCGCGCTGGGACGTCACTGCACCCCTTTACCACGCTGGTGGGGGCCCCACCTCCAACTTAGCCACAGGCTGTTCCTGGCCTCGTGCCCTGGCTCCTCTGGCCCCTGCCGGTGCTGAAGATGCGATTTCCGACTGCACAGCCAGGAGGCATTTCTGGAGTCCGCCAAAGCCCTATGTGGCCTGGAGAATCAGCCCCCTGGACTCCGACGGCTGTATACTCTTCCCGGCACTTTCTCCAGCCGCAGAAGGGGGCGTGTGGGCCTTGGGCAGTGGACACCAGCACAGAATCCGAGAGCTGGCATTCAGGGTCACTGACCGTGCCGTAAATGCTGGGTCCCTCGAGCTGGGACCACCAGCCCTTTTGGCAATGTAGACATTGCAAGAGTACAGGTGACTTGGAATTTTTAATAGCTCCCCCAAAAGCCCTGTTGCTTCAATGCGTCGACCCTCTGACACCGGACCCCAGGGAGCCCAGACAGACCCTAGCAACTGGTGTGATGCTGCCGAGGGGATCCCAGGAGCCCTTCGCAGGGCTCTCTCCTCATCATCCGTACTCACCCCGCCCTCCAGAGTCTGCATGGAGGCTCTAATGCCCCCCCAGGGAGTCTCTGGCACGCCCTGCCCAGAACCTAGGTGGCACATCGCGACCCAGAGAGGGCTGCCACCTCGGTCCTCAGCACCGTTTTCCTGCCCAGTGATCCTCCGCTGCTAATCAAACCCAGTCCAGAAAGAAACTACAGCTCGCTTCTTGTTCTGGTATGAAATGTGCAAAGCACAGACCATATCATTAACATAAAACTTCCAGAAATAAGGCCACTTTCCAGACAGACTGTATTAATTGTATCAAGCCTCACAGCTAGGGTGGTCTAATCCATGGCATCCCATTGGACAGCTCTGGCTATAAAACCAACACAAAATGAACACTGGGATATAATTGAAGGAGGAGAAAACGATAGATTCTACTGTTAAACCCTACTATTTACTTACAGGTATTCTTTTATCTTTATTGTCCCTTTAACCCATGCCAAGAATCCCCAGACTAGTTAAATAACACAGCAAGCACAATTTCAGTAGAAAAGTAAATTGAATTTAACTTTACAAGATTGCCCTGTGATTTCAGCATATACTAATGACTGCAACTGACTCCCTCTATTAAATCCAAACACTTCTACTTCCCCAGGCCGGGATCCTGTGTGTTCTTCTGTGAGACCTTGAACTTCACCAAGCACGTGTATGAGTCGCTGCAGCTGAGGACCGCTTGGAGCTCTTTGATAAGAAACAAATTGCCTCAGTTTCCCTTCTACCTCCTGACACCGGTACGTGGTCTGTGCCAGGCAAAGGACTCACTGCCTTTAATCCTGGGGCCAGGAAGCAGCTCAGAGGAGAATACTTTCCCAGTGCCGGACACGCAGCGTGGCACGTGGCAGCACCCACTCGGCTCATGTGTGAACCCTAAGTTCCCCGGGGCACTGTTCTCAGCACCTGGCCTGTGTGACATCATGCAATCCTCAGAATGACCCTGTGGAGCACGTTCGGTCATTGCCCCATTTCACAGATGGGGAGCCCAAAGGGGACGGGGGAAATGATCTGTCCAAAGCCACACAGCTACATACTTCATCCCCTAGCCATCTGTCACACACCAATGACACCTTTCCAGTCAAAGAGGCCTCAAAACACGCATGGGCAGGGGCAAGGGAGCCCCAGTGGGTCTCAGCTGTCTTCTGCACACCCCAGCCTGGCCCCAGAACCCTCGCCCATTCCTTGCCCAAGCCATCCCAGCAGCCCTGCACCAATCTGCTTCAGAGAGTGGCAAAGTGAGGAACCTCGCTTGTTTTTAAATCTTACACATAAGCCAAATTTGGTAGTGCACACCTGTAATCCCAGGACTCTGGGAGGCTGAGGCAGGAAAATCACAAGTCTGAGCCCAGCCTGGGCAACTTAGCAACTTCGTTAGACTTTGCCTCAAAATTAAATTTAAAAAAAAAAATAGGGCTGGAGATGGAGCTCAGTGCAAAGCGCCTGGGTTGAATCCCCAATACCACAAGAGAAACAAACACAGAGAGACAGACAGACATGTCCCACACATACACCTGTAGATAGATAATATCTCCTTTCTTCCAGAAGGGAGGCTGAGGCTCCAAGACAACCAGTGACAAGTTCAGGGCCACCAGTCGGATACATGACGGCCAGGGCCCCGCCCAGGGTTGAGACCCACAGCCACCTGCACAGACCCTCCAGGGGGATTGCCTCGTGGAAGACGTTCTGGTCTCCAGGAAGTCCTGGACACAGTGCCCATAGGACAGCAGCAGAGTCCTGAAGGAGGAGGCCCCATATCCCTTCCCCCCATGGTGATCTGATCGGGGGACAGGGCTGTTGGGGACACCAGGATGTGTACACACACACACATACACACACATACCTGTGTGGTTTTTCTCTCCCATAAAAATCACACCCTTCTATAAATGACTTTGAGCGCATTCGCCAGCATGCAATTAACCTATGCGAAATACATTTACACTGGGGTTTTCCATATTAATTTGAAGAGGTAGGTTCAATGCTTCCTGATCAGAAAAGGGACAAAACAAAGTAAGGGCAGCGGCCCTTTCACGTCCCAATGGTGGACTGCCTCTTCCTAACGGGTTACTGGGAATTTAATGACTCCATTCCAGCTACTAATTAAACCAGCACTAAAAACACTTAAGCCAACAGCCCAGTGCCAGGGATGGAACCCACAAAGGGACAAAAACCACTGGAACGGGATATTTTCAGGTACTGAAATTGAACAAAAATAAGGTGGCCCAACCTGGTACCAGCTAACATTAGATCAGGGAGCAGGTGCAGAAGAGTGAAGACGCAAAGTAGACATCGGGGCAGAAGGTCAGAAGCAAGGGCAGGCCCCACAGGAGGGGCTCTGGACAGGTCCAGGAGGCCTACCCCCGGCAGGCCCCACTCCAGGAAGCGGGCATGGCCTTCCTCACTTGCCCTAGCCACTGTGGTCAAGCTGCTCAGGGCTCTGGAGCCCCAGTGGCCCCCAGTCCTAAAACCAACACAGCCTCAAAGCCAGAAGGCCAGGCAATGCTGGATGCGGGCTACTTCCTCTCTGTCACTGCCTTCCATTTCCCCACTCCAAACAGGTCCCCGTGCCCGCTCCTCCCCGACCAGACCGCCAGCCACAGGCCAGCTAGGATCCACGTGCCCGCCTCCACCTGACTTCGCACAGGGCCTACAAACCAGGCGGGCAGGGGAGAGCTGCAGGCTGAAGAACAGGCACGGGGATGGACATATGTCGCGCTTCGAGACTCGGCATCCGAGCGGCACATCCTTAAAGTAGGGAGAGGAAGGCCACAGACTGCCGCACGGGTCACATTCAAGGATGTGGTCAGAGAGAGAGATGAGCGTGAGAGGACAGACTGACGGCCACAGGCAGAGGCATGTGGCTCGGTGGGGAGAGACGGCGCCTCGACAGCAAGCACTGCAAGGACAGAGGCCAGTTCTGCAACCTGGATGAAGCCAGTCAGCCTCCTGGGCCTCTGCCCCACCCGCCCCGACAGCACGCACGGGCACGGAAACAGCTCCTGCCTGGCAGGACGCACAGCTGCCAGAAGGCCTGGGCCCTGGGGGAGGGGCGCAGTCCCTGGCCAACTCTGCTTTGGCAGCTTCTTAGGAGGGCCAGAGCCAGCGGAGGGTTAAGCAAACCCCGGCAGTGCGCTGCTGGCGAGGCGATCATGTTTCTACACGCACAACTTGACCGAGTCCAGTCGTAAACACTCAGGCTGATCTTTGATAGCATGGCCCCCCGAGTGGCCGCAGGGCTGCAGCACTAATTACAGGAAGCCATGAGCGCAGGGCAGCCACTCAGACGGGGCAGGCAGCCCCCACTCAGCAAGAGGGGTCTCCCACAGACTCCCAGAACAGATTTGCCAAGCTGGGAAGCAAGCCCTGACCATGCTGGAGAGCCAGCAGCTCGGACGGGAAGCCGGCCTCTTTGCAAGTGGCTGTGACTTCCTTCAAGGTGGTTACAGTCTCTGCTTTGTGTGTAGAAGGCAAAAACCCAGGAAGAGCCCAGACCCCCTGTTGAAAGCTGGATCCTACAATGTCACCACCTGTCACAGTGGGGGGCTACCGATGGCTGCAGCCCACCCCACCAGCAGGCAGGCCCAGGGAGATCCCATGCCCCCAAACGAGGGCTACCTATGGGCTTTTCGTGGCTCCACCAGATCGTCCTTTGGGACAGTGTCAACGAAAAGCAAAACCTACGCAATAAAAATAGTTTCCCTTTCACAAGTCGAGTCAAGAGAAGGCTGCAACGTGCCTGGTGACAAAGCAGAGACAAGTTGACTCTGCCCTCACTCTGCAGCCGCCCTCTCCCTTCCCGGCCCCTGCCACGAAACCAGGCGACAGCCACTGGCCACGTGAGTCTGTGTCAGCATCCTGGCTCGGGTGGCCACAACACCACACCACGCGCCCGGCCAGCCCGGGAGCCGCCAGGAGACCTCCTGCCCGCAACACCCGGGACCCCGGGGCGGCAGCAACCTGGGCTTTGCACGGGGACAGAGTGGGGAGGCGGCAGAGGTGGACAGGTCAGGGGTCTTGGTCCCTTCCCCCCACACACACCCGTAGCACTTCGCTCCCGCCCTGTGGCCGCAGCTTTCTAAAAGTCTCCTTTGGAGTGACTTTATTTTTTTTTTTTCCTCCTCTAAGTTAATGGGCAACACATTGTCCCAAAGAGAAACTCAGCATTTTGGACGGCTCCGGCGATGTACGCAGACAACCGAGGAATCCTCTCCTAGCCTCGTCTGGGCGGGAGGGGGCGGGGGGGGGCCAAGGGCAGAAGGAAACCTCAGATGTTAAGCGTTATCCAATTACGCTTTAGCTAAACAGCCCAAAGAGATGAAATGCGGAGGCTGGGCAGTGCATGCTGGGACCGAGACTCAGAACGGTGGGGGCGCGGGGAAGCAGGGAGCCGGCTGACCCAAGGGGACCAGGCCCGGGGCCACGGTTCTGTTCACATCCTACGCCACTTCCCCTGCATTGTCTCCCATGGGTCCCCACCTTGGCTCCCCAACTGTGCCCCGGGCCAAGTCCCCCCATCCCGGGAGCCCAACCCCCCCACCGCGGCGGCGTCTGTTACCTGACAACTGACACTGGCATCCAAAGGGAACCTCCGTCTGACCCTCACCCTGAGTCCCGTCGCCCGACCCCGGGCGCGCGCTGCAGCAGGGCAGCGGGAAGCAGGGCGGCAGAGCACCCAGCGCCCGCAGAGGTGAAGTGATCGCGGATGTGTGAGGGAGGGAGGAGGAGGCAGCTATAGGGGCCATCGCTGGCAGCTGGGCAGGCCTGCACGGCCCTAGAGAAAAAACAATAGAAAAGACTGGTCAGTCGGGCCCTGGGCTGCACAAGGGACTTGGGGCGCAGGAAGGAGCGGGGTGCAGGGCTGCAGGCCAGCCTTCAAGGGCAGGAAGGGGGCTGCGGGAGGCCCGGGGGTACCCAGCCCTACAAGGAGGGTAACCGGGGTTCAGGCAGGGGAGAAGGGCTCAGAGAAGTGATCGGGGGGACGCTGGGGAGAGTCCTACGTCCACAGCTGCCAGGCGGGACTGTCTGGGGGCTGAGCAGGGACCCCCACCTCTGGAGGCCTCAGGCAGGCAGCTGGGGCACATAGGGACGGTCAGGGCCCTGCTATGGGGAGGACTCCCCCACCCCCACCCCATGAAGGGGCTCCAGGAAAGAACTGAAGCAGGCTCCAGTTGAGGATCTGTTCCCCAAAACCAGGTCCGCCTCTTTCTGGAATAGCCGGGACGCATAGAGCCCTCGCTATCTGCACAGGAAAATGGGCTCTTTGGACAAACGGGCCTCCAGGCTGCGGGCAGCCATTGCAGCCTCCTGCCGGGCTGACGACCAGTCGGAGCCTCCTCCAGCCCCCAGCCGGCAGTACCCAAGCGCCCGTAACCCTCACAAGGCCTTGACACCCTCCTCTCGCTACCACCTGAACCAAGGAAACCGGGTACTGCCCAGACACCTCTGAATGTCTCAGCCAAGGCTGTGAGTCCCCGCTCCCCCACGTGACAGCAACAGCAGGGACCAGAGCCAGGCCAGGGCCCCACGGCTCGCCTGGGCTGCGGGCAAGGCCTGCGTTTGATTTGGCCGTTTATCTTACATGGCTAAGAGACCACCAGGGCAAAACATTTGTGTGAAGCCCTTGCCAAAACCACAAGTGAAGAAGCCCAAATTCCCTGGGTAAATAATTGAGTGGGGAAGCATCAGAGAGACAGAAAGAAAACATCAGCAGGGTGATGGGCAGCTGAGCCCGGAAGGCCCCGCCAGGGAGGCCTCGGCCCTCACCTCCTGACACAGGTCCACGCGGATAGGGATCTGCCCACTCCTCGTGACCACACATTCTCCCCTGCCCCAGGACAGCCACAGGGCCCTGTGTGCCCACTCTGAGCCGGGAGCCCTCCATCTCCCATAGCTGAGCTTCCCAACATAACCATGGGGGCAGGCGCTTAGGAGACCCCATGCACGAATCAGGAAACTGAGGCCCAGGCCACAGCAGACTGCAGACCCCAACAACCAGCCCCATCAAAACCCACTACCTGCCTCCAAATCCCGGCCCGTTTCTTTTTTTTGCACCTCTGCTTCTCCAAAATGCCAATCCAGGATCAGGGACATGAGGGCATTTGAGGAGACTCCCAGCTTGGAGTTTGGGGGCTGTCAATATGCTGCCGAGATGCCCCACAAAGCAAACCCCAATGCCGCTCAGGCCCCTCTGTGCCAATGGAGACTTTGTACTCAGCCAGGACAGGAACCCAGGTGTTCCCCAGCTGGCCAGAGCCCCAGAAGGACCTGAGCGGCCCCAACCCTAGACCGAGTGTGGCCCCGAAGAAGGTGAGCATTTGGGGTCACCATGTCACCAGCCTCCTCCCATAAGCCTGTCCTGGCCGACAGCCCTGGCACTTGGCACTGTGCACCAGGCCCCATCTGCTCCTGGCCTCGAATCCCTACGTGGTCCGCTTTTCAAACCACAGAGGGTTCCAGATCCACATGGCTCTGTGCTGAGTACACCACAACCCCCTTGCTCACGAGGGAAGACCATTCCCATTCCTCAGGGGGAAACTGAGGCTCAGGAGCTCCAGGATGTGACCCCAGTTGTGTCTCCAAAGCCCGGCAGGGTTCTGCCTCCCTCTATAGCTACAGTTTGGTGGAAGGACCGGGCATCTCAGGGTCCTGAGGGCGAGGGCCATGTGCCCCGGGTAGGGAAGCCCGAGTGTCCTCACCTCAGCCCAGACATTGGTGGCTCCCCCAAGTCCAGATCCTGGCTCCTGGGACCTCGGGGAGACCACACCCAGCACTACGCATCATGGCTATGATGCCAGCAAGAGCCATTCATGGCCTGGCAACGGGTGTCCCATATATGAAGGGAGCTGGCTCTGTCCCTGGTGAGAGAAGGGGCAGGGAGCAGGAAGGGACTGGCCTCCTGCCAGAAGGCCAGGAAAGTCCTGGGAAGGGCAGCAATGGGTCCAGGCAAGCATTGATGAAGTCGAGTCCTGCGCCACACAGTGAGAGATGCGCTGCGGCAAGAAGGGACCTCGCAGCCTGCGACAGGAACCCGCAGGTGGAGAAGGCCACCTGGTTCAGAGACCAACTCAAAGCGGGCAGGGCAGGGGCTGCATGAAGAGGTTTCCTCTGGGGGCAGCTGCACAGGAGCCCTGCCACAGGGAGGCTCCACAAAGCCTCCTCCGCAGCTACTGGGAAAGCCAACAGCGCCCAGGGAAGCTGCCCAGGCTCTGATTCCACACTCAGGAAATATCTAGAGCAGAGCAAATCCACAGAGACCGACGGCGGAGGTTGCCGGAGCCGGGGCAGCAGGGGGCAAGGGCCCGTGAGTACAGGGCTTCTTTGGGGGCCGATACATTGGAGTGAGACACTGCTGATGGCTGCAGAACATGGTGAACGGACTCAAAACCACTGGCGGTGCAACTGAAAAGGGGGAAATTCATGTCATGCATATCTTAATTTAAAAAAAAAAGTCAAGAGCCAGGCATGGTGGTTCACACCTGTAATGGGAGCCTCAAGGAGGTGGATTGCAAGTTCAATCCAAAACTGAACAATTTATTGATTTAGTGAGAGTGTGCCTCAGAATAAAAACTTAAAATGATAGGGCTGGGAATGTCGGTCAGCAGAGAAGGCCTTGGTTTCAAATTCCCTAGTACCACGATAGAGAGAGATTAATAAAAAGTGAGAACTTCGTCTCTGGGCCACAGTACCCCTCCCAGGCCACCTCCCAGCTACACCCTTTACCAGAAAGGTGCGTTTGCCTTGAAAAGAGCAGCAAGGAGCCTGGAATCCAGGTGAGGAGCACCTAAACCCGCGGACAGACTGTGCACCCACACACACAGCTCAGAGGCGACAGGCCACGGCGGGGGGAGTGGGGACAGACAGACAAACGCCTCCCGCGCCGTTTCCTAAAGCGATCACCTCCTCTGAGCCTTAGTCCCCTCACTTCTGAGGGGTCAGGAGTGCCCCTCGCCAGAGCCAGGCATCCAGTGAGCACGGCTGCCGCCCCGTCCTGGAACTTCTCCTCCAGGACACAGGTCCTCCGCAGCACGGTCACTGCCTGCCAGATGGGGTGCTCGCTAACAAAAGCTTTCTGGGCTAGTGGAGCACTCACCAGACATGTGTGAGGCCAGGGATTCCAGCCCCAGCCCCACAAAAATAAATAAAAATGAGAAATGCTTTCTGTTGAGGTCAACGCTGGTGCCCCTTTGGGAGCTTTTCCCCTCTTCTGTGTGAGCATGTATGTTCAGCTCATGCCGCGTGGAGTCATCGTGGGGAACAGGCACTAACCCACATCGCACCTCGGTCCACGGAGACTGCAGGGCTGCAAGGTTCGTGGCAGCGGGACAAAGACGCCCTCCCGGCTGTAAGGAAACCCCGCTTGGCCTGATTTCTTAGCACGGAAGTTCATTAACTAGGGAAAAAGAAAGAAACCACTGGTCCCTGAATATCTCATGTAAACCCGGCGCCTCCCGGTGGGGAGGTAGCATGCTCCCCCCTTCCAGATGAGGAAACTGAGGCTCACAGAGGCTAGAGAAAGGGCCCAAACCAAGAGGGTTATGAGGTCAGAATCTCTCTGCCTTCTTGCTGTTTTTATCTCTTTTAAAAGAAGTGCCCAAAGAAAGTCTCCGAATAAGGCCCCTGACATGTGCCTGGAGCGCCGCAACACGGACGCGCTCGTCGCGCCCGCCTCCGTGGGGTCGCAGCCCCTGCCCAGGTCCCCGCCGTCACCTCCCTTCCCCGGCCGGCAGATGCCGGGCTCCGACCAGGCGCATGCGCACGGCCCGGCGACACGCCCACCGCCCAGGCACCCTGCCCGCCGGCCGCCGCGTCCCAGCTGGGAGGGCGGCGGATTCTGCGTTCCCAGCCAGAGAGGTGGCCCGGAATACACTGTGCGGGAGAGCTCTATTTTTTTCCCTACTGGTGCCTTTCAACGGATACATTTTTTTAAGGCGAGAACTCCTACTGATAGTGCAGAAATGAGTCATAGATCAAGGCAGGAGACAGACAGGGAGCCAGCGGCTGTGAGCGAGGGACACTGGCAGGGGAACCTGACAGTCCCCGCGCCCCCTCCCCCCATGCCAAGACATTAATTCTCACAAGTCGGAGAAAATTACTATGCATGAATGCAAAAAGCATGATCAGGAGTAATTAACATGGCTTCATATGCAAATTTTATTAATGCAGAAGTACAAAGTCATTATGCAAATGAAACTTACGTCAACTCTCTTGACAAATATTCATCTCTGAGGCTCAAGTTTCTCCCTTTTTTATTTATTTAATTTTCTCTCCTGTCCCTCCCCCTTTTTTTCCCTGAGTTTTTTTTTTGGGGGGGAGGGAGGAAGGGGGCGGGAAGGACGCAGGGAAAGAGGTGGTGATGGTGGCCTCTAAGGTGACAGCAAGCCACAAGGACTGTTTGACAAGTTTGCAAAGTTGTTTTTCAACCAGAGAAATTTATTCTTGCATTGTTGATTTTTTTTTCCGGGAGGGGGGGGCGTTGTTGGCAGGTACAAGACAGCTCATAGGAGAAAGGGAAAAAATTTAAAAAAATAAAAAGCTCTGGGCAGCGGCAGCCAATCAAAACGCCAGAGCCTGTAATGAGGGCGATTGATGGCTGTTTGGCTTTTACTGCAGGGTAATGAACTAGAATCCAGTCTGAGGAGGGGGAAAAATATGAATATTCATGAGACTGTGCTCCTGCCTTTGATGATTAAAGAAATTTTTAATATTCAAATAAGCGCTTGCCAAGTGATTAACAAAGAACAAGCACGCAGAAATATGGAAATGGGAGCCGGGGAAGATTTGAGAGGCGAACATACTGTGCGGGAAAGGCGGCCCCAAATTTCATAAACAAGATAAGCAGATAACCCAATTCACATGCGGGCAAATAAAAACATTCCTTTCTGATCACTTAAATATTTTGCCAGCTACTTTGTCTTAAGGATGATAAAGATGCTGCGTACCAAGGGAGGAGGGAGAAATAGCATGAAGTCAAACGCATTGCTCATATTTAAGAATCATTATCCTTATCCTAGCCCGCCTCCTCCCACCCGACGGAAAATTAGGATTCTTTTTCCGGTTTGCTAGAGAGAGAAGATGGAGGTGCAGCCAGCTCAGTCTTGAAAACCCAGTGTTTGAGATTTCAGCTACAGGGTTGGGTACCATGCCGTGGTGGCTGGGCTGGGATTGGCACAGCTGTCCCATCACCTGCGGTCACGTGCTGCTCCTAGACTGCTCCAAAGGTCCCAAGTGACCACCGGTGCCCACAGTCTGGAGATTTCAGGGCCTGGTCTATACACAAAATCATAAAGTCGGGGTATCCGAGGACTGAGACCCTCAGCACAGGCCTGGCCTGGGCCTCTTCAGGACCAAAAACACCCTGTGACCAGCTGCCACCAAGGGGATGCTCCTCCCCAGCCCTGCAGCCTCCGGGAGCTGTCTGCTGAGGCCAGGCTCTGAGACTGTAACAGCTCCACCACGGGTTCACACTGAAGCACATAATAACAGTATTAGCTGGTAAAATGATCCTGCAGTTAAAATACATCTAATTAGCAGCCGATGACATCCATTTTGGCAATTTCCTATTTAAAAGAAGTGGAATGCCACCTTAAAAGAGACAGGCACTGGGTACACGGGGTGCTCACCCGACAAGACCCAGCCTTCCCGTCATTTGTCTCTCTCCCTTTTTTTTTTTTTTTTTTTTTTTGGTGACGGGGGTGAAGCGGGTGGCTGAGACTGCAGGGATAGAGAGCAAGCCTGAGGGACCTTCTTTGTTGCTCAATTTCAGAGCCACACAAGTCTTAGGAGGGGGAGACGCAAAAAAAGAAATTCCTCCACTCCACAGGTATGATTTTTTTTCTTAGTTTTTAATTACCAAACTGTTGGAACCCACAACGACTGAAACTTGCTTTTCATTTCATAATCAAAAATAATAGAGTAAAATAAAACAGAAAGGGAAATCAAAGCATTCACACGAATGCCATCAGCTGCCCTGAAAACCGACAGACCCAGGGCGGGTCTCCATGACAGGCCAGGGGTGTGAGTGGGCGTGCGCCTGGTCCAGTATCCTGCCCATGGTGACTTGGGGTGCAGAATTTCTATGCAGGCAGCTGGGGCTCCCCAAGTCCCAGCCCCCACTTTGGAGCCTCGTTCTAAATCAGGTGCCACTGTTTTATCCACATGTGCAATGACCTTCACAGGTTTCCGGTGCCCACCCCCCCACCGTTTCAGGGATTTGGGTTCGGGGGTGAATATGTGCATGAGAGAGGTAAGAACATAGTCCGAGTCCACGTTTGGCCTTTTCTGCGGGTCATCTGCTGACTACAGCAGCCAGGCAGGTGGCGGGGCGGCAGCACTCGGGATGCAGGTGAGAGGACCCACCTGGCTTCACTCAGCAGCCACCTAAGCGTCGTGCCCTACCCCCTGCTTCCCCACCCTGTGCCCCACACTCCCTGTGCATCACCCTGTGCGGGCAGCTGGGCATCTTGTTGCACCTACCACCGGAAAGCTCGCCCCCTAGAGGAGGCAAGAAGCACAGCTCTTGGCCCCTGAGCCTAGCTGCCTCCCTTCAAGCTCCTCCCTCCTGCAGCACCCGGAAGTCACGGTGAATCACCACTCAACACTATTCGCTCCCAACATGCTGCCCTGAATGCATCCCAGAGAGGGGGACAGGTGAGGCCAAGAAAGGATGGTGCCCCCCAACAGCACTATCAAGACCTCTTTTCCTCCCTCTCCAGGGCTTGGAAAGGGAACATCCTCCCCACCCTACCCCGCGGCAGTTACCCAGCATCTTGCAATTAGAACCAAGTGATGGCCACACCTCTTCCCCCAGGTCCAGAAGCACCTGTTTCAGTGGCTGCCAATCCCAATTTCCTCAAGATGCAAGGCAGGAAATCCTCCAGGCAGCAGATCCCCTTTCAGTACCCCAGCCAAGGCTCACCAAGGTTGCAACACCAATTCAACACCTTCTGTGGCCCTTCCCCCCAGGAGGACGCAGAGCAGCTGAGGCAAAGGGTGTCCCTGAATCACTTTCTCTGAACTCCTCCCGTAGAGAGGAGGCAGACCACCGACAGTTTGTGGCTCGCTATTCCAGCCCCCAACTGGGCATCAAGGGGGAAAAGCCCAGCCTGGACTTTTTCTTTCGCTTCCCTCTTGGGGAAACCCTGGTGCTCTCGGAAGTGCTGGAATACAAATAAACTACACCCACTGGAGGCAGAAGCCTGCATCCCTAGCTTCAGGATACACAGGAAAAGGATAGACTCCTTGGGTGTGACCTTGGTGGGCCGGGTCCCGCCACACGAAGACCCATGATCATGGAATGGGCAGGGCTGGGAACAAGAGAAGGAGAGGCCATGGGTGTGATAACTGGAAAAACGTGTACATGTGCATGTGTAATATAGAGAGAAAATGTATACATATGCGCACACACACACACACACACAGAGCACATCTACGTCAGCAAGGCAGACAGGTTAAAATGTCTGCCTGTGTTGCCTGGTGTCTATGCAGGCCAAGGACAAAACTGGGGTGGACAAGTTCTCTGATTCTCCCCAGCAAAAACCAGCCAGCTAGCACCTAGCAGAGGAATGTCCCCCTGTCCTGTGATTTTCGGCCTTCTGATCAGAAAATGGGTAGCTGCTTCACGCCTCGGCAGCTTCTGCCCTCACAAATCCCCCAAGATCTTTCAGTACTGTTATCTTTGGTTGCACTCAGAGCAACTCACAGCACACTACATGCCTTCACAAGATGCATGGTTGGGCAAAACGTACAAATCCACAAAATGAAATAAGAAACTGGGGGACCCTTCCGCATACCGAGCAGGAAGACTTCAGGAGTTGGGGTCAGGACCCTGCAGTCTTTTCCCTGATGGAACTGAAAGGCTGGGCTCCAGGGAGGAGCCTGGCCAATCATCCCCCAGACCCATCCCCACACTTCCATGAATTTAGAACTGGAGGGGAGAAAAACCCACGGTGAAGACAGACATCACACTGCACAGGAAGAAAACAAACCCGGAAATGGATCTTCTGAGTTGGTGCCTACGGTGTTCTAAAGTAAGGACACCTTTCTCTTCCCCTCAGCATCCACGATGCCTGAAGCAAACAACCTGGAAATAAATGCTGAGCTGACTCTGCTTAAAAATTCAGTCCTCCAGAAAGCAGGTTTAAAAACTGGTGCACTCAGGAAGTCGTTGTGGTTCGAAGGTCCCACAAACTCCCTCGCTGGCTTCTGCTCAAGCACCGTGCACAGAGAGGGCAAGAGAAGAAACAGAAGGGGGAAGGAAGTCTGCACAGTGAGAATCCTGGGGAATTAAGAATAAAAACAACGCGGCACAGCCAGTAAAAGAATATAAAGAAAACCGAGTGCCCAGGAAGGGGGTGACTGCGATGACAGAGCATGGGGAGGGAGGACTGAAATTCAGGTGCCGAGGGAGTTACAGATTGGAGGAATGCAGGCGCCGGGGGCCTTTTTAAGATCAGCCATAAAATTCTACCTGGGCAGGACGGGGCCAGCAGGGTGTCTTGTTTTCGATGAAATAGAAATAAACCTGGTTAACAGAAAGTTAAAGGGGAGAGCAAAATCGAATTGTAAAACTAGGGATCCTGCTACAGTTTAAATGCATATTTTCTTTTTTACACGCATTTATGAGTTATAAGCAACTGATCTCCACTTCGGTAATAAAATAAGCCAGCCCTCCCTGGATTTTGTTGATGATTGAGGTATTTTTTTCTCCCCTTTCATTTCTCTTTTACCTTTTTCTAATGGACACACAGAATCCTGAGGTTCAAAGCACTGCATCAGGTAAGAACAAAATCTTTCTATGGCCTCTTTATGTTTCTAAGCCAAGTCTGAAATGTCACTGACTAAAAAATTGAACAGGCCTGTAATTACTTTCAACCAAGTAGCTCCTTTAAGTGAGTTTTCTGTATGTAGATGGCATTTAATATACATATTGTGAGCCTTCTTTTCAGCACGGTACCATTTGATGGCAGAAACATCACGAATTTCCTTCTAAGGGGGCCGCGTGACAGCCACCCCTCCGTACTCATTTTTTTGACATGAAATGCATTTTCATCTCCTAACACACCAGAGGTGCTGTGCCGTGTGTGCACAACAAAATTTGTAAAAATTAACACTTCGTGGGATTAATTTAATAAAGATTGTTAGCACATTAACACTAGTAACACTGCTCCTTACGATTCAATCGAGCCTCACTGGCGACGCCGCTGTAAAAGAGGTTTACGTTCATCTGAGGTTTATACCGCTATTTAATGTAATTAAAGAAACTGGCAGCACAGTCCTCAATGGAAATATCATTTCTATTGCACAGTATTCCCATTAGAAATTGGGGGAGATCACGGCACACCGACTTTGATTTTGTTGTAATTTTTTTTTCTCCCTCGGCTGTCTTTGACACACAGCTGCTGTGCAGGACCTCGGACAGAATCACCCAGAAACCATGCAAAGGTTAGGAGACCGGCCTCAGCTCCCTACCCTGCCAGGATGTCCAGGGTTTATTTACCATGTCCTTGTTTTTAAAAGTGCTCTAAAATTTTGTTGCAATCTGCAAGCCTGTCTGTGATTCTCATTACCCAGGAAGTCACATGGCCAGCAAACAGCACCCGTCATGAAAATGACTTTTTTTTCACCTCCAAAACAACATCGACGCTGTGGCTTCATCTCATGACAAACAAGGACAGAGGAACAGGGATCCCAGTAAGCTCCCAACCCAAATCCAGGCAAGATTTTTCAGAGGGACCTCAGGGGAAAGCAGCTAGCAGTGCTCAGGAGGCCTCGGAAACTAAACAGACACAGACCAAACAGAAAAAGGGGAAAAAATTCTTGCACCACATCCCCAAAATGGCAGAGAAAATGAAGTCTTGGGACTGAAAGGAAGGGAACCTGACTCAGCTCTCTGGGACCAGAGCAGCCTCTCCGCCTCCGACACGCCAGCTGCCCTTGGAGAGGCCAAGTGCACATAAAAATGAGACTTTTCTTCTCCAAACCTGCTCACTTCAGCTCCCTGCCCGGCAGGAGTACCTGGGTAGCTGCTTTTTTCTTTCCCTTCCCTAAGTGCATTTTAATACCCTTATTCTACATCCTAATTTCTTTGAAAAAAACATCAGTGTCACTAAAAAAACGTCACTCTGTTTTGCAAAATCCAGCAGCTTCCTTGGCAGCGAGAAAGGCTGGCTGGCATTATCCCCTCATTTGACAAAACTACTATTTCTGGGCATGTGCTCAAAAACAGGTAGGAAGCAAACGCTGAGAAATAAGGAAGTAGAAACAGCCAACAGATTTTTCACTACCAAGAACGCCAAGCGTAAACATGATTTATTTAGCTGTGTTTAACGTGCCTGTCCTCCACACCACTACAAGCCCACTTGGGCTTCAGGGAAGGGTGGGCAGGAGGGGACAGGAAGAGGGGAAGAGGAGGGAGAGAAGAGGCAGCAGCGGTGCTGGAGAGAGACTTCCCGAATAGTTAGGGTCAGAGTTTTGGGAGAATGAGAATGCTCTACCCCGGAATATATATGCATGTGTCAGAAGAAGGCAGCACTAATCTGCCGTTTAATTAACGAGCTGCCACTAACAAAAGATGGAAGAGCCAGTTCATACGAACAATATTTACACAGGCATCGCATGATCTGGTCCTGCGCTTCCCTACCTTTCCTGCAAGCCCTGTGAGCTGGATGGCGGAGCCGGGACTCATGGATGAGGCTGGGAGGTTACAAGCTCCCAGGTCCGGCCGTGGGGAGACACAGGGGCATCGCTGCCGGCCTTGCCCACCCTTGCATGCCCATGTGGAATTCACTCAGATCTGCATTCAACTATGGAGCACCAGACACCTCTGGCTTCAAGCCCACACGGATCCGGACTCGGGATGTGCAGCCCCCATCCCACTCCGGCTCAGAAGCCTGGGACAAGGGCTCTGTCAACTCCCAAGGGGGAAAAGGAAAAAAGCTCACTCACCCCTCCCAACCCCAAAACTCACACCCGAGCTCCAGGCCCCATCACACTGCAGAAACCATAGGTGTATTCCTAAACAGCAAGACTAACCCAGAGGTATCAGACCCCACCAAAGGTTATTCTTATTCAAAATCAAATTCAGATCAAGTCAGTCTTTGCTGGGGGGAAAACAGAAAGAAAGAGAGACAGAAAGACAGAAAGACAGACACACAGACAGAAAGAAAGAAAGAAATCAAGTCTCTTCGAAGGAAATACAACCAAAAAGGTAAACAGACCCCCAACAACAGTCCGCAGGAGGCCTGCTTTTCCCCAGCGAAGGTACCATTTCAGAGCAACCAGCTGTGGGCTCTGTGGGTATAATGCCAACTCTGTTACCTCGGAGAGGTGGCAGTGAAAGAAAAAAGGAGACCTTCCTCCCCAGTCTGCACTGATATCCTTCCTCACCTGAGCCTAGCGAGACTGGGCGCTTAAAGCCTGTCTGCTGTATGCATTCTCCTCCTCCTTGAATCATAGTCAGGAAAATACCTTTTCTGGGGTATTCAAGTCAAAGGCAACAACTAGTACCATCATTAGGGTTCACAGTCCCACGGCAGTCACCAGCAATGACGGGAAGCCCCCTGCCCCAGACTCTAAAATGAATGACGATGGCGGAGGAGGGTGTTTCTTATTGGTATTAGGTTACTGAACTGAAAATCCAAGTTCTCCCTCCCTATCCCCTTCCCCAAAGCCCCTAATTCTTCCTCCTTGCATTAAAAATGACACTCTATACAAGTGGCTCTTTGATTCCCTTCCCCTTTGCAAATTAGTCACCCGCCCCCCACGGCCTGAACAATAACCGTCTACACTTTTATGATGTCTTTGAAATCACCAATTGCTTCACTCCTGCCGACTGGTTTGTGCTCATATCTTCACGGTGACAGGCAGTAAACACCTGCACATGCCCACCTTATAGATGAAGACACTAACCAGGGACCGTCTCGCCCTGGGCTGTTTAGGAAGAGAGACCTTAGAGGCTGTGCATGGCATAAGCCCGAGTCTGGGCTCTGGGCTTTCAACCCGAGCTGGCCCCTGACGTTCCAGCAATAACAAATATTTATCAAACGTCTAACCAGGACTCAGGGAATCACACCAGGAAGGCACACTTGTAGGAAATCCTGTAAGAAATCTAGAGTTCTCCAAGCAATAAAATTGAAGAAGTTTAACAGCCTCTTCCAGAAGCCTCCTTCCTCAGATCTTTGGCGACCAGTTTAACTGGATGAATTTCAGCAGGATCCAGGAAACAAAATTCTCCCCACACAGAGCTTCCAAACAAAGCCAGGCAGAATTACCTGTGTCCATCAGGGTACAGGGGCATCCCAGGGACACCTCTGGCACAGACAGGTGTGTGCCACCACCCCTGGGAAAGAAAGCACCCCAGGGACTTGAGGCACCCCTGAAAGAGGATTCTATACAGAACCTTCCTTGACTCTACCCTTTGCCTTCACCCAAACCTAGAAAGAGAAATTGTGCCTAATTTTTGTCACTGTTGATTCGTCAAAGCAAGGAAAACACAGTTGAGTTGGCTGCTGCCTGTAACAGCCATCGATCGAAGTCAGGCAACCACAAGACACCCGTCTTTCAAACAAAACATGAACGATCAGCCACCCCCAAACCACACCTGGTGTCCAAAAATCCAACACCGTGCACCCCCGCTCGTGAACTACAGAGACCTAGGAGGAGGCCACTCTCACACACACACATAATTAGCGTTTCATCTTCCTTTCTGTAAAGGAATCCAGTAACATAAATATTAATCAAACATGAGAATCTGCCTTTTTGTCTCGGCCCATTATGATCCCCGGATTGTGATCTTTACCCGTATTTACAGATATTCAAAGGCAGATTCTATCTTGTTGGAACTGCTATAAATGGACGTCTGAGAAATCGACAAGCAAGTTCAGGCAGATAATGAAAACCTTCCTGTCCAAGGCTGGCAATAGCTTTGAGTTCCCAAGTGTTGAATTGGTTACTTTTTCCTTAGGCTCTTTCAACAAATAAATTGACAAATACCTTCAGACTCCAACAGAAAAAGCTAGCTGCTCAAAATTCAGATTAGCTAAATCCGGGATTTTTTTTTTTTAAGATCAACTCTTACTCAAAATGTCATGAAGGCATTGTTTACACAGCTTCCAGGCAGCACAAAAAGTGCAATATACAGTTTCTGACCCAAATCATGAATATATATGTTCGTACATATTTTTTAAAATTACCTTGCCTGTTACAGCATATCTATTCTGTCTGGCTCAGACTTATTTCTGAATAATAGAGGATAGAGATGTGGATCCAATCCTAGGCTGGAAACGCTGTCACTGTGAAGGTAAACTTTTAATCTTCCATAGGCAAATAGCACGCACTTTTACTTCCGGAGTAACAGCAATGGGGAAATGTTTGAGCATTTTCTTAAGAGCTGCATGGTAGACACACTGGAGGTCCAACCGCTGTTTTTCCCCCAGCCTTTAAGGGCCTGTTGGAATGCTTCAAACCATTGGAGGCCAATTTTTAAGAAGCAAAATAAAGAGAGGCTCCTAGCAAGGTGACCATTTGCATACAAATTCTCTTTGGGGGGCTGGAGGGAGGACTGACATTTAACTCCCTCTAATTTCCCAGGCTTTGTGTCCCACACCGATGGAGGGCTCCATTCCCACACAACTGGGAAAACACTTTTGTCCCTAAGTGCTTTAAAGTCCCGGCCCCAGGATCCCCCTCTATAAAAACAGGCTCCTTCTCTCCCCCGCGGGAAAAATGTTCCAAGGGAAAGCACTTTGGGACAGGCGCGTTTCCGGCACAAGACCTGGGAGGCTCTCTTACCTCCAGGCCTCACCTGGATCTGCTGGGCCCTGCCAAGCAGCGACGGCGACCAGAGAGGGACCCCTGGACGCCCCCGGGTCCGGGACAGATGCCACTAGAGTGAAGAGGCCTGTCCACATCGGGCAGGGGTCCACTGGCACTTTCCAGGGGTCGCAAAATGCAATTCCCTAGGCCCGGGAAGGTCGTGCGCCTAGGCACCCAAAGGCTAGGAGGGGGCCGACTGGTGGAGGAGGGGCGGCCCAGCACGTACAAAGCCCCCCCTCACCCCACCCCCACCCCTGCCCCCCGCCAGCGGCCTCCCCGCCCTTGACCTTGGGTCTGTACCTCCATCCATCTCCGCCTGCAGCCCGGGAAGGGGGCTGGCCCGGGGCCAGGGGCGTGCTCGCAGGGCCGCGGCTGGGCTGGGGGCCACCGGGGGGCTGGGGGAAGGGTGAGGAAGAAAGACTCCAGGACTGCGGGGTGCTCAGAGGAAACCTGCATTCCAACCCCAACGGGAGCCGGCCCGAGGCGGCTCTGATTCACTGAGGGCCCCCGTAACCCCCCCAGCTGAAGTCGCACGGTCGCTCGCCCTCTCCCCACGGCCTGCCCTTCGACTCGCCCACCCCACCCCACTGCACCGCACCCCACTCCACCCCGCCCTCCTCGGACAGGGCCGAGAGGGGGAGGGGCGCCCGCAGGGGAGGAAGAAAGGAGCGCGTCTTCCCCGCGAGTCCAGAAGCGGGCAGGGTCAGCTGCCTCCTCCCGCCCCTTGGCGCCCCGCTCGGGCAGCTGGCCCATTAAGCCCCCGAATTATGCATGGGCCTGGAGCCCCTCGGCGTCCCACAATCGGCGTGCTCGGCGGGCCGAAGTCTGGAGGGTAGGCAAAGGGGCGGCCCCGGGTGCACGGCCGCCGCGCGCCCTGGGCGCAGGCTGGAGAGGCCACGGCGAGGCCCCCGGCGCACCTCAAGGATGGGGAGCAGAGCCTCGGAACCCCCCCCATAGGGACCCCGGCCGGCCAGGAAAGTGGGAGACCCTCGGCGCGATCTCTAAATTGTCAGAGTCTAGGAGGCCAGAGCCACCCCTGCGCCCCCGCCAGCCTCAAGCGGGCCCTCTGTGTGCCCTGGTTAGCCTAGCAAGGGGTGCTAGTGAACCCCAACCCCGAGCCCCCGCGAGGGCGGAGCCTGAGGTCCTAAGACGCCTGGCCGGGTCTGTCCTGTCCCCGCTCGCTCGCGTGCGCGGTCCTGGGGCGGGAAATAAGGGAGGCCGCTGGCGGCCGGTGACGGGGCGAGACGAATCTTGCAGAGTCTTGCAAGTAGCGATCGTCGGGGCACGCGGGAAATGGCGGTGGTGGCGCCCGGTTTCGAGGGAGCCAGCCCGATTCAGTCGTAGGGTCCAGAGGATTGTGATGTCCACCCCCCAACCGGCAGGGTGGCCGCGGAGCGTCCCGCCTCCCCCACGCGCAGCGCTCCCCACGCCCCGACCCCGGAGTGTGGACCTGGGCTGCGACCTCGGCCCGGTGTGTCTCTGTCCACTCATTCCCCTTCTCCCCAAAGTAAAGGCCAGGTCAGGAAAATCTCACAGTTCTTTTCCCCAGCGAATGAAGTCGCCTCCCTTGCAGGGAAAGTTTTACAAGCCAGCAATGCAGGGAAAAGACCGCAGGTTAGGTTTCTTAATCGGCTGGCTTTGAACGCGGGGTGGGAGGGAGAAAAGCCCTTTCAAGCTCCCAGGGAGAACTTAGTTCTTGTGGGTCTACAACCCCAAGGATTCCAGCCAGTCGTTGGAGGTGGGGAGGGGTCACCAGAGGTTTGTCCCATCTCCTCTGTAAGGGAAAAGGGTCCAAACTCCGCTGTCACACAGCAAAGCAGGCCAGGCTGTCCCTGGCTCCCAGCACCAAGACAGAACCCTGTGCCACTCCATGACCTTCAGGGAGGACTTCTGGCTGCAAAGGTCAGGAGGGTGGCTCCCTGTGCTCTGGACACTGAGAAGGGCAGACATCTGCCCATCTGCTTGGGGTACAGCCCAAGCCCCAGGCCTGCCAGGTTGCAGGGTTGGCATTTAGGGTCCTGATCCACACACCTGTTCACCCACACCTCAGCTGTGTGCGTACTAACAGCCCGAAAGCTACAGAAGCAGCCCAGCCGGGAGGAGGAGCTGCCTCCTTACTGCACCAGCAGTGGAGAGTCTGACTTTTCACCTCCAACAAAAGGCCATTTTGTTACTGTTCTCCACATAAGGGAGCCTGGGTCCCGTTTCCAGGCCACCTGGGCAGCACCAGGCAGACGCTTTCTGTGCCAAGGTCTCACCTGTCTCCTTCCTGCTGCCTCACCCCCACCCCCAGCACTGACTCCTCCTTCCTGGACCATGCAGGACACTCCAAGCCAAAACCAGGGGCCTGCCAGGGTCTCCAAGGAAGCTCACTTAAAACCAAAAGAGCCTCTGAAGGCTCAGGTCTCCTCTGCCGGCCCATCTGACCAGTCCTACTTCTGGAGTGGCCCAAGCCTGCTGGCCACTGCCAAGCGGTTTCTGAGCCAGGTTGGACCAGGGTCTGTGGGGCCTGGAGTGTATACAGTCAGGGGACTCTTTTCACAAATAAACCACACAGTCTCGACAACGTGAGGGGCAGGCCCAGGCTGCTAACGGCCTGCAGAAATCCTGCCAGTGAGCTTCACCTTGAAGCGGCTCCCTGGTCACTCTTCCGTAGGAGTTTCCACTGCCAGCCATGCTTCTCCAGAGAAAACTTTCTTCCTAAGCCCCAGATGCAAAAACTGAGTTAGGCCAGGGCTGCCACATGGGGAGGGGACTGAGGAGGGAAGCTGGAGTGTCCCCTATCCTGTCCCCTTGGCCTGGCTCTTGCAGCCATTGGAAACCACTAGTGATTCCCTCTCATATTTCAGCTCCAAAGGCTCAGGCCCAGAGAAGGAAAGGACCCAGGCAAGCGCACACAGCAAGTCAGTTGCAGGACAAGGACACTATCCTGGTCCCTCCCATCCCCTGGCCCCACTGGACAGGGGACAGTCCCATAGAAGACACAGCCAGCAGTCCATGCAAAATCCACAGAAGTGTGGGACAGGCCAGGGGCTGCTGCCACCCTGCACTGGAGTCCTGTAGAAAGGACCTGCACCAGGCCCAGCTAAAGGGAGACCACCCAGGCCAAGCCAGTGTCTCCCCCGGGGAGGTCAGGAGCCACCTGCCACCCCAGGGCCCGGGCAGGGCGTTTCACCTCCCTATGACTCAGTTACCTTGCCTACAAAATGCAAGTGAGTCTGATCTTCTGCCTCCGTGGGGTGGAGACCATGGATAGGAGCACAGGACGTGATGTGCCCACGGCAGCCCCAGCTCGCCACACTGCAGAGGGCGACACCGCGGAGCGTGACTGCCCGCCTTGACACCCTGGGCCTCGGCTCACCACTGTGTGACCTTGGGCAAATAACATCTCTGCTTCAGCTGCATCTTCTGCAAGCAGCTACCTCCTAAGATTGTGGGGTTTGCAAAGTCCATAGAACTGTGACCGGCACACACTGAACGCCAGTGAGTATGTGTTGAATTAAAAGCCCAACTTGGAAAACCTCAGTCTTTGTTTCCCCCAAGTGACAAGGTGACCCGCAGGCAGGGGTGACAGCCAGGCTGCCTTATTTTTATGGATAACCAACAACCAACACAAAGCCCACTCCTAACAGATTCGAGAGCTGGTGGCTATGCATTAGTCAGACATGAAAATTTACAACAAGCTCCAAAAAATAAAATAAAAAGTTTAAAAAACCCTGTCAAGTGCCTAATAAAAAACTAAAGTCAGCTGCTAACTATTTACTGTCAAATAAAAAACCTAACAATAATGACTGAGGCCGGAAGCTAGTGTGAAGTTTTCCCCTGGGGAGCCTGGTGTCTTTTTCAGTCTTTCCTCTTTTGCAAGCTGCTCCTACAGGTCTGGAAACAAGGTCTCACACCCAAAAAGAAAAAGAAAAAAGAAAAAGCTGGGCCTTGGTGGTGAATACCTGTTATCCCAGCACCCAGGAGGCAGAGACAGGACAATCACCACAAGTTCTAAGCCAGCCTGGGTCGCATAGTGAGGTCAAGGTCATTCTGAACTACTTAGAGATCAATACCCTATCTCAAAAGCAAAATAAAACATGACCCTTCTAGTTGCCCAGTATTTTTTTCCCCCTTTTGCGTTTAAAATTCAATAAAATTCTTGACTACAACACTATGCTATAGCACCTAGTGTAGCTTTGGACAAGCTATGCTCTGGCTTGTAAGGTTTGCATGGCAGCTTCCATGCCCAGTCTCTTGGGAAAGTCAGGGGGACAGGCACTGTTCCCCAAGACCTCTGTTTATGGGTAGGGAAAGCGAGACTCCCCCAGGGGACACCAGTGCCCCAAGACCCAGACTGGGCAGTGGCCCCTGACTGCAGACCTGGGTTCACGCTGCCTGTGCAGGGTCATGTGGCTCAGGGAGTCCCCACGCAGGTGAGCATTGGAGGGTCCGCAGTGAGACTGGGGACCAGGCTCCACCCTGGGGGACCCTTGTGCCTGCACCTCATCTAACCCAAAGCTCTGAGCACACTGCAGTTCAGAAAGATCACAGGAAGCCGAGACTTGGGGAGGTGAACCACGGCTGGTGGCCACACAGCAAGCTGACAGCAAAAGCGAAGTTCCACAAAAGAAAACCAGCAATGCATATGTACAGGGAGAAAACGGCAAATGAATATAAAGTAAAACAAATAATCTGTACGGATAAAAAAAAATTCCACCCCAAGCCCATCTGGATTTGCACTGTATTTTCTTTCCTCGCTGCCACCTGCTGCGGCAACACCTTCACCAGGAAGTACGGGAGAGGGTGGGAGGACACCCCAGCCCTCGGGTCATGGATTTTGGGGGTCTAAGGATTCCTGGCTGCGCCCACAGAGGGTCAAGTCTTCAAAGTGTCTTTGAAGCCCGCCCCAGAGGACGCACTTGCCACAGGTGGCTCTGTCACCCAGACAGACAGAATTCCTGTCCCTCCGCGCCTCCCATCAGATCCCCCACCACCCAAGGAAGTCAGGCGGACCCGTGTCTGACTTCCTGTAGCTGTATGGCCTTGGCCACACCCCTTAACCTCTCGGAGCCCAAATTCACAGTGAGAGGAGAAGCATTTATTTCAGAGTTGAGTAATTAGGGGAAGGAACCAAAGAAACCCACCCAGCAGCATGGGGTACAGCAGGAGGAGCCCCTCTTCCACAGCGCCCTGCCCCAGCCCTGAGGTCACTAACAGTAGCCAGCCCCCAGGGGAGCCCAAGGCCGCATCCCCCAGACAGAACCCTGCCTCTTCCTCAGTGCAGACAGAGCTAATAATTAGCTGTCACGACTTAATAATAAAAGGAGATAATCCATACCACGACGCACATGGATTTAACTAATCTTAATTTAGAGGGAAAATAACAACTCCAAATAGATCAAATGCAAGTTTTTTAAAACAACCTGCCAGTGGAGTTTATCTCCATTTTCCAGCACAAGCAACTTATTGAGTTTCTCCCACTGGCCAAGCTAATACTTTTTTTCATATTTATTTTATTTCTAAATCAGAAGCCAAAAATTTCCAGAGCAGCATGAAAATCCTGAAGCTCTCCTGAAACACTTCCCTGAAACACATCTTGACCTCCCCAAACCAAACCCTGCCTGCACCCCACCTGCTCTGAGAACCCCAGGCTTCTCCCTAGCTCTTCCCTCAAACAGGCAGGGACCTCGCAGCAGATCGAAGCAAGTCCATCCTGCCGACACCCCGCCCAGGAGCATGTGACGCCTCTGTCACTCGCTGCCTATCCCCACACCTCAGAAAACTGGGCATTCGGGGTTGGGGGGGGTCAAACCTACGAGTGGCAGCTGATAGCTGCCAGCCCCTCTACAGTTTGTTTTGGTCACAGCAGGGGTGAAAACAGACAAATCCCAGAGGACAATCCAGAGTTGTCCCAGATGGGTTTTCCAGGTCTTGAGAAAAGCAAGCATGCCGAACACCACCAGGCACGGCCCCTGCTTTCCTCAGTTTGGCTTTCTAGACATTTCCACGGCTTGATTGTCCTCCTCCAGCCTAACCCTGTGCCTCAGTTCACCCCGCACTCTGCACAGTGCTAAGTAGGCATGGACCAGGAAACTGAGGCCGGAGGAGTGAAGGGACTGGCCAGTGTCACCAGCAGGACAAGGGCACTAGGATCCCACGTAGGAGACACCAAGACCCCAGAGTCACCAGCAGAGGGGACAGGATTGTGACGAAGGACAGAGGGCTGGACGCGAGCCACGGTCCGCCGTACCCTGACACCGCCGTCTCTGAGGGTGGAATTCCAAGGACCCCATGGGCACTTCCCCCCAGCACTAACGGGGAGCCCACTCCATGGAGGCCCACATCGGTTCCGCCGACCCTGGAAAGGGAATGCATCCGAGACAGGTAAGGGAGACGTGCACGCATCCACCATGTGCCAGGCACACGTCGCAAGCCCCCAGTCATCGATGGAGCAGACGGGGAGACTGAGGCTCAGGAGGTCACGTCCCGTGCCCGAGGCTGCCAGGGAGCCGGGCAGAATCAAGCGGTGTTCTTCCTGCGCCACGTGGCCTTCAAACCCAAAGGCTCCAAGTGCCGTCCTCCTCGCCCCTCCTCAAACTGCCTCCCAGGTGGGCGCTCAGCGGCCGGTGCCCTCTGCCAGCCCCCGAGTCCCTGCATCCCTCCCAGGGCTGGGGGACTCCTGTCTGCCCTGGACGGATGGGACTGTCCTTCAGCAGGACCTCACAGAGGCCAGGACGGCCTCAGGGAGGGACCTAAGCAATGCACAAGAGTCCCCTGGGGCTGAGCACCCACCCTGCCCAAGTCAGATCTCCAGGCCTGACGCACAACCTCCATCCAGTTCCACCCCTGTCCCCAGGTATAGCTGCCCAGGACCTCAGCCCACACAGAGAACAGGGCCGGCTAACATGCACACAACAAGGTCGAGGCTGCTACCAGCACACCCTGGGCTGTGGTCCCCACAAGGGACATCTTCTCCCTCCCCAGGGCAATCTCTCCTCAGGAGCCCAGACGGGGGAAAGACCACAGGTGCCCAGCTGCTGAATGAATGAACAAATGAATGAAATGAACTGCAACAGAGCTTCAGAAACTTCTTCCTTCTACCTTTCTATTCCTCTACTTTACAAAACAAAAAAAGAACACCAGTAACTCCTTCTATGCCCAGCTCCAGAACAACTGCCCCAAGGAAAGGGCTGACACAGAAGTCACAGATCCTGGCGGGACAACTGACCAATTCCAAAGTCACCTTCATGCTGGGGACACATTAAGTCTTAGGCGGACTCTGCACATTTATAGGCCAGCACTTTGATCCACTTCCAGAGACCCCTCTCCCCAGCACCCACCCCGCAGAAGCAATTGCTAGAGAGGAGCAGTGAGAACAGTCTAGTCAAAGCGAGGATCGCTGGCCCTAGGACAAGCAACCAACCCGGGTGGCCAAAGTCAGAGTCCCCCAAAAGCGATGATCACTTGCCAGCCAGGGCCAGCAAGGCCATGGGGACAGCGGCAGGGCCCGGAGGGTCTGCGGGACACCGTGGAGCCACGGGGGGAGGCAGGCGCGAAGGGTCCCAGCAAAGCCAGTGGTGGCAGGGGCATGGGTGACAGCTGTACACATTTCCGGAAGCCCGGGTGGAGAAGCGCGCAAGACTCCTCGTCCCCTCTTAAAATATAAAGACTCAATTATCTTTGAGCAGCTTGCTTTACACATGAATTGACACATTTATTTTACAATAAATAACTGAAAGTTATCTGTGTTTCCTTTACTGTTAATCTACACAGAGAAATAATAAACAGGGCTTGTCCACAAAACTGCAAGGGCTGCAGTCCTCAGAATTCAATTAAGCTAAAATAATTAATGCTCCACCACATTAAATTACTTTATACATTTGAGCCACTGAAGTTTTATTCTTTAATCTTTCCCTTTTTTTTATTAAATTTTTAAAAAGGCAAGAAGAGAAAAGTTGGGACCAAAGAAGGGAGGGAAATAGGAAAAATGGGAACTAGAAAGGAAGCGCGTGATGGTTTGTTAAAACGGCATGGTCGGCTGTAGCTGACACAGCATGTAGACTGTTTTGTGCCTTTGATTAAAATAACATTTTAAATGCTTTGAACAAACATATCTCTTTAGACTTCTAAGGGATTATTTTACATATTTCTTCAAGAATGAAGAAATCCATTCGTCCTGTTGCTGAACAGAAAGGCCAAGAATATCTTTCATTACACATAAAATAAAAATACTGTAGGCTGCTGCAAATATTACTACCCAAAAAGAAAGAAAGAAAAAAAAAAAAGAAAACACAGGAGGCAGGAGGGGCCAAAGGATGAGGACAAAGCTGCCCGGGGGATTAACTTTGCCTTTTATGAAATCACATTTAGCCGCTTTCTTGAGCAAACCTCCCCTCGGTGATCCACAGCCCTGAGTGGGAAACACCTACAATGTGCAAAGAGGCTGCAAGAGGTTTGGGGCAAAAGCTGCAAGTCATGCGATGAAACAGAGAGGGGGGACGAGTGTCCTTGGCGGAGGCCACACTGAAAGGGGCCTGCACACCAACCCTGGGGCACCCGTCCCTGGGCTGGACGATATCTCTCATGAGTTGGAAAACACAGAGAAGGGAACTTCTCGCCTGCGGGCTCGGCCTTGCTGACAGAAATGTCTCGAGGGTCTGCACAGCTCCAGGAGAGCCCAGCAGGGCCTCCCCACTGCCCAGCGTGCACCTGTAGGAGTCTGCAGGTCTCCCCAACAACCCCGAGTGCAGGTGGGCAAAGCGAGGCTCGGAGCCACAGTGTGGGGGCAATGGGAGTGCTGCATGACCCCGACTGCCTCAGAGGTGACAAGCGGGCCCCGCCCATGCCCATCTGTCTCCCCTCCCAGGAGCATCCAGTGCCCACAACAGGTTCCATGGCCCATACCCATGGGGATCTAACCACGCATTTCCCCAGCCGGCTACCTACTTGCGTGCTACAGAGACAAAGGGGACCCTGGAGAGAAAAGTTCCACTGGCAAAGCATTTATGGAATCCCTCCTGAGAGTCTCATTCTCCGTGGACAAATGGAGAAACTGAGGCTCGGACTCGTAGAGTACTCAACCCAAAGTCAATCCTTCCCAGCAGGATTGAAACCCTCGTCTGCATGAGCTCTAATGCCTGCCTTGCACCAGGATAGGCTGCCACTTTTGGGGAGCACAGGCAGGCCAGGGCTCCCTGGTTGCCCAGGCCTTCTGGGACCAGAAGTATAAACCAGAAGCAAGCGCTCAGGTTTGCCTGCAGACCAGAGGTTCCCAGGGGGGTGGAGGGCAGAGAAAGTGGGACTTGCTTCGGAGTCCCATGATGAGCTGCACCTTAAGGGGAGGCCCACACCTGTTCTGCAGGTGGTAAAACCAGCTGTCCAGGTCAGCCGGGTGGGCATGCCCAAGGGCATGTCCAACACCCCAAAGGCACAGTACTCCAGTGGCTTCCCAGGACCCTCCCCAGATCTACCCTTAAGTCACGCAATACGAGAAGCAGCCTGCCCCTTCTTGACACAGGCGGGAAACTGAGTCCAGAGACAGCAGAGGAGATGAGTGCTCCCAGTCCTGAGTGGCTCCCAGCTGCCGCCACTCGCAACCTCTCCTTAATGCCCACAGTAGCCCTCTCAAACTTGGTTTCTTTAGCTCCACTTTATATACACGGAAACTGATACATCTTGATTGTAAAGAACAGATTCCAACACAAGACTGGCGCCAAAATGAGGACTGAGCAAGCTGATCCAAGATCACCAACAAAGACAAGGATAAGCAGACCTCCAAATTTCTACCTATGCCTCTGACCACCTCTGGAGGAGCCCCAAGGTGGAATCCCCTCAGCCAATGCAAGGCACCCAGCATCGCCTGTCTCCTCCAGAGGGTCATCTGAATGGTGGGTCCTCAGAAAGGGGCAGCCCCCACCAGTGGCCCAGAGGCCATCCTGGAAACTCCCAGGCCTCCCCCAGCACTGAAGCTCTCAGACTGAGGGCACGGGACCCGGCAGGTGGCTTCGGCAGCAACCAGGTGAGCGCAATGTCCATACCTGCAATGTTCTCCTGCTTGGGACAGATGCCTTTCGTGGGTGACAGCAGGTGGTCATCTTCATCAGGGGTGACCTGGATCCCGATCTCTACCGGCTCAGACACTTTCCTGAGCTCAGAGCGTGAGGAGGGCGGCGGGCTGCCCTTGTCCAGGCCTTTGTCATAGCAGGTACCCAGGCTACCGCCACACTGCTTCTTCTTGTGCTCTATAAAAACCAGGATGTCCCCCAGGGGGAAGTTCATCTGACACTGGCCACAGGTGAGCAGGTCAGGGTCGGGGCCACCCACCATCAGCCCCAGGCCGCTGGGCTCCTCTATCTCCAGACCCTCGTCTTCCTCGAGGATGGCAGCCTCCACATGGTCAGCCTCTGCTGGAGACAGAAAGGAGACAGGGGAGGGGCAGAGAGGACAGATGGGCTTAGGCGATCACAGGCACCCAGCACGCCTTCCACCCCTCCTTTCCCCACCAAGAAGCAGGTGCCCTCCGCTGCCGGCTGCTGGATCCCACCAGGTCTGCCCAGGATTGGCCCATGACACAGGTAAACTGAGGCTCTGGGAGCAACAGCCTGGCTCCCAAGGGTTAGCACTTAAGTAGAGCTGACCTTGGTGCTTCCAATGTCCTTGCTACCCACATCCCCCTACACGGCCTGAGAACACATGCATGTGTACGCACACACACACACACACACACACACACACACACACCACATCCTGGCTGCTTGCACTATCAGCTACCTTCAAAGAATCTCGACATCACCTGGGACCTTTGAAACACCCCAGCACCCAGGCAGCAGCACCCCAGATCAACTGCATTAGAAACCAAACATAAGCATCTCCCAAGACAACCTAAATGATTCCAGTGGGCAGCCCAGGCTGAGAGCCAGTAAGCTGGAGAGCGTGTCACCCTGCTGGGGCAGGAGCTGCCATCTCCCTTCCCCGGGGCCTCCATTCATGTGGTATCCTCCCCATTCATGTCCGTCCCCCTCACATTCCTGTACCTGAGCCCTGGCCGCACACCAGACTGGAAAACAGAAACCCAGACTGGTGTGTCAGAGGGCCAGTCCTTCAGGGAGGAAAGAAAAAAAAAGCCCACATGCTCAGAGAGCAACAAGTGAGTGTCAGGTTCCAAAAAATATGGAAAGGAAAAACAAAGCCACAGACGGGACTCTGAGAGGGGGCTTGCTTGCGGAGGGGAGCTGGCGTGGCTGCCAAGCGCTCTGCTCCCGGCCATGCTGCCATTGCTTTGTAGATTTCCCAACACTCTTCAGTCCCCCACTGCCTCTATTCCTAGGATGGCTTTATTTTCACCCTCTCCCCCCCCAAAAAAAATCTTCAGACTCGAAAAGCATTTCTCGGCACATATCAAAGCACATTTTCAGTAGACTATATGCTTTTATATCTCTTTAACAGTCAGTGAATTTCCTCTTGTTGTTGAGTTTCGTTTGCTGGGGGGGGAGTCTGTTTTTTTATTTTGTTTTATGGAGGGCCTAGGACTCCAATATTTGGAAACTAATAAATACCTCAAAAATCAGCCACCGCCTCTAGGGAAAACTGATAAATTCAGTCACTGAAAGTGTCATTAATAAAGGGAAGTGGACAACAGAGAGGTTTCATATTCCCCTCAGGATCCGAGCACACTTAGCTTGGAATTTTTCAAGAGCAAATGTCAGTAGTGGTGCAGAAAACACAAGTGTTGGGGTCTTCAGAGAAGCCAGGGGCAACCAAAGGTCTGAAACCCGAGGAGACAGGTAAATCTTAAAGCTGCGTGGTAATGAAAACCACAGAGGAATGAGGACAAGGAATGGAAAGGAGAAAAATACATTCCGTGGCAGTGAAGTTACTGACGGGCCAGAGCCAAAGAACAGATAATTTAAGGAAAAAATTCTGTGGCATCTTCCATCCTCCATATAAATCACTGCTGTGTGTTTTCTGAACGCAGGCTCACT
This sequence comes from Dasyprocta punctata, assembly GCA_004363535.1. NCBI lineage: Eukaryota > Metazoa > Chordata > Mammalia > Rodentia > Dasyproctidae > Dasyprocta > Dasyprocta punctata. The sequence continues at coordinate 178,467 of RJWM01000601.1, forward strand.
CGGGGCCTAGGAGAGCCCATGTGCAAAGCCCACTGCAGACTCTGCCACTCGTGACGTCGGAGCAGCACGAATGCACCACGCGTGGATAGGTAGGGTGCAGGTATCGCCGAGAAGGGAAATTGCAATGGGAAATCCTGCCCGTGTTTCCGGAAAAGCAGACAGGGCCCCCGCAGAATGTAACGTGGAAATGCATCAGCAACAGGGCAGGACGGGAACATCCTACACGAACTGTGTGCAGATCGCGGATTTAAAAAAAAGATCCAACAAGGTAAAGAAACAGTTCTCACAAAGCCGGTCCCAGAAACCATTAATTACACTTTAAAAAGAAATCGGAGTTTACTTAAAAAGGAGTTCTAAGACAATGCTACATAATTAATTTACCAATTTATTTTATGAAAAGATGCTTTGCTCTGGTTAGAATGTAATCACAACCTTCACACTGAACAGCGGTTCGAGGGAGAGACTGGGTTCCTGTGAACGGTTTGTCAGAACATAAAAGGTAATTATTCGGTGCCTCCTTTCCCTTTAACGATCTAACATTGAGCAATACTGTTTATATTGAAAAGCTCGCACCTTTAATTACCAATTACATATACATAATTTCAGAGCCAAAGGAGAGGACTATGCAAACAGCTCTTTAGAAATATAAGGATGTATTGTGCGCCATTTCTAGAGAAGGAGCACTAATAAATGGGAGCAGGATGTCAAAATATTGTTTTGTTAAAAAAAAAAAAGCACAAAGGAAGTGAGCTAAAAAGCAAAAAAAAAAAAAAAAAGAAAGAAAGGAAAAGAAAAAAAGGACAAAATGAAATTGAGGGGTGAGGGGCAGTAGCTGGGACCGTTTTAAATGCCGCCCCTGAGCAGGCCCTGCCAGGCTGCCTGGTCCACAGCGCAGGGGATCAAAACAACCACGACAAATCCACATTCCCAACTGGCTCATCCTTTCTGAGGGCGAGGGAGTCCTTTTCCCTCTGTTAACTGAATCTTCGGTGGACTTTTTTTTATTGTTCTTTATTAACTTTTTCAGTTACCTCCCCCCTCCTGGGTAGGAGTTCGAACAAGCACGAATATCTCCTCTCTCTGCTAGGAGCTGGGAGCTACGAAATTTGAAATGCATTTTCTTCTAATTCAGAAGAAACACAGACTAATTTAAAAATTAGCAAAGGCCACCCCTGCCTGTTCCCAAGCTTCCCTCCCCGTCTGCAGTCACTCTCTTTTGCCAAGACTGCACCAGAGCGTCTTTCATTGCTTCTTTTTTTTTTTTTTTTTTTTTTTTTTTTTTTTTTTTTTTTTTTTTTTTTTTTTTTTTTTTTTTTTTTTTTTTTTTTTTTTTTGGTAACATCTGGTATTTCCTTTCTCTGGCAACCTCTGCCTTTTCACTTTCCTGGTGCAGCAGGTCCTGGGATCCCTGGTAATTGAGTCTGACCGTCCCCGGTGCTGTGATTTCACTATCAAGTCCCCTCGAAGCCACACTCCAGCTCCGGGCTGCCAAGGGAGTTGGGATGAAACAGAACCAGACCCCCTCCCCCACCCCACCCCAAAAAACACACAAAAGCTTCCTTCCCCTCCCACTTTCAGCATTGAAAGTAAAACTCCCCGAGACGACAGGGTGTTCACCCCGTCAGCTCCTGTGAAGGGGGTTCCTCTCCACCCCCACCCCAGGTTGTGGGGCTCTGAGCTTTGACCTGCTGCTGCATGTGACATTCCTGAGGAAGGTGGCAAGGTCGCCCCCTGCTTTCGGGCAGCGGGCAACCCCAAAAGCACCCAACTTCTGGATCCCAGCAGGTGGACCAGCACTGGGCCTGCAAGCTCCAGCTGGAGGCCTCCAGAGACACCCCAAATGCTGTGGTTTCATTTCCGCTGGCAGGCGGATACCGGGCCGGGCGTGTAGGGTGCGTGTGTGCGTGTGTGTGTGTGTGTGTGTGTGTGTGTGTGTGTGGTGCAGAGCACGTGTGTGTCCCTTCCTAGAACTGTATCAATAATAAAAGAGAAGGAGAGAGCGCCACACGGCCAAGCCCTAAGAGCAACAAGGAGGGAAGGAGCTTGGACCCCCGGGAAACTCCTCTCCTGCCCTTAGACACCTGAGTCTGGGCATCTCCAAGGACCGGGCCTCTGCTGGGACAGGCAGAGGGTCAGCCCTGCCACCCAGAGAAGAGAAAGCACCAGGACAGAGATGAACCCCCAGCCCCTCGTGCAACCTCGTTCAGCAAAGCCAGGCTTTCAAAACTAAGGCAAAGACGGGGTCTTCCTCTGAGATGTGCTTTCGTGAACAGCTCCCCAAGTGCCAGGCAACCCTGCAAAACGTTCCTGTCCTCCATACACTACGAGCCCGATAAAGCAGTTGCTAAAACGTTGACTCATTAAGAGGAGGAATGAATGGATGCAGCAGGCGACCTGCTCAAATGTCAGACATCAGACGACTGGGGAGAGCTCTGAAATGCTAAATCCTAAAGTGCATGAAAAAAAATATATATTTACACATACACACACGCATGCACACGAGTTAGATTTTTCTTTTACAACAAAACCACATTTTATTTACAAGGCTGGGCCTCCTCCCAGCTGGTAAATGCATTTAGAAGCAATGAAATCAGGCTTCACAGATAATAATGGGCATCGTGGTTCAGGGGCGGGGGAAGCACTTGATCCAAAGACAAACTTCCCAATGTCTCAGTTCTGCAGTGAAGGAATTTGGGGCAGAAGACAGAAATGGAAAGACAGGCAAATGCTGGTAGCCAGCAGCCTCCAGCTGCTTCCAGGGCTCAGCAAGGCCTCACCTGGCCAGCAAGTCCCCAACATGCATCTCCAAGGGCCCCACCTGCCCTGGTCCATCTCTACAAATGGCCCTGCACCTGACTGTCAGGGCCTTCCAGCCAAGAGGTCAACCTCTTGCTGTCCCCAGAGCCAGGGTGTGTAGCCCTGCTGCAAACACAGTAAGTGGGTTCTTGTTTGCTTTCTCCTGCATCGACTCAAATCCAAATGTCTGTCTGTAATGGCTTAACCCATCATCCCGGAGAAATAGATGCAGAATTATTGTTTCCGTGACGGGGGAGGTGGGGAGGGGGAAAAGGTGGGGGGAGGGATGCCAGGCTTTTAAAATCCTGTGCCACCCACGTCACAGCCGCCATCCTGATGTGTACGCGTGTTTACAAGAAACGTTCCGCATCCATCCACCCAGCTCCGCATCCGACTGGAGACTTTACACCTGCTTCCTACGAAGACGGAGCCTCTGCCAGCCAGCCCGTGTTTACCAATCATCTGCAGAGGAATCTTTCCATTCTCCTCCCCGAGAGTGTGAGCATTCGGGGAGGGGCTGAGACTCCGGCGACACTGAACCGGCACCGGCACGCGCACTCGCCCGAGCACAACATTTTCTGAGCTGCCATCAATTTTTAATTTATTGGATCCAAGGGAAAATAACAACCATGGGGAGGGGAAGGGGAAGGGAGGCTGGGAGAGAGCAGGAATCAATTCTTGGTGGAGAAAATAATCTACGGCTAGATGACGCTTAAAGGTATGACAAGAGATTTTATGAAGTGCTCCCCACTGAGGAGATAATGAAGAGCCCGGCAGAGGAGGAGAGGAAGACAGCAGCGAGGCCTGTGCTGGGATGTCCGCACGCACGCGGCCAGGAAGGGCTGGGACCCGGGGGCCGGGGCGGGCACAGCCAGGCAGGCCACAAAGCAGAAAACACCACCCACAGAGCCTCTTCTGCCCTGGCCACTGCCCACTCGGCCAGTCTGTGGAGTCCAGACTGTTCCAGGTGTCACAGCCCTGTACCTGCCTGGGACCGTCCAAAGGCCACCTCCATAAAGGGACAGGTGCACCTCAAGGCACTACCACACCAAACCAACCAGACAGCACATGCCTCCGAACAAAACCATCACCATTTCTGACATGGGGGGGAGACAGAGAAAGCAGCCAGGGCAAAACCTGATGCCCAATGTGGAGTTCTCCTCCCAGGAAAGTGACCAGGATTCTGGCTGACTCGGCCAGGCCCGGATTCCAGGAAGGTGGCGATTCCTGAGCTGGCAAAGAGGTTCCAGGGAGAACCCCATTCACTCATCCCTGTTGGATGGAGACCAGATGGGCAAATCAGGCAGTGTTGGGGACTCCCCACCCCCCTGCCCTCTGGCCCTATGTACAGGTTGTCCTGCAAAACTCCAGCTTGGTTCTGGCAAAACTTGGGCAGATTAAGAACAGCTCCCTGCAAAATAAATTCAGTGCTTCTGCAAGCTGAGGCCAGCCCCCTTCCTCCACTGCACACGCCCTTTCTAGAACCCCGAAAACTGAGCTCAGGAATCTGCATGTCATCAACCCAAGAATCAGAAAAAGGAGTAAACAAGTCAGGAAAGCCACATCCAGGTACTTGCAAATCCTGGCCATTTTCAAAAGGTTACAAATAAAAAGTTAAGTCTACGACAACAAAAATGAAGTGACTTATGTTTTGATAAATAAAATAGCTGCTTGAAAGAAAAAAAAGAAAGAAAAAGATTTACCGCTACAGAAAACCTTCTAAACACATTCTTCTATAAAACTGCAAATGTCCTAAATCTTCAGAGCCACAACAGGGCTCATAACAATACGATATAAAAGCATTCTTTTTGACCAAATGAAGAGGTTTGTTTTATTTAACGTTACGCTTTTTCAAAAGGTGCGGGTGGAAAGGGAGGTTCATGGGGTACACAGCTTTAGCTGGAGGAATTCAGATTCTCAGAGCCCGACTGCAAGACCTCAAGGGCGAGAGCTGCTTCCCAAATCTCATTTCCAAGGGAGAGATTTAAACATGATCCCCCTTTTTTTTTTTAATTCTTACTGGGGCATCCATTTGAGACACGCATTAATCACAACAACATTGGATTCAACTTTCTTGAGTCATTTCTGCATGTTGTTTTAATGGACTCAATAGAATGGTTCACAAATGTATTTGTATTTCAGCAGTTCAGTGGAAGGGGGTCATAAAAAAGTTATGTAAAAAACAGAGGTTTGTTTTCTCTCTCCCTCTCTTTACTTCGAGGTTACTTAAATTTGTGTGGTCTGGGGTTTCATTACAGTCAAATAGCTTGAGCTGGCTAATTCAACACCCAAGCAAATTATCAGCTGCCACCAAGAAAGAAAAAAGAAGGAATTTCTTGAATTTCAGCAACTACACAAAAGACTGGCATGTGTCAAAGTGCCAGACGCAAGTCCCCGCGAACGTAGAACCATTCAACAGGCCTCTATCTAGTGTCACCCCGGCTGGTCAAAGCGAGGCTGCTCTGGGGGCCCCCTCGCCAGCTCATGAAGGTGGGGGAGGCTCGAGTGTCCTCCTGATACCCCGCATCTCCCCACAGCCTACTCTCGGCATTTCTACACACATCCTAGGGAAACCTACCGCTCCAGGGAGGCAGTCGATAGTCAGTCCTGGCTGGGAGGAGTGGGGCGGAAATGCAAGTAGACCTCACGACCTGGGCTCTCTGGGCCTGGAAGGCAGACTTGTGGGAGCGGGTAGGGACAGCACAGAACACATGAGACCCCGGGTCAGGTCATGTGAGTAAACAGGGTGCTCCCAAGGGACAAAGCCATGCCCAGAGCAGCTGGGTGACAGGGACGTTTACCCCTGGCCGCCTTCTGTGTCCCCTCCCTATTAAAACATGTACCAGTGTGCCCACAGCCAGCATCAGGGAAGACACTCAGCGTACATCAATAACCTGGCTGCCTGGCGCAGGGCACAGTCCCCAAAGAGTATTTATTTTCCTCTTGTCCTTTCCAGATGTGGCACCACCATTAACCTAGAAGCCAAAGTCTTTGGAAGTTTGAGGTAAAGGTGAGGCCTAGCTGGGGACCCAGAGAGTCCTTCCGTCAGCCAATGGAGGTGAAACACCCCATCTCTCCCCTCCCCATTTATATATATGTATTTCCCTGCATTCCATGTCTGTGGTCTGGGTTTAGTTACTGCTTGCTGAGCAACCCCCAGTTCCAAAGTTTAAAAAAAAAAAAGCAAATGGAGATTTTTAAACTGAATTTTTCAAAACAGTTTTCTGCAAGCCGGAGGTCCCTCCCCAGCCCAAGCCTCCCGGGTGACAGTCTGAGTCGTCCAATAGAGCTCGCTACCACTGCACTGCTTACAACTGGCTCCACTCGGTCATTAAATGAAGTAGAGAAATCATCAGATAAATGGCTGGCCCTCTTTCTACAGCTGATGACAGTGTACGGCTTTTGTCTGACCTAATTTATTTCTCTTTCAGGTTAGAATAAAGTACTCTTTCCTGTCGCAGGGCAAGCTCTTCTGCTCCTATACTGAGCTCACGTGTGGGACTCAGAATTACTGTGCTGTCTACAGAGTGCTTGAACTTGGGCGAGAAGACAATATGGACCTAGAACTGGTGTGATCTTAGCGCCCATATTCCCCACACCAAGTGACAATGGTTAGGAGAGAAACGGTCTCATGAAACGTCATCCACAGAGGAAACCATCCTAGGCCAGAGGTCTCACCAGCCTGACTCCTCCCAAACAAAGTTTGACACGTTATTTGAGTTGGCATTTTATATCTTTGGGGAATACTGCTGTTTCCCTTTAGTACAGCGGGAGCATTACCTCATACAAGGGACTGAGAATCCAAGTGCCATAAAATTTGAGCTAAAAGGATTTCCATTCACACGAGCTGTGCTGGTATACGACTGCCCGAAGCAGCGATTCTCAGTGTGCCCTGGTCTGCGATAGAGCACCCAGGAAAGGACGGTTGATAAGATGTTCCTCCCAGACCCCAGGCCGGGGCTCATGCGTGCTTTCACCACAGAAGGTAATTTTCAGAACCTCAAGACCACAGGCACATTGGAGCGAGCACACTCATTCAAAACTGACCATTTAAATTGCTTTAAAAAAAAAAAAGGAAAAGGAAAAAAGAAGAAGAGGAGAAAGAGAAAATTAAAGAAAAAGCCCCCATCTGCCAAGTGAGGAGGGCTTGTAAATCAATGGCGATTGCTTGAAAATAGATTTCTCAAACTTATATTCTCATTCTGTCCTGCACGAATCTCTGCAGGAAAATCAATATTACAACTTCACACTTAAGACATTTTGCAGCACGGTAAACTGCCGCTCGACTGATGGACGGGCTCCGAGCCACCGAGCTAGGCGCCGGCTCGCAAGACACGGGCACCGAGCTCCCCCTAGCGCCCGGCGCGCCCGGCCGGCTGCGCCGCAGGCAGGCTGTCCACCCCAGCCAACGCCACCGAAAGTTTATTTTGGAAAGTATTTTATCACAAGGAGCAGCCCGCCGGCAATGCGAAGCCATCGAGATGGGAGAGGTGTGGCGTGCAGGCGAAGCCGGGTTCTAAGCCGCCAGATGGTGCAGAAACTCGGTTCAGCTACGGCTCTTGCAAGGGGCGCGGAGCAGTCGGAACCTGGGATTTGTCATCCGACTGCCGGCCCACGTCACCTGAGACAGCCTTCTGACTATTGTCAAATGCACCCAAAGCTGGCCTTCCCTTCGGTCAGTCCCGCACGATGACCATCAGGGCATCTCACCAACACCTTAACCCCGGTGCTCACCCTGTAGTTCTAAGAAGCAACTGAATTCACCCCAAGACTGCTGAAGCGATTTGTTCTCTATTACTAAATATTTTGATGGTCAGACAAAAATCGCCAAGGCCAAGACACAAGCAGATAGCAACCTCCTCCTCCCTTCTCCAAAAAGAAAAAAAAAAGAAAAGAAGAAGAAAAAAAAAAGAAATATGGATTTGAACAAATCTTCAAGTCGGGGGGCGGGGGGGGAAATACCCTTTAAAAATATTAGGGGTTGTTAAAATATGCTCCCGGCTGTTTTCTCTCAGGTGTGAATTACAAATGAATAAAATCAGCCTGGCATAACACCTTTGATGAACACATTTCTATTCTCCCGTGGAATCAGAGCAGCTGACATATCACACTTCTAATGATATGGGCTTCCCTTCTGCGCAGAAGGCAGACAACATCGCTGCCCCCCACCAGCTACCAAAAAAAAGAAAGCAAGCAAAAGAGGGCCTAGGCCTTACGAAATTTACCGGAGGCCTAATCCTGAAAGATAAGTGGACCATTGGGGACATGCTAGACCCTGGGGAGGTATGGGAACTGTGAGGACCGCCACCTTCACAACCTACAGCAGCCGCGAAACCTAATTTGAGAGGCAACCGTGGAGTCCACGCAGCCTAACTTCCGCGTCCAATCTCGGGTCTCTCGCTGGATTTGCGAAATCATGAATTCATACAGAAAACCTCTCATCTCCCCCAGGAAACCTGTTGGTGGGTTATGCACAAATCACCCCCCGTCCCCATGGGGGGTCGTGTCATTGACTGTGAGCGTCTTATTTGCTTTGGGGAAATCTCCTGTCCTGCCATGGACTGGACAACACTTACTTCCCTTTCACCCTGGCCTTGCCTGGTTCTGAGGCTCATGGCTCTTACTCTGCCTGGTCAGCCACTGCCCTCCTCGCCTCCCCTTTGACGATGACCGCTGTGTTGCTCTGTTTGTTTTTATTAATAGCTGTATCTGTCCTCTGGTTTTAAAAGCCATATCCATCTGGATCAAACATTTTGAAACAAACCAGGAGCCCAGGTTTTCGTCTCCAGCTGTCTCCTACTTTCTCTACCTCACTCCTCTCCTCCCAGGCCTGTCTGCAAATGTAACTAGCTCATTATGGGGCCTCCCCCCACCACCAGCACCACCACCCCACCCCAAGTTCACGGATGCTATTGTGGCCTCTTCTGACTTCCCCGGTTATCCTCAGCGATTGTAAATTGCATCATCTCGTAAAACCCGAGGCTGTTGCCCCACAGGTCCGCGGGCTGCCAACCAACTGATAAAGATGCTGCCACGTTTTAGGTGGCTTCTTCCACATTTTCAATCTCAAATGTGAATCCCGGGTAGGGGCTGGGACAGACAGCACTTGTTTTGCTAACCGGGACTCAACAGCACCTCAAATCCAAGGCCACTACCTCATTCGTAGACAGGCACATCCCCAGGCCCTGCAGCCTCCACAGCATCCCCTTCCTGTCTTTTCCCTGCTGCTCCCACCTCCTGGGGTTACACAGGACAGACTGAAAAGCCAGCTGCTTGGGGATAATAAGTAGCCTTGTCTGAGAACTGGTTGGACCACTATCCCTGTTCAAACCCCTGCACAAACGCGGGGCTCCCTGTGCCCCTGAAGACAGGCTGGACTGCTGTGTTCTCCTCACCACTCTTTGCCGGTCTCTCTCCTTCCCTCCTTGCCATTTCCCCAGTGTCAGCTGGCTTTCCCGGCCACTCAGAGAGGCTGAGAGGCAGGGAACAAACGCAGCCTGGAAGGAGGTTGCAGCAGGCACCCTCGCCCCCATGTGCAGCTGCCACCCGTGCTGCTGGCCAGAGCTCTCTCCTGCTGTCCCAGGGATGCCGGGAGAGGGGACAGCAAAGGCTCAGCAGACCTACCTGCCTCTTTTCCCCTTACCACCGCACACGCTCCTGGCTCCTGTGGCAGTTGCCACCTTGGCAATGCACCCCCAACATCTCCCTCTTCCCTGACCCCCATTCCACTGTCCCCTCCTCAAAAACAACCCTTGCAATTATGAAAGGGCTCCATGAGGCCAACTGCCTGCTGGAGAAATTAGGCGTCTGCAAGTACAGGCACTTGCACAGCCATCCCATCTAAGGGGGTGGCATAGGCAATGGCTGGCAGTGGCTCGATAGAGGAACAAAATGTCAACTGGCAAAGGGGACCTTAATCAAGCCAGGCTCAAATCTGGTTGCAAAACATTTTGTTTTAAATGCAAGCAGCAAAGTCTCCTTGGATGTTACAATAGCGAAAAAAATAAAACTCTTCTTCCCTCCCTTCAAAAAGGCATCGCTCACCCCCAGAACCCCACATTAATATCTATTCCTCCCTCCCCAAATAATAATAATAATAAACCCACAAATTCTTACTAATGATGTGCTGTAACAAAGGAGAGAGATGGCAACTGCAATTGCTCCCGAGCAGATGGCTCCTATACTGTGTTTTCAGGGGAGGAGAGAACCCCTTTATATATTTATTTATTTATTTAAATTTTTTAAAATATAACATAAATATTCGGCTCTCGGGCCGCCCGGCAGCCAGTCCTCGGCGGCGGCTGGGTGCGCAGGCTTCTCTCTCCAGCTCTTGCGCTGGGAGCCCGGCCCCAGCCCTACGAGGTGCGCGGAGGACTGCAGGAGTACAATCAGCCTGCGGTCTCTCGATGGCACCCAGAGGATGTTTTATTTCTATTGCAATAAAAAAGAAAGAAAGAAAGAAAGAAAAAAGACAAAAATGCAGCGGCGACCCAGGCACCGGCAACAGAAAGAACGGCGGGGACGCGTCCGCGCGCGGCGAGGAAGCGGCGAGCCGACCTCTCCGTGCAACAGTGCAGGGACCCGGGCGGGCTGGCCCGCGAACACCGTACCTGGGCCGCGCGCGCTCGCTTTTGCTTTGCAAAATAAACCCAGCTTGGGCGTTGGAAGCTGCTGCCCTGCTGCCTGACTGCACGCCCTGCCACTTGCCTGAAAGCCACACGATCCCCTCCAGTGGATCGCCACTGCGCCCTGCCTTGTTTATTTAGATAGCAAGATGAGAGATATGGAGATGGAAAGACAGATAAAAGATGGATAGCTCTCTTTTTTATCTTCTTTTTTAAATCTTTACTATTTTACATGTGCATCTCTGTTACCACTTCTGTCAATCTTTTTTTTTCTTTTTTTTTTTACCCGTGGCGTGGATTTTTCACCAACTTCAATCCCTCCACCTTTCTCCCCCCCCCTTTCCTTTTGGCGTGGGGAAAAAAAAAAGACAAGATCGTCCCAGGAGACGGAGGTGGGGAAATGAGGAGGGGAGGGGGTGTTGGAGCCCGGCAAACAGCCGCGCAGCTGGATTCTTTTGCAAATAGCAAGAGGAGGGGAGGGAAAGGCGGCTTCGGAATCTTAGGACCGGCGCGGCCGGCGCCCTGCCGGGTTGGGCGCAGCGACCGACCGGGAGCCGGCAGCCAGCGGCCGGCCCTCGGCCCTGGCTCCCCCAGCTCGGAGCGCACCCGGGTCCCTCCGCCCGCGCCGTCAGCGCGGACCCACGCGCTCGCCAACTTTTTTTCCCCACTTCCCGGCTCCCCCTCCCCCTCCGCTCCCCCAGCCCCCTCCCCCTCCTCTCCAATCCCCGCCACCAGCGCCGCCGCCGCCACACACGCCGCTCGGAGGGGCGAGCGTCCAGCCGGGCTCGGCGCGCACACCCGCGCCTCCTGCCGCCTGCGCGCCCCCTCCTCGGCCGGGACCCGGCTCCGGCTCCGCAGGGCCCCGAGCCCGAGGCGCGTCCGGCTGCGCGGCGCCCCGACTCCCCCGGCTGCGGAGAAACTTTGCTAGGGCCCCTCGCCCCCCGCCACGCTCTGGGCCGGCTCGGCCGCCTCCGCCGGCCCCGGTGCGCCCGGCTCGGTGTCCCCAGCCCCGGGCGGCCGCAGCCCCGACCTCGGCCCCTCGCGCGCACGCCGCAGACACTTACGCGTGATGAGCTCCCTCTGGGACAAGTGCTGCGGGTTGCCCTGTTTGCGGCGGGACATTGCCCCAGCATCTATTCTGGCATCGCCCGGAGAGCTGCACTGATGGGGCCGGGAAGGGGTCCGAGCCGCCGCCGCCGCCGCGCGCCTCCTCCTCGGCCCGGGTTGGTGCGTTTTACCCCCCTTCCTCTCTTGCCCTCTCTTCCTCCTCTTCTTCTTTATTTTGCTTTTTCTTCTATGCTGTTTTTTGTTTGTTTGTTTTGTTTTGTTTGCAAAAAAGAAAAAGGAAAGGAAAAGAAAAAGATCTCTCGGTCTAAAATAAGAGACCAAAAAAAAAAAAAAAAAACTGCTGTTGCTTGCCGTGGACTGCCTGGCTTCTTTTAAAATATATTCTTTGAAGGAAAAAAATCTCTTACACTTCTTCAAACTGCTTGGCCTCTTGGACTTGTAAATGTCTTCTTTAACTTAAACCGGATTTGCACCGGCTCCTGACACTTTCTTTCAGGGTCTTGGAGGTGGAAAAGCGCACTTCCACCAGAAGGGGGGAAAAGAGAGAGGGAAAAAAATGCAAGCAAATAAAAAAAAAAAGAAGAAGAAGAAAAGAAAAAGAAAAAGCAAAGGGAAAAAAAAAGCAAAGCAAACTTGGGGACTTGTCTCGTACCCCCTCACCCCGCCCCCTCAAAAACCCCAAAGCAATGGAAAACTGCCGCGGCTCGCTTGTTTCTGGGTGTTCTGCGGGCTGCCTGCTTTTTTTCTCGGAGACTGACCCTTCCGAGGCTCGGGGGGACTCCAAGAGCGGCTGCTTCCCAGGTCACCTGGCGGGCGGGCCGGCGCCGGCCGGAGGCTGCCGAGTCCCCGAGCGCTCGCTCCCCGCGCTCCCCCGGCGCCGCGGGCCCAGGGCGAGCGGGGCTCAGGGGCCGCTGCCCGGCGCGCCTGGGTCGGTGCGGGCGCGGACGGGGAGCTACAGATGGCACCGTGAAGATGGCGGAGTCCGGGTTCTCCGGGAGCTCTCGGTCTCTCTATGGCTGGGGCTGCCTCTGTACAATGGGATAAAATTCAAGTTCAAGTGCGGACGTGACGTTTAATCTGCACTAGAGACAAAAAGACCCAGAGAGTCGGAGCACTGGGGGCGACTAGCGGTGGCTTTTTAACATTGTACCCTGGAAGAGAACAAGAAAGCACACACAGACACGCGCGCGCGCACGCACACACACACACACACGCATACACACTCGCCCGTGCGCACACCCGCAGCCCCAGCCGGCCACACGTGCAAGACGCGCTTTTGTGCGCGCCTCTCATCCCCCCCAAGCACCGACTGCGTAAAAGTGGGGGGACTTGGCGGGGGGTGCTTGGCAGGATATTTTTAAAGAAAAGAAAATCCTCCCCAAGCCTCCTTCCCTCCTGGGAGCAAGACCCCCTGAGAAGGGGGGCGGGGTGCCGTGTGAGTGAAGTAAACTAATTCAGTGCAAGTCTCCACCCCCACTCCCACCCCACCTCCCAAAAAAACCCTGTGGACTTGGGGGGCGGGAGCGGTGGAAAGGGTTAGGCTGAACCCAGGTACTAGAAGGGCAGGACCAAGTGCTTGCCTTTCCTGGAAAAGTGGTTGCTTTTACTTTTGTTTTATTGGGGAGACCGGGCTCAACTTCCAAAAAGTGTCTCCGTACAAATCCTAGTGTTCCATCCACACTGGGCGCAGAAGGTGGACAAAAATAAGCGGACATAACCAGAAGCACAGAGGGGACGGGGGACAGGAATCCGAGACCTTATTTAAATCTCATTCTCACCCCACTAACTCCTAGGGGGTCAAACAAGGCCCTACCCGCAAACGCCAGAGTCCCCAGAAAGCGTGGGGCGAAGCGCGGGGGCGCCCCACGTGGGAGAGGGACTCGGACTCGCTGACCCAGGGGTAGGTGGGGCCCGATCTCCGCAGAAGGTGACTCCATGAGGTCCCGCAGTTCCCTCCCCGTCTCCCCGACAATCACTGCAACCTGGAAGTCACCTCCCCCTGCTCCTCGGCCCAGGATAGGTCTTGAAATTGCCTGTCAGACTGGGAAGGACACAGCTGCCCTGTCAGCGTTTGATCTCCAGCCGCCGAGGACGAGAGGAGCTGTGGGGGCCTGTCCCTGGCCCAGGGACAAGGCCGGGCCGCAGCGCCCGCGACGCCGCCCCCTCCCGACACCAACTTCGTGTCTGATGACCTGGCCTCGGGGTGGGCGCGCCGGGCCGCCGGACCCGTCTCCGGTCACACGACCCGGGTCTGGGCTTTGCGGGGAGCCCAGCCCCGGCTTCCGCGAGGCCCTATGGCCTCAGGCGCGCCACCTCCCTGGGGGCCTGCTCCTCGGGGACACGGGCTTTTTGTTCGTCCCGGAGGCCTTGGGTGGGGCGATGGCACCGGCAACTTCGCGCGCAGCGCCCACAGGCAAAGACAGAAGCAGCTCTGCCGCCGGCCCACCTTCGCCAAATCCCAGCACACTGCGCCCTGGCCGAGTTCCGCGGGTGGAGGCGGCCAGCACCTCCTCCCCAGACTGGACAGGCAGCACCCCCACCTCCACGTGGTTCAAAGTCTAGAAGCACCTCCTCTCTTCCTATCCTGCCCCACCAAGACAAATCTTTCCAGGAAAGTGGCCAAAATAAGAAGGGGGGAAAAAATGCCTACACCCACTTTCAATAAACTTAAGAAAATAAAACTGGCCATCTCAACTCGCCCGGACTCTTGTAAGTGTGGGCGCTCAATTACCCCTCTTTCGGAGACCTGGCCATGAGCATGGAGTCCAGAGAAGGTTAGTAGTTTGCCCAAGGGCACACAGCGAAACAGGGACAGATCTAGACTCCAAACGCCGCGGTGGTGCGCCAACTGTCCCGCGCCGCCTGTGGCCCCCCGCGCGAAATCGCGACACGTGACTCTCGGAATGAATTGCAAGTAAAGGGGACCTGGCCCTGCGCTGGGGTAGACGGGAAGACCCCCCCCACCCCGGCCAGGGAAGAGGGCCCCTCCGCGGGCAGGCGGGTTGCGCGAGGTGGGTCAGGGGTTCCAGATGCAGCTGCCACCCCGCGCGCGCCCGGCCGCAGGCACCGGGCAGGGGACGCACCTGCCCCACCCCCGGCAGGAAGTGGCGGGCAGGGGGAGGCGCGGGGCCCAAGCGACCCGGGGAGCACGCACTTCCTCCTCGGCCCCGAGCTGCCCCGACGGCGGGAAGAGGGACGCGCGAGCGCAGGGCCGGACACGCTGCGCGCTCCACCTCGCGGCGGCCCGAGAGGCTGCCCCGCCGACCCCGTGCTGGCCCCTGCGCCCAGCGCCTCCGCCTTCCCCTCCGCGTCCTCCCCTCCTCCTCCTCTCCCGGGAGGCGACCGGCGCAGGCACGAGCGATCCCCGCCGCCGCTCCAGTCTCCTCTTTTTGCCTCTGCCCGTCTGGCACGGGCATCATTAGCGCTGAAAGCTGTTAATGTCTGGTCTCACAGCTCCCCCTTTAGTCTTGCTGCGCTCCCTGTCTCGCGTTCCAAGCCGGATCAATAGCCGCCTCCCGGCCGACCTTGACCTTTCGCTCGACCCCGCCCGGCGCGGCAGCTGGTCCACGCTAATGTTTCCCGCTCTCCCTCTCGGTGCCCAGACAGCAGGTGGGCGCGGCTGGGGGGGCCGGTGGCCGAGCTGGGCCTGCGGCCCGGTCCCCACCCTGACTCCCGACCCCAGGCAGGAGAGAGGGGGTTGTTACTCTGCTGAGGTCCCTGCAGCCCCCAAGTCTTTGTTTCTAAGAAAAGTCATACCCACCCCCAAGGGAGGGGTGCCAGTGGCTAACCTATGAAAACATCGGAGGAAAACGTGCGGGCACAGACGTGGGCCTGAGCTGTTATCACGAAATTCCAGATTCACGCCTCCAGCACCTGCTGCAGGCCTACTATGCGCTCTGCGCAGCGCTGACGCTTTGCACGGACTGTGGCGTCAGACCGAAACAAATATCACACTTTCCACACTGTCTTTAAACACAGATACAGCAGATGTCGAAAAGCTTTTTGAACTCCCAGATATTTCCCTGCTTCACGTGCATTCCAACAGATAAAACCCCACGGTCACAGCCCCTTGAAGAGGGATAGAGGGATAGTTTCTTCATAGAGTTAATAGTTCAGAACTCAAAAATCATTCCATCCAGAGTTCATTTTATGAGGCTTGCGTGGGGTTCTACTTCCTTCTTTGTGCGACCTGTAATTCGTCATCCGTGGGGGCAAACTAAACAGTCTGGTGCCCCCCTAGCAGGTTTTTTGTTTAAAATGCCTTAAATGATTTTCAATATTTAACTCAGCTGTAGGTTCGGCCCTGATGGAGATTCTGCAATGTTATCTTCACCTTCTGAGTTGTTACATTTTATATTTTTTTCAACAAAATTTTGGAAAGAATCAAGATAAAAAAGTACCAGTGGAAACAACTCTCCTGCAGAAGGAAAACTGACATTTCATTTGTTTTTGTTTTCTATTTAACAAGGATCCTCCCTCTAAGACTTCGTCAGATGACTTTGTGGCAATATAAAGATCCAACAACACATCTTACCAAATTAGTTTGAGTTTCATTTCTAGAGCTTAAAAAAAAGAAAGATCCATGTAGAGAGAAGGTGAATCTTTTGGTTTTCCCAGGTATAAGGCAAACTCAGAAGAAAACCACATCTGCTAATTTCTGTTCCTCTGGATCTATAATAGACATGATTGCCTGCGAAGCTAAAGATAAATACAAACTGCTGATCTGATTAGTGGATAGGATCAGCTTTCCCTTGCTTGCATTGATAGGCAGTGGAGGTACCAAGCCAATCACATGTATGTGCGTATTGATAAGGGCTGCTAGGTGGGCTTTTCCTCTTTCCTTACACTTCTAGACGCCTTCGGAGCTATCAAATCCAGAAACACAAAGAGACAAGAGAGGCCTTGGAGCTTCCTGGCATATCTTCTAGAATTATTTTATGTCATTTCTGAAAATTACTGCAAATTTCTGGGTACTGTGAGCACTCAATTAAAGCTTTGCTGGATACAGAGGTCTTTTGTGTTATCACCTGGTGGCGGAGGAGGGAGGACCACAAAACTTGCCTCTCAACAATTGTTTGGTTGGTTCTTTGCATGTACTGAATTTAAGAACAATGCTTTTGTTAACACATGAGTCATTTGCATCTTATTTTTTTTTTCTGCAAGTAAAACTTGGGCTTGAAGCAGTAGTAGACTTGTGACTATTGTTTAGTTCCACGAGGCATAAATAGGCTCCAGGAAAGCCAAGAAGCACCATCGCCTGCTGTCTTTCTATCTACAGGCTGCAAGAGGTTAAACCCAATGTGCTGTTCCTGATTCATGCCTTATTTTCCTCAAAAAATACTTACCCGTCTCCCTGTATATGAAAAAGCCTCACACCCACATTGAGTGTTCCTAGCTCTGTCCCCGTCATCAGAAATGATATTGAATGGCTTGGTACTAGAGGATCTGGAACTATTTCTACAGCTTTCTCACCTCATTTGGAATTTTCTTGCCTTGCTAATTTTAATTCTTTAGTTGAGTCATCAATTCAAATTTGGTAGGGACTGGCATTACCCAGTTGGTCGACTTGGGAAAAATATTGTTCACGAAGACAAACAGACTCCAGCAAATCCCACCCTCGACCCTCTGTATGTAGTGATCACAATGGTTGTGGGGTGTGTGTGTGCGTGTGTGTGTTCATGTGATACGTGGTGTGCGAAAGGGGTCTCTCTGCTGCATTCCTTCATGCTATCATGTCTCCAAGTTGTGTAACTGGAAGTGGAAAGGGAGCATTTTCCCCACGAGGGTCACAGCTCTGCTTACCACACGTGTGTGCACACACACAGGTTGGGATTCAGTGGTATGGTGACTGTCAACCTGCTCGATTTACAGAGTATAGACTAGCACGAGAAAGAGAGTTTAAATGGTTCATTTAGGGAGAGCGAGGCATTGAGAAGGGAATTTGCCGTTCTGAGTCTGGCTGTCAGCCGCTGTCGCTGAGACTGTGTGACAGGGAGATGTCTGGTGATAGGGAGTGGGGAGGGAGCCATCGTGATCACCCTCCTAACAAGGGTTTTATGAGGCTGTGAGGATTAATTAGTTTGTATCCTTAAGCAGTTTGAGAAAGGGGAAGTTTCAGGCAATGCTAAGCAGGAGTTGTAGACAAACCTGACTCAGTTGCGAGCTCTCCCCCACCCCCCAACACCAGAAGCCCAAGAAAACTCCCGTGTGCTGTGATGCCTTGCACAGGAAGTGAGGGGGCCGCGCTGGCTTCGGAAGAGCAGAGCAGGAGAGAGGAGCAGGAGTTAGGCCAGCACCCCCCGGGAGGCAGGCGCAGCTAATGAGAAGGCTGCAAGGGGGCGCTTTCCAAAACATAAAAATATAAACCAGCCAGCAACTTGTTTCGGATTTGCCTTCCAGAGCTAGAAAAGCGAAAGGACTCTGGGAGATCTCATCTGTTGTTTTGTAGTTTTAGAAACAGCCACGAATTATGCTTTCGAGTGAATTCAACCAAGGTAGCTCGGATCCTGGAAAACACCAAAGTGGCTTCCTCTGGAATTCATAGGGAAGGGTTAGGGCTGCAAACTGACTAACAGACCACCCTGGGCGTGCAGTTTTCACCGCAGGTACCCTGCTGAAGACAGGATGATATTCCTGTAGTGTGTACAAGTTTTAAAAGTTGCTCCATTCCAGACGTATTTAAAGCGTGCATCGGCTTGAAGATGCTCTTTCGGCTCCATTTACAAGGCAGACAATTTGCTACAACAAAAGATAATTAATGCCACCCAGGGAAAACTGAGACTCCGGGTTGCTGCGCATTCTGATATTAGTTTAATCTAGGCCTTTTTAGAAAAAAAAAATGATTTCACTGTGATTTTAAGCCTTTGGGGAATCTTTGAAACAACAATGGCTTCTAAAATATGGATGTGGCAATAATGTCGCCCATTTGAACTTGCAACAAAGCTCTTTGCCTCTTCCCTTCCCTCCCTTAAGTATTGTGAAATGGGATAGGAAAGGGAGTGGAGACCCTCTCCAACCTGGGTCCAACCACCCTGACGATCTGGATTCTAAATAGGGTAGATTTATGGTCCACTGTTAAAAATCTGTATTTGGACCTCCGGATGCAAACGGCGGATTCATCAGCTGCTGGGATTTAACACAGGCATCTGCAGTTTCATTATTTGTATCTGCTTAACAGGAACAATTAGAGAACCGAAGAGTGAGGACGCCTGTTTGGGGACCGGTTCGGTATTGTACCCAGACCACACATTCCGGCTGGGAAGGAACACAGTAATGTATAAAGCATTAGCGGATGGAGCGCTCTGCATTGTGCTTGGGGAATCGAATTGTTGATGTTTCTGGCAAGAACTCATACTCCAGTTGAAATCTATCAAACACCTTAATGAGCTCCGGGTACCTTACTGCACCCGACCCAGGGGCGAGTTGGAAATCAGGAGAAGAGAAGGCCGGGAGCTGGCTCAGAACAGCACGGGCCTCCGCACACCCCGAGGGGCCCTGTCGCCCCTGTTTCCAGGCTAGGATGCTCAGGCCGCCGCAAGAAGCATGGCATGCGTGGCTCCCGGCATGGCAGGCACAGAACGTGCGTGATTGAGGATGTTTGGACGGGTGGACCAGCCTTGGCGAAGGGATGGGAAGGGGCCGTGGTGACACAAAGCTGTTGCTGACAGTCACAGGAACCTTTTTCTGAGCCAACCGTTCCACCTGGACCTCAGTACAAATTATTGTTTTCAATTACCACCTGTGTATTCCTTCCCATGCAACTTATTGATGTAAAATTACAGCTACACCGGTATAAATAAGTTATGCCGCAGTTGTAAAATGGAAGAAATTTTGTTGTAGCAATTATGTTCAGCAAGATGACAAAATAAATTTCCAGAGCTGTGCCTGCAGTAACCTGGGGAATTTAAACCTCATAATTTCCATTCATTTCAGATAATTTGGAGTAATTTCTATATGTAATAACTTTGTAATGAAAAACACAGCGGTACTGAAGTGATTTCACTCCATTTTTTTCCTCCTATGGTATACATAGCACAAAATAAATGATAAAAATAATATTTCCTTTTTATATGTGTGTGTTGAGTAATTCCTTCAGTAAAAAATCATAAACTAATACCCAGACTAAATCTCTGTCCACAAAATGAAAAATAAATTGAGTTAAAGAAAGTGAAAAAGTATGAAAGGCTTTGGATGTTTTATTGTGACTTTATTGAGTTGTCTGATTCCAGGGCTCCCTGATCTCTTAGGGTTACAGTTCTCAGGTAAGGGGCAGGAGGAGGGGAGCCCCAGACTGCTGGAGGGAGCTGCAGGGAGACCCCGAAGGCTGGATCACCTCTCCTCATGGAAACCGCAGCACATACACACTTGCTCTTTTTCTCCTCCCCATGTGCATGATTCCCATCAAAGTCTTCGTCCAGCCCACGAGGCTGGACGGCGGCCATGTAGGTTGTGACATATTTCCTCCTTTAATTAAAGACTTGGCGAGGTGGCACTGTGTCCCCTCACCACCCCCACCCCACCGCCACTCAGGTGCCCTGCCCGACCTCTGCCAGTGATGCACTCAGCCCCTGAAAGCAGCACGCTATTCATTGGAAGCTCCCACTGGGTTGTTAGGAGGTGACAGGAATTACTGCGGCTGCATTAGCTCTCAGCTCAGGGCAATTAGCCTCCGCCACCGCCACAGCGTCCATCAAGGGCTCCGCAGAATGAGATGGAGGCTGGGTCCAGAGAAGGCATCCTCCCCCAAAGCCCGCCTGTCTGCCTGCAGTGACGAGGGCCAGGCGGGTGCTGACCCCTGCACCGGCCTGACGGGTGTACCAGCTGCCTGGAGCCAGAGCTGCTCCCCACCCCTGCATAAACCTGGCCCCGGCACACGCTGCAGCACAGATCTGCAGGCTGAGGCTGGGGAAAGGAAGACACCAGGTCATCGGCTCTGGGGTCTCTTGTCACGTGGGACTTAGTGCTCACCAGGGCTGACGGTGCACACATGGGGCTAAGTGGACCCATGGAAAGTGGCCTGGTCTCTGCCACGCAGCACTCACACTGGAGACATCACTGTGATTCATTCCGTGAACACAGTGACCAGAGGCCTGTAAAATGCCAGGCACGCCACCAGGGGCGGGGCCTAAAGTGGCAATTTTGAATAGCAGTTAGTACCCAGATGAACCTGAACTTGACACAGTGCTCCAGAGAGGTACAGCCAAAGGTCAGCACATGGTGGTTTATGGTATGGCCAGGACGTACCGTAACCCAAATGTACTCATGGTCAAGTGCGGCTGGAGGAAGGAGCAGGGGCACAGGGCCTGATCACAAGTTGCAGAATTCTCTCAAGGCCCCCAAGCACTGCTGAACCAGAGAAGGATGGTCTAATTGGTAGGCAGTGTGTCTTATCTAATCCTAGGATGAGAAAGATGTTAGAGCCCATTATACAGAAAGCCTGAGGCCAATCACCAAAAGTCAGGGCTGAAATCACCCCAGCTCTGTCTCTGTGTGTAACCCAGACACGAATCCCCACACAGATCCCATCCTAAACTTCTCGCGAGCCAGAGGCAGGTAGCCAGAGACCCCACTGGTCAGGGCACAAGGATGCCGAAGCTGTCAACCCTGGGAAACAAAACTACAAAGTGAAACGAAATCTGAATGAGCCAATGATACCGGCTTAGGAGTAGAGATGGGGGGAGCAAAATGCAAGAAGACATGACCATGGCTTTGAAACCAGGTAACAGAAGCCGGGAGAAAAAGCTGAGGAAGGGAAGATACAGAATGCAAGATGCTGTCAGGAAGGACTGAGCAGAAGGCCTGGGCTCGAAGTGCAGGGAGAAGGGGGAGGTCAGACAGAAGCTTCAGCTGGTGAAGTTTTAAAACAGAGAAACACTTGATACTGATACAAGATTTTAAAGTGTAAGATGCCTTTTGACTCCCTGTTAGGGTTTAAATCTAAACTGTCCCCCCAAAAGTCTCATGTGTTTGAAAGGTGATGGGATCCTAGGGGTGCTATGCTCATCAACAGACTCATCCATTGATGACTTGAATATGCACACAAAATTGGTGAGAAATTTCTCTTCAGAATAGACTATGGGAGTGTGTACCATGCATTGAGCTGAGTGTGAGTCTCTTTTTGAGCCATGAAAAGTGATAGCAATATCAGTGCTAGAGGGTTTTTTGGATATTATTGGAGGAAATTTCACCAAGACCTGGGACCAACTAAAGATGGTGTTAGGAAGTGGGGCCCAGTCAGACATAGGCCCCTGAGGGAGTGACCTAAAACACTGTATTCTCATCCTAGGGTCTTCCCTTCTCTCTCTGCTTCCTGCCCACTATGCCATGAGCACCTTTCTTCCTCCATGCCATTTCTGCCTTGGAGCCAGGCAACCATAGACTGAACCACTGAAATCGTGAGCCAGAATAAAATTCTCCTCCTTTAACTTGTCAGTGTCAGGTATTTTGTATCAAACTCCTTCACTTGAGTTTGTCCTTCTCACAACTGTGTGAGTTTTACAGTTTGGGCACCAGCATCTTGGTGTCCACCTCTTGAAGGCATTAGATTCAAATGCCCACTGCACTTGCCATAGGCAGGCAGCCCTTGGCCAGCTGCTTGCCTTCTTGGCCTCCTATGTTAGGTCTCAGTCCTCAGTGAAATTGCCCCAGACAATATCCAAGAAATCCCCCAGCACTGACATTACTATCACTTTGCGTGACTCAAAAAGAGACTCACACTCAATGCATGGCACACACTTCCATGCTGTTCTCTAAAGAGAAATTTCTCACCAATTTTGTGTGCATATTCAACAAATGTTAATGAAGTGCCTTGTCTGAGCTCATCTGTGCTGCACAATGAGACACCTAAAATGGAATCACTGATACACACCAGAAATTCAGTTCCTCACGGTCCTCCAAGTCCAAGAGCCGGGCACCAGCAGGTTCAGTGTCTGCTGAGGCCCTGCGCCTCCTTGCTTCGTCCTCCAGAGGGAAGCGACTGCATCCTCCTGTGGGACAAAGCAGAAGGACACAGTGTTGCGGCCCTTTTCTAAGACACGATCCGTTCACGAGGATGGGGCCCGTGACTCCAGCCCTCCTCAGACCCGCACCTCTTAAAGCTTGTGAGTGCTGGGCGCAGAGCCTTCCCACACAGCCAGCCCGGGCTCTGCCCTTGCCTCTCTGCAGGAGACAGACAGGTAGGAGGGCACCAAGGGCCGAGCCAGCTAGAGCTTAATACAAAGACCTAACATATCAGCCGGGCACGGAGGTGCACACTTGCAACTGCAGCACTTCGGAAGGCTGAGACAGGAGAATGGCAAACGTGAGCCCAGCCTGGGTAACTGAGCAATTTAGTGAGACCCTAAATCAAAATTTTAAAAAATTTTTTAAACAGCTTATTGATGTAGCTCAGCGTGAAGGTCCTGGTTTCAGAGGTCAATCACACACACACACACACACACACACACACACACACGCATGCATGCACGTGCACAAACGCAGAGTTGCTGAAATACCATAGGCAGGGAAGAAGCCCTCGGCGTGTTAGCGGAGTCATCTCAGAAACGGGGGGATGGGCGGATCCTTTCAACTCGTTTTCTTCTCTGGGCCCCCACATTTTCTATCGTCCACAGTTAAGGTTTTTATGAGCCACATGCAACATTAAAATTTGTAGCAGCTGAGTATTTTGGCTAATTATTCAGGGGGAAGGAAATAAACAGACTCCCTAGTCGGGGAAGAAAAAGATTCAAAGGAGATTCAGAAAGGAGGGTCGCTATTGTGTTGGGATGGTAGAATGACAGGGGCTTTTTAAAAGGACTTTATTCCCCAAACTTCCTAACATGTCATTAAAGACTTGCTGTACATTTTGACAAACAGTTTGGAAAAAATATTCTTTGTGAAAAGAATTGTGGGAGCAGCCACAGCACTGGGAAGCAGAGTCCTCCGAGAGAGTCCAGCGCTGGGACTCGGTGTGAGGTGGTCACGGCCCTGGGGAGCAGGGTGACTGTGGGACCTGGCTGGGGGGACCTCCTTTTTAAGACACTGCCTCTTTTTTTTTCCTTTTCCCCTTTCTTCCCTTCTGTTCTGGAGGCTCCATCACCTGAGCCTGCAAAGTCTCCCCAGCTGTTTAACAGAGTCTAGACAGGCTGGTTTCGAATGCCACCTCTCCTCGCCATGCTGGGGACGCTGCGCAGAGCCTGGTGGCACGGAGCATGCCGCGGGTGCGGAAAGCGGCCTGGTCGGGCTCTGTGCCGTGTGTAGGGGACTCGGAGACGCACAGGGAAGAATGTCCTCCCGAGGCCGCCCCCTCCTTCCCACCTTCTGTCATTCGGGGAGATAATTCATTTATGCAGCTTTCGCACAAGACTGACATTTTCGACTTTTTTAGCAGAATAAATTTATAAGGTAAATTAGGGGGTGGGAGCCCTAGTATCCTAGGCAGACTCAAACTGGTAATTACAGAGGGCCTAATTACGTATTCACCACGGAGCCTTCTGGAGCAGGCACGGCTACAGGACGGCTCAGGCTCTTCCTAAAGAGGGTGTTCTCCCCGGAGCCGCCCTGCACAGCTCTCTGCTTCCAGTCTGCAGCAGCCTCGGGGGGTCCTCTCGGCTCCGGTGCCCATGCCTGAGATTGCAAAAAAGCCCTGACCCTATTCACGGAGCCCAGATTTTCCCTCATGTCTGCAAGGTCCAGTATTCTTGCCATGGGGGCCTCAACTTGTGTAAGAGAAAAACCAAAAATATAAGGTGGGTTTTAAAACAAAAATCCCAGCCTACTTCATTTTCCCCAAATCTCTCATAGACTTTGAAATCCACATCTGCCAAGCCATAGTATCAAAGCGTCCCAGTCCTGATCATCTCTTGTGGTGGGTGGAGAGTTTCTCATTGCTCCATCGCATCAGAACTTGGCTTGGGATCTGGTCCCAGTTCAGGGAGGGAAGGAAGGAAGGAAAGGAGGGAGGGAGGGAGGGAGGAAGGAAGGAAGGAAGGAAGGAAGGAAGGAAGGAA
>RJWM01000602.1:0-176950 GCA_004363535.1 Dasyprocta punctata
GACAATATAAAGAATCATAACTCAACAGAACCAAGAAAAAAAAATTCTTAGTGCAGAAGACTGAACCCAGGGCCTTGCTGTTGGAGAGTTTTTTGTTTGTTTGGGTTTGGGTTGTGTTTTTTTTGGTTTGATGTTGCTCAGGTAGGTCCTGAACTCAACTTTAGTGCTCTTCCTACTACTTCAGCCTTCCATGTAGCTGGGAATACAGGTGTATGCCACCATGTCTAGCTAAAAAAATAAATAAAAACAAACAAACAAGAAAAAACACAAAATTTAAATCATGTATCTATCATTTAAAAAATAAAGTCTAGCTGGGCATAGTGGCACACACTTGTAACACCAGCTACTCAGGAGACCGAGACAAGATCACAAGTTTTAGGCCAGCTTGGACAATTTAATGAGACTTTATCTTATAATAAAAATTTACAAAGTGCTGATGATGTAGGTCAGTGGAAAAGCACTTGCCTAGCACACAAAAGGCCCTGAGTTCAATCTCCTATGCTACAAAATAAATAAATAATCAATTTTAAATTGTTTTATATTAAACCACAATTTTAAACCACAACCTGTTTCAGCTTGAAGGGAAAAGGTAAAAAAGAGTTCAAAAGCAGAACTATGAGCTGTCTCCAGAAGCCAATGGACACAGCAGCAAAATTTATGGGACACAATAAATTAATAAGTCAAAAGAAAATATGAAGAAATTAATAGTGAGAAAAACTGAAACTATGAGAAAAAATACAAAGGTAAGTAAATCCAAAAGCTGATTCTCTGGCCAAGTGTGGTAGTGCATGCCTATAATCCCAGCACTCAGGAGGTTGGGGTAGGAGGATTGTTTCGAGTTCCAGACCAGCCTGGGCTACAAAGTGAGCTCAAGGCCAGCCTGAACTGCACAGTGAGACCCTGTCTCAAACAAAAAAAAAGGCAAACAAAACAAAACAAAAAAAAAAAACCCAAAAACAACAACAACAACAAAAACCAAACCTGATTCCCTGAAACAAATTCTTCACGAGCCCAGTTAAGGAAAAGAGAGCAAAATCAGAACATAAAGTAGAATCACAGACACAGGAGGATCACAAGTTTGAGCTGAGCCTGGCAACTGAGACCCTGTCCCCCCCAAAAAAAGTCTTATTCAGGCATGGTAGCACCTGCATGTAATCCCAGCTATTCAGGAGGATGATGAGGAGCACTTGAGCCCAGGAGCTGACAGCCGGCCTGAGCCACAATAACAGTCTTTAAAGAAAAGGAAAAAAAAGAGGCAATTTTATAATAAGATAATTTAGTATGGTGTCTAAATACAAAATAGATATGAAGTCAAAATGTTTTAGTGGGTGTGGTGGCACACATATACAATCACAGCACTCTGTGAGGCTGAGGCAGAAAAATTTCAAGTTTGAGCCAGGCCTGGGTAACTTAAGTGGCTTAGAGACTCTGCCTCAAAATAAAAAAGGCTTGGAATAGCTCAGTGTGAAGGCCCTGCATTCAATCCCCAGTATCACCCTCCATCAAAAAAGTTTCTGTATAACACCAATAAATTTTTTATTTTTTATTTTTTTGGTACCGGGGATCAAACTCACAACCTTGCGCCTACCAGGCAGGCATGTACCCCACTGAGTAAAATTGTTGGCCCTATTTTTTGAGACAGGGTCTCACTATGCGGTTCAGGCCGGCCTTGAACTCACTTTGTAGCCCAGGCTGATCTCGAACTCACAATGATCCTCCTGCCTCAGCCTCCCAAGTGCCGGGATTAAAGGCATGCACCACCATGCCCGGCTAACACCAATAAATATTAAAAAATGAAAATGAGGCTAAAATATCATTTACCATAGAGCAAGACATTTTAAACATGTAACGAATCTAGAAATAGAGAAATCAGGGTTGGCATAAATCAAATCATTTTTACTTTTCCCAAGTTAGTATTAGTAGGTCCAGTTCCATCTTGAATCCCTAATGGCATGCCTTTTTCTTAAGGGCTGGGTAATACTCTTCAAATTTACAAGGGAGGATAAATGAGGAAATGGTGGCTAGTTACCTCAACAATTAATTCATGTATCAGACTTCAAACCAACACAGTACTATGCCATAGTATCCTGGAGTGCCTCTCCCACCCTCCACAGAACCCCAGCATTGTTGAACAAGAGATTCCTAGCCACACTGTGCACTGCGAGGACTTGCATTGGCTCTGAGCAAATTCATGTGAGCTCAGCACCCCAGCATGCTGGGCCCCAAACTGCTTTCAGTCTTCTAGGTTCAGCAGCATTGAGGGCTGAGGGTGTTGCTGGAGGGGAAAAAGGTGACTTTCATTCCCATCAGTCCCCCTCTCAAGAGCTATCCCTGAGACACAAATACGGTAAAACAGAGAAGAGTATGAATTCTCCAAAGACACTCAAGTCTCCTTTAATTTTATCAAATTCCTCTAGCCACCTAGTTTCATCGCTTTTTTTCTTCCTGAAATACAATTGTGATCTAAAATGATTTCCTAACAATTTAAATTATGAACTAACATAAAACCAAAGTTGAAAGAAGACTGTTGAAACTCTGAAGCCCTTGGTTTTCAGTGAGAAGTTCTTGATCCAGCAACAGACTATTAAAGACAACAATTAACTTAAACCTTGGGTGTTGACCAACTAGGATCTCCTAAATCTCAAAAAATGTGGTCAAAAGAAAATTTTATTCTTTTACGTAGTGCTCATTTCAAATGTCAAAAGTTGCTCTTTATCCACAGCTTCCTTCTTCCACACAACACTTGTTCCAATTCACATACATGAGAACCAAATTTTCATAAAACATGAGATGAAAAACGATGGATAAAACTACTCTTGACATTATAAACTTATATTGCTAATGATATTTATAATAATGGAATACACATAAATAGGAATTACATTTACACATCTTATTCTTATATACCAAATCCACACCCCGCCCCCCAGTGTAGGATTCTGAGGCTCATAACCTCTTACCCAAAACGCTTGGGATATTTTGGCATTTCGATTTGTCAGATTTGACAAAGGCACATGTAGAGTATAAAACATGACACTCTCAAGCGGGCCTGGGGCAACCCATAATCAAACATACTTTCTGTAGTGACGTGTGACCATTAACACAGACTGGTGTAAATACAGGCCAAATAAATAAATGGCTCGCCTTAATTCTTTAGTCAAATGAGTTTTGGTGAACCCTTAGAAGGAACGGTGACAAATTTTTCTTTTTACAGATTCTGTATCTTAGAATTGGGGAAAAAGGGCTTGAACCACATTCATGAATGATGAGCGGGAGATAACACCTCCTTTCCCTAGGACAGTCTGCTAAATCAGAATCAGATTCTGATCTCATTTAAAAACTTTGGTTCTTAAAGCTGGGTATGATGGCCTCCTGTAAAACCAGCACCAGAAGGCAGAAGTGAAAGAAATCTCCAACTCTGAGGCCTGGGCTACACAATGAGTTCAAGGGCAGCCCAGACTACACAGCAAGACCCTGTTTCAAATAACAAAGCAAGAGAAAAGCTTTTGATCTTTACTCTGAGCTATGACAGTGATTAGAGATCAGGGTGAAAAATAAAGGACAGCCCTAATATCTAAAGAAAATATCACGCCGGGCGTGGTGGCGCACGCCTTTAATCCCAGCACTCGGGAGGCTGAGGTAGGTGGAGTGTTGTGAGTTCGAGGCCCGGCTTGGGCTACAACGCCAGCGCAAGGCCGGCCTGAGCTACCCAGTGCAACCCTGCCTCAAAAAACCAGGGCTGGGAGTTTGGCTCAGTGACTGAAGTGCCTGTCTGACAGGTGCGAGGTTGTGAGTTCAATCCCCGGTGCCGCAAATAAATAAATAAAAAGTAAAAAAAAAAAAAAAAAAAAAAAAAAAAAAAAAAAAAAAAAAAAAAAAAAAAAAAAAAAAAAAAAAAAAAAAAAAAGAGAGAAAATCAATGTCAAAAGTAGACACAACAGTATATATTACCAGTATGCTGAATGGTACTAAGAATTCTTGAATGGGAACTACCAAGAATAATCACTGAAAATAATGACCTCAAACTTAGAATCGCTACAAAACAGGTTTTGATGATTCTTACACCATTGTATTTTTCTTACGATGACTAATACTACTTTAAAACATTAAATATTTACCGTAAGTATTACAAAGACTAGGCCACTCAAGAAATACGTAACAACATAAGCGCGTTTCCCAGAAAATAAAGGGAGTGGGCACAGGCCAGTGGTGTCGAAGACCACAGCAGTTTGAACTAGCCACTCATTGCCGTTGGGCTCTTAGTGTTGGCAGTATAGGCAAAGTAGGTGGCAGTGACAAAAACGGGACCAGAAAGGTAAAAGAGACCTATGCATTGTCCGGGTATGGGGAGTGACAGAGGTGAGACCTCACTGCTCCCCACCATCCTTGCTCAGAGTCCCTACCGGTTCACTGACCGCCCCGCCCGCGGTCTAACGTCACCACAGCCCTCGGAGAGCCACCGCGGACAGAGTGCGTCCTTCTATCCCCGTTTATCCTCCGCGTAGCTAGGGAGCTTCGCTCGGGGGTACAGGGGACGGGCGAACACAGTGAATGCCCCGCGGAGCGGCCGGCACGTCGTGCTCCTCTCCGGGACAAAACGGCACCGTTAGAATGACAAGATGGCCACAGAACCACAAGGGCCCAGAGGGCCTGAATCTGCAGCTTCCCTCCCCAACTCCCCCGCCCGCCGGTGGTCGACGACCCGACGCCGGGTGTGAGAAGCCTGCCTTGTAAATTGGCCCCAGACTCGCCAGCTCTCAGGGTGGGGCGCCCACTCCGCCGCTCACTTCGGGACAGCGGCCGCTCCTGTGGTGGAGCGCCCGCTCCTCCCCCCGCCTGCTCCGCCCCTTCAGCCTGCACTCCGAGCCACAAAAGGATGCCCAAGGGCTAGGGCGACAGGGTCGTATCCACACTTCCCAGGGCTGGGCAGGCCTACGGCTCCAGCCCCCACGGCAGCGGGGGGCCCTGATGAAACACTTACCAGCCCGACCGCCGGAAAGAGGAGCCGACAACCGCGCCACGGACCCGCCCCGCCCTGCACGCAAGCAAATTGCGTCACTACGGCGCACCGCCCCCTGCCAACTCCTTCCTGGCCCGAGCCGCCCGGCCTGTCCCCGCCCTACTCCGGTCGGCTCCCACCGCGCAGGCGCAGACGCGTCCCCCTTGTCCGCGTCTGTGCAGGCGTCGCACCCCTCCCACGGCGGTTGGCCATATAGAGGCTGGGGGCGGGGAGGAGGTCAAGCGTAGCCTCTTCTCCTTTACCAAGATGGCGCCTTGTCCGTATTTCGCCACAGTTCCTACCTTATGAGCCTGGTTTCTTCACGCTAATAAGATTGGAACAGGTAATGAGATTCTTCGCCTTATGGGCAACTACAGTGGGGGGAAGTGCGCTTCTCTAGAAAGGGTCAGGTGGCCACGAGGATAAGATGCGGCCGGGGCGGGCAAGTGGCGGCGTGAGTGCCCAGCAATTTCGGGGAGGTGTCTTTCGACACTATCCTCTCCTCCAGGAAGATGGCGGCAGCACCGAGCTGCGAGCGCCGAGCTGGGTCGGGTAGAGGCTGGCGGGGTTGCTCTAGCCGCCGCGGTTGCCATCTCGATGGTACGTGGCCGCCCCGGGATTGGCTGCATGCGCGTCATGTGGGAGCACGCCAAGCGTACACCATAGAGTCGCGCGGGTCCCCGGGGACGTGGCCTTCCTGTGCAGGCCGGGGCCCTCTCCCCGCGGGGGAGGGCGGAGCCGGCGCGGCCCCTGGCTTCTCTTGGTCTGGGGCGCGAGGTGAGACCTGCGGCGTGGCCAGCGCGCCGGCTCTCAGCGACCGTCTCGAGGTGGGAGGGTTCCATACCTGGTTGCGGCCTCCTTGGGACGGGCGCGGCGCCACTGCCAGATATCCTTTCCTCCGTCCCGGGAACCCCATAGGCCGGACGGCGGTCGGAAACGCCCGCCTGGGTCTGGCGCCAAGGCCCCTCCGCAGGAAGCCTCCTTAGGACGTCCTGATCGAGAGGAAACATTTCTTGTGTCCCTAGTGGGTAACAAGCACAGTGTTGGGACCCGGAGCTGTCCTGACACGTGGCTTGTTGCGAGGGTGTTTTTTGCGTAGCCCCTTGAAGAAATGACCAGGTGTTGATGTGTCGCTGCTTTGTGTTCTCTCCCACTGGACAGAGAAGAGCGTCAAACTTGACATGGTAGTGCATACTCTGCAAACCAGAGAAACAACCGACCTGTGTGTTGTTTAAAAAAAAAATGCTTACGGTCAAATGAAACGCCTGGAGGAACTTGGGGAGGTGGTAATCCTCATTTACAGGGTGACTTGCCCTTCAGCTTTGAGTTCTGCTCTGTGTGTCTGTAGGTTCACTGCTGTCCCAAATCCTCTGGGAATGACTTCACACATTTTATTTGATGTTTAAGGAAAGTCAGCCGCTTTCTTAGCAGATTTAGCAAAACCCTTTCAGATAGGTGAAGGTGCAAGATAAGATTTTTTCTGAGGTTGCTGGTGGCCACACTCCATACCAAGTTCATTATGAAGATAAATCTGGTACTGAAACATGGGATGAAATCTAGTGCTTAGCTTTCTATTTTGATCATGTTGAACACTTGAAGGGTTTAACCCTAATGTAAACTCCTTTAAGCACAGGATACACTGGAAAACTTGGAAGAAGTAGCTGAAAAGCTGTTTGGTTAAGAATAGCTGCCAGCATGTGAATTTTCACTTCTCTGGATCAGAAACATCAACCATTATTAAACTACTGATTTGGAGAAGATGGAGCATACCTCCTGAAATCTGAGGGACAGCTCTTGAAAGCCATTTAATTCATAATGAGGGTTAGACTTTCTTGATACTGTATTCTGCGTGGCAAGCACAGTTGAATCAAACTAAAGTCACGTGGGAGAAAGTAATTAAAGTGTAAGGTGCACTAGGGCAGTTCTATGTCACTGCCCTCTGAACAGCTGACTTCTCCCATTCTTCTGATTGGAGAATTTAAGTTTTTTTGTTTGTTTGGCTTTGTTTTGATTTTGCTTGACTTCCACCTTGTTTGAGGTGCAGTGGTACACACCGTAATTCCAGAACTCCTGGAGGCTGAGGTAGGAGGATAACATGTTAGAGCTCAGCCTGGGCAATTTAGTGAGATCCTATGTCAAAATTAAAAGGGCTGGACATGTAACTCAGTGTGAAGGCCCCAGGTTCTTTATACACATGTAAAGAAAATATGTACTGGAAATTGCCTGTACCAGCCATTGTTAGGTTCTAGGAATGAAATGGCAAAGAAGATACAGATTTTTTTTCCTTCATGAAGTTGGTGGTCTGCTCTAGAAGATGCACTTTTAAGAAAAATCCAGTGTGACAAATGCAGTAATGGAAATATGTACAAGAGGTAGAGTTAGGCGGCAGGGGTTACTTCTTGGAAAGTCTTCCTAAAGAATATGTCTTTGAACTGTGGTTTGAAAGATAAGTTTTACCAGGTGGAGTTGGCAGGATGCGGTGGTCTAGACCCAGTGGTGCGTATGGCAGCAAGGTAAGAATTTAGTAAATTACTGATGCTGTGAGGGCAGAGGGCTTGACTGATACTATGGAGTAAAGACTTCTTGTCCTTCAGTGACTCTCACCTAAGACCTTCTGACTTGAGCGGTTTTTTAGATGACTATAGTGTGATGTCTTGACAGTCTTCCATTGGTCTGCACTAGGGCCTCCCAACTGGAAGTTATTTACTGAAAGGACTTGAGAGATCATACTCTGGTGTACATGTTGCCATGACCCCTTGAGTGTGTCCTTCCTGTGCCAAGCAATGGTAGGGAGACCTTTCCATTTTTCATTATGCAGTAATTAAAGTCTCAAAGACTTCTCACACATGGCTATCTCTCAGTTGCTGAGTTATGGTGGTGCAAAGTCTAAGATGCATATAAAGATTTTTGACCAAGAGGAAAAGCAGACATAGAGCCTCAAGCAATGTAAGATGTCAGAATGCATTTCCCCTTAAATTGTAGAAGCACAACATCTGGAAACCAAAAACAAAACAAAAAACAACAAATAAAAGGGACTCTTTACATGTATGACATTTAAAAATGGAGAATTTCTAGAATTAGAGACAATTTAAAGGTGAAATCTCTAGTAGACTGCTGTTCTAGGCTCTCCACAGTTCCTCAAGTACCATTTAAGGTGAACTAGACCCCTTTTCTGAGGCAAATCTGGAAGTTCTGTCATATATTAGTCATTCTGTTGACATTTGCTGTTAGTAATCTGGTAACAGTGCACTGACCATATGCACGCTCCTTTACTGTTTAATGGCACCCTCATAGATTTTAAAATTAAAAACGTTTCAAATCAAGAGTATATATTCATAATTTACAGAGTCAGATAATCTTTGAAAGGCTTATAAGGAAAAAGTCCTAACACCCTTCTTCCAGTCACATTTTCTTCCCTGCAAAGAATGCTCTTTAGCCTGTTAGTGAATTGCATTCTTGGCTTTCAATGCTAAGCATGTTTGCTTGACTTATTTGTATCTCCCTTGTTTCACAGATTGTTTCTTCGCTTTACACTGAGAGCAGATGTAAAGTTTCTAGCTTTCTTTCACTCCTTGGCCTCCTTTATACTGACAGACTCATGGCTGTCCAAAGTAGCTAAGGTCATCCTTGAGTTAGTTTAATATGTAGTACTTGTTATACATAGCGCCACGCACAGCTGGGCCAGATGGCATAATAGTGTTACTTTTACTTTACCAGATAGATTTTTCTTGTTATCACAAATCTTTTTTGGGTTTTTTCTTTTTTTGTTGTTTGTTTTGAGACAGGGTCTTGCTGTGTAGTGCAGGGTGGCTTTGAACTTATGTAGCCCAGATAGCCAGGAACTCACAGCAATCCTCCTGCCTCACCTACCTGAGTGCTGGGATTACAAAATCTTGTTGGCTTAGTTTTTTTCTGTATTTGTCATTAAAATTGAGACGCAGATTTTGTGTCAATTGTCTGAAGTCCCCTTTCAAGAAATGTAGTCCTTTGTATGATGAAGTGCAGTATTCTGCTCTTTTCATTTCGAATCAGTCTTTTCAGCATCTTTGACCTTTTGCAACCTCAACTATACCTGGGATTTTCTTCCAAATCTTAGTATTCTCTCTGTTTGAGCTTTGGTTTTCTGAAACTCACATCCTCCTGCTTTATTCTCATGTTGATGGAGCACATCCTCCAATGGTTGCCAGAGAAAAAGTGGTTTTGAGATCCTTTGTGTGTCCAAAAACGCTTTGTTTTCTCCCTTTGTAATTGAGGGAGAATTTGGACCTGATTTTGCTCCTTCCAAGTTCCTAGGTTTGTTTGTAGAAGTCTTCAGCCATCCTGAGTCTTGAGCCTTTGTATATGATAGTTTTCCTTGGTGAAGCTTGAAGGCTTTTCTGTCTTCAGAAAATTCTCAGCGCGCAGCATAAGATTGCTTTGGAGTCCGTTCTCACTTGTCATGTTGCCTGCTCTCTCTGCCTCTTCATTTGGATACACATGCTCATCAACACTGGGCTTTTTTCTTGATTTATTGGTTAGATTTCTTCCCATTTACTTTTTTCTGTACTGTTGGGCCTTTTGACTCAAGGTCGCTGTTTTAAATTTTCTGTTTCTTCCTTCTCGTATGTCTTTGTAAATTACAAATTGGCAAGTTATATAGTTACAGAGCACAAAATAGTACTGTGATTTATGAATATGATGCAGCATAATAGATAAATTTTTTTCTGGTGAAGTAGAAATATACTTTCGCAATTTATAAATGTATGACATTATTAAGTACTATATTCATCACATCGCAATGTCTCTTAAAAAACTTATTCCTATCTGTTGAGGCTTTGTACCTCTGTTTTTAAAATTTTTATTTTATTAGTACATGTTTGCAGTACATAGTGATTACATTCACTGTGGGGAGTTGGAGCATGTACATAACATATTCTTTTTTAGCATCCCTTTCCCCTCTACCATTATTTTGTAACCTCCTATTTTCATTTCATGGATGCAGTGTCTCCTCATATGTCTCTGTGGATACTGAGTTTTTTTTGGTAAGTTTTTTTTTTCCGCTTCAGGTCACTGTCATTTCAGGCTGCTTTTCATTTGTTGGAGGGTGTTAATGGTTTGTGTCTAGATGTCCCCCCAAAGCCTCATGCAGTTTTAGATGGGACTTTTTCAAGGGTGACTGAATCTAGAGCGTGTAATTGATTCATCGTGCAATGTGAGGATTAAGGGCGAGTGACTGCTGGATCAATCCACTGACTGGATTGGCACTGCCCTAATCCCGGTAGACTGCATACAATATAAAGGAAAGAAAGAGGCTTGTCTCTCCCTTCTCTTGTCACTTTTGCTGTCTTCCACCACCATGAACAGTTGCCCCTCTGCCACACCACCCTGCCTTGGAGCCAGCCAGTTATGGACTGAAACTTGTGCAAACTGTGAGTTAAATAAACCTTTCCTCCTTGAACTTTGAGTGTCAGGTAGTTTATCTCAGCCAGAGAAAAGTAAGACAGCGTTTTAGTTTTCATTTTAGAGCCTTTTCTGGGCTATCCATTCCTATTTTCACGGCTACTCATGTGTCAAAGGGCCTCTGAGTGTATGATCATGCCCTGCCTACTGCAGCTTTCACTTTTCTTTGGATTGCAGCCCTCTGCTCCCTCTGCGTATGCCCAGAGAAATGTCTGCTAGCCCCTTGCCTGGCTACCTTGCTCAGTGGCCACATGAGGGACAGGCCTGGGATCTCAGCACTAACAGGGAAGAACCTACTGCTTTTTTTCAGAATGGACTCCCACCCACCGCTGTGACTGGTGCCCCCAGTTCAAAGATTCTGTTTCCCTTTCCTGTGAAAGCAATGACAGCCTTTGGCCAGGTCAGAGAGGCACAGCGTCCTGCTGTGCAAAGTTTGATGTGAATCTTGATATCTCCCCACTTTTTAAGTTTTGTTTTTATTTGTTTTTTTGAGACAGGGTCTCACTGTGTAGTGCAGGCTAGCCTTGAACCTGCTTACTTAGCCCAGGCTGGCCTGGAACTCCCATGGATCCTCCTGAGTACTGGGATTACAGGCATTTGCCACCACACCTAGCTGCTTTTTAAGTTCTTATTTCTGTTCCCAGCCCAAATTTTCCTCCTTCCAGTCAGGTTGTTTTGGCCTTCTTATGGCTGATATAGGAGTCCACCCTTTCAGCTCTTTCTTGTTAATACCCCTCTTGTATTTTAAGGTTCTTATTATCTCTACTTCAGTTTTTTGTGCTTTGTGTCTAACATGCACACGCACAAATCCTTAACCTTTGGGTGTTTTGACGGCAGTGAAGTAAATCTATTGACTTGACAACTGCCAAGCGGCAGGCACTGGTGTAGGAGGTGGATGCTGTGAGAAATAAAACAGGTGTGTTCTGTGAGGTTTTTACGGAGGTGTGGGGAGACAGGCCAGCAAATATGTGGCGTATTAGTTGCTGATGAAGAGGGAAGAAATAAAATACATGGAGTTTAGAGCAACAGGAGGCAGTTGTACCTGGACAAGAACTGTCTTGGAGGACTTGGTATTGAAGTGACACTCCTTGGAGCCTGAAGTGAGTGCACAGGCATAGACAGCTTCCTGGAAAGATCGTTCTAAGTGCAGCGAGAAGAAGTACAAAAGTGCGAGGTGGGAATGCATTCAACCTGTGGAGGAATGTGAGACCCCAGATATTGGAAGATGGGAGCAGAGCCGGCGAGCAGCAGGACAACGATCCACCCCTTTGGAGAAGCGCCTGAGACAGAGGCCCCAGTAAGTGAGTTGCAGAGCAGAGGCTATGCCTTCACCTTCAGCTTTCACTGCCTGTCCCTGTCCTTTCAGTCCACGTCCATATGGAGGGCTGTGTACCACCACACCCAGAACTTAATACATGCTTTATGACTCTGGCAGCAAACATTACATTATCAGAGAGTTGCTCCCCTACAGCAGGATGGGCTAATGTTTGCAAACGCAGCAGAACTTTGAAGGGTTGGGGGTGTGGGTCTCAGATCATCAGCCTATTTTGTCTACAGTGGGTAGTCAAGAAAAAAGATGACCCCTCCCTGCAGCATCAGGAATTGAACCCAGGCCCTTTTGCACTCTAGGCAATCACTACCATTGAGCTGCATCCTTAGCCACTGTCCTTTTCAATATTATTTTCTCATGAGTTTTGTCTCCACGTCTTTCAGCAGTGTTTTGTTTTCTAAATTTTGCTGCTGCTCTGCTGACTGATTGGATTTTTGTTTGTTTGGTAGATTTTGTTTTTTGTCTTTTTGAGTCAGTGTTTCACTATGCTGTAGCCCAGCCTGGCCCTAAACTCACAGTCATCTGCCTGCTTTAGCCTCCTGAGTGCTGGGATTGCAGGCATGCACTACCACGCCTGGCAACTGATTGGATTTGTTGTTGTTGTTGTTAAAAAAAATGTGTGGTGGAGGTCCAGGGTGATGATAGATGACTATAATCCTATCATTCTAGGAGACTGAGGCAGGATTGCAGGTTCCCAGCCTGTGCGGTGTAGCAAGACCTTCTCTAATAACATTAAAAAGGGCTGGGAGTGTAGCTCAATGTGACAGCCCTGGGTTCAAATCCCAATACTGCAGAAAAAGGCTTCACTATCAAGAAATTCAGATATCCAGTAAGCTATCTAAGATTTCTGTCTCACTAATGATCAAAGAATTGGCATTAAAATCATTCCTCCCTTACCAGACTGGGGAGAAAAGAGAGTGACCATCTTTGTTGTTGTCATTGTGACAGAGGTATATCAGAGGCAGTGACTGTAGAAAGTTCTTTGAAAGGACAGTTTTGCTCTACAGTATGGATCAAGGCATCACCATGTAATTTCTGTTTCTGGGAATTTTATCTTACGAAGGTTCAGGCTCAAGTGAACAGAATTTTCTTTCAACACTTTTTATATTGAAAAAAGAGAAAAAGTCCGAGGCCCTCCATAGAAAATTTCTTAAGTTACGTCCACTCAATTCAGCAACATGTGGTTAACATATGAGGTAAATATATATGTAAGGCTTGGAAAGACTGCCATGACCTATTTTTATTTTATTTATTTATTTATTTTTATTTTTTTGCAGCACTGGGGATCGAACTCACAGCTTCGCACCTGCCAGACAGGTGCGTAAGCCACTGAGCCAAACTCCCGGCCCTAGTTTTTTGAGGCAGGGTCGCACTATGTAGCTCAAACCGGCCTTGCGCTCGTGTTGTAGCCCAAGCCGGCCTCGAACTCACAACGCTCCTCCTACCTCAGCCTCCCGAGTGCTGGGATTAAAGGCGTGCACCACCATGCCTGGCGTCACGACCCATTTTTAAATGGAAATGGGTATAGCAAGTGGGTGAACAGTGCATATGACAAGGTCCTGTTTTTATTTAAGCTACGTGTTAATGTGTGCATAAGGATAGCTGGAAAATGTTAGACGATATTTTTTGAGATACTTCAGGAAGAATCCTAGCAAATTGCCCATTTTCACCTTGTCTTGTTAGGTTGTGTTTTATATTTTTATGTTAAAGTCCTGTTTCTTGGTCAGCCACCATTAAGCAAGCACTGTGTAGTACCAGCGTATTACTTGTACAGTATTAATTAGACCAGGGTTAGTGTAGGCCCTTTCTGTTCTACCTCAGGCCCTGTGATGAGGGAAGGATCCGCTCAGGAGGCCAGGCTGTGCGGCAGCAAACCTTATCTGGACAAGAAGTAGGAAGTTACTGATGCAGAAGCCAAAGGTTAATAAGTGGCAGTGAGCAATCAAGAGGAATTGTTTTCAGTTAAGTGTTTGTGGAAGCACTCTTTCCTGTGTGTTGGTATTCTCAGACCTCCTGGAGGTGGACAGTGGAGACAGTACTTACCGCCAGATGTGTTGGTTCCTGCTCCCCAACGCAGCAAAGGCCTGAGATGTTTATGCAGGTGAGGAAGGTGGTCTCTAAGAGGTCTGCACCCAGATTTTGGCCTGTTTGATAGGGGTTTGCTTTAGTTTGTGTTGTTTTGTTTTGATTTTTTGAGAGGGATCTCACTGTAATCTGGGCTAGCTTTGAACTCAGTGTTGCCCAGACTGACTGTAAACTCAATCCTCTTCTGCCTCAGCCTCAAGAGCACTGGGATTACAGGCACGCAGCACCAAACCCAGCCTTGGGTTCAATAGGACTTTTACTAGTTCCTTTGAAGATAAGAAAGCTGTCTCTGAGTTGACTCATTTGTTGTTATTGTTGCTGTTTGTTTTCTTTTGATAGAACTCAGGACCTTGCACTTGCCAGGCAGGCGCTTCTGCCCCTGAGCTATGTCCCCGGCCTTGCTCATTTGTTTTTGTAGCTCTAATAGCTCAGAACCCTTGATGAACCTGCTTCCTGTGTTTTTGGCCCACCCTAGAATGAGCAGCCTCAGTGAGTGACTTCAGGGACCAACTTTTCTCCAGAGGTTTGCATGTGCTTGGATTAATAGACCATCAGGGTTCAGGTTGCTTGGATCAGTGTGCCTGTGTGACCAACATGTGTTCAGGGCTGTCATCCTTAGCCACTGTTCTGCAGTTAGGTATAGATTGTGTGAAAAACGGTCTTGTACATCAGGTTAAATGCTACCTCTTCCCATTTGTTCATCTTTTGTACTGGCCACCTTCCTTAGCATAAATTCCTGTGTTCTGCATAAGTCCTGATGCTTACTTTCCTCTTATGGGTGTGTGAGTGAGGCTGGGGACTGCATTGAGGCTAGGGAGCAGTGCTTCTTGGCCCTGCTCTGCCAGGTGAGAGGATGCTATGCAGTGCTGGGCTATGGGAAGAGCCCCTGACCACCTGCAGGACACAGTGCTTTCTGGGTCAGTGCAGGCAGCCCTCCTTTACAGTGGCCTTGGCTATCTGGACCCATGCTACTTCTGCTTTCTTTCTGGAGAGAAGGCAGTGTGGCCAGGCCAGTCTGTGTGTGTTGCATATCTGTGCAGACACTGTTCTCAGTGCTTTCTGGGTACATTGTTGGTTGTGCAGGTGTCATGTGTCAACCCTGCCCAGCACTTGGCCCTGGCATTTGAGTTTGGGTTAGTGAGGATCAGGAGAGTGCTGTTAGCATAGACTCTCCCTAGGGTCATGCGCCTAGGGGCAAGTGACTGAGTTCCCCCGCTCAGAGTTCCTGGGGGAGAGAAGGGCCGCCCTCTGGGTTTATTGGCAGCAGCACCTGCAGAGTGGCCCAGCCTGGTAGGTTTGCAGGCCCAGAGGGAGTTGAACTGCTACAGAGGTTGCCGTGCCTTGGGAGACTGGAGAAAGGCCTCTGACCCCCAGAACAAGTACGGGTCAGGATTGGGAGAGACAGTGCAAGTACAGAATGAGGAGCTCTGGAAGTCATGCTTTAAAGAGGGTTGTTTATTTGGCACGTTTTGAAATTGAGGTGGAGGCAGTGACTTTCTGAAGGGTCTCCCTTTCTAATACCCCCTGCAGGACACACTGCCTTCTTTTACAACAGGCTTGGCTGGACCAATGCTACTTCTGCTTGCTTTCTGGAGAGAAGTCATTGCGGCCAGTTACTGCAGTATGTGGCTTCTGACTCCTCATCATACAGAATGGAAATTTTTTTGTCCTCTTAAACTTTCTCTTTAAAAACTTTTTTCTTTTAAAGGAAAAAATGGTACTACCTGCTGTTTGCCTGTTAGGAACTATGTTGCTTGATGGTGTCTCCTACTTAATGGAGGTGGATAAGTAGAACTTTTAAACTGACTTTTTGCTTCCCTTTATGTTCTCAGAGATGGTTCACAGACTTCTGAGCATGTCTCTTCAAATCTTGGCAGTGCACACCAGTCCAGCATTTCACTGGCTAGAGTAAAATCAGATATGTAGCATTCTCTTTGCCAGTTTTGTGTTGTAGCAATATATATGGCTCTTAATTTCACTTTTATGGGACATGTTTTCTAATACTATTAATACTTAGCTCAGGGCCGGGGATATAGCTCAGTGGCACAAGCACCTGCCTGGCAAGTACAAGGTTGTGAGTTGGATTCCCAGTACCAAAAAAAAAAAAATTTTTAACTTAGCTCATTTGTAAGTGTTTCAAGTGAAACAAATCAGTTTGCTTTTTGCCTGTTAAAATTTTTTAATTTTTTAAATTAGGTGGTCTAGTGTGTGTGAAAGTTTGATTTGAAGAATATATATTTGTTTTCCTCTCAAAACAAGACTTCCATTTTGATGTACTTGTTCTTGCTGGGATCTGACTTGCCAGCCACAGAGATGAAAGTTCCATGTTGCCCCTGTGGCCTGCACAGTTTCTCAGCAGGGATGCGGGGCTTCCCTGGCTCAGCCCAGGAAGAGCCAGGAAACTCAGTCTGGGGCCATCCACAGTTTATGCAGGATCTTGACATGGTCCTCATCATGTCCCTTTGAGAGACTGGTAAGTGTAGGGAGAAAAAGATGGTGTTACATGGGAGAGACAACAGTTAGAAGTGTGGTTCATTCTCCCTTAATCCTGTAAAAGATGCTTTTGGTTTTGGAGCAGTGTGTGCAAAGTGTGGGTGCTGTCATGGCCAACCTCAGCTTCTTGTCCATGGACAGCTGGGGCCAGTGGATCTGCCTCACTGCTGAAGATGCTGCTGGAGTGGAGAGAAGGGGGTGGTACACAGACTTCAGCCCTTGTTTTCTTTCTGTGCCTCGTGTTAAGGTTTTAAGACCAGATCTTTATGCAGAGAATGGTGCAAAAGGACTGAAGTGGTAATGGAGGGTCTTTTCTTCTCCATCAAATCTCACCGCATCAGCTCCTACAGTATTTAGCTTTTGCTATCGATTGTACTATTGCGGCACGCTGAGAACTTGGCATGTGTTAGGAGTCTTACAGGAACGTCGATTCTGGTGTGTGCTTCTACTTGCCTTATTGTCTTCCTACTTCCAGTCCTGAAGGAGTAAGTTTGCATGTGTGTACATGTATCTGTATTTCCCCTTGGCATTGGTGATTGACACTCTGCTGCCCCTTGGGCCCTGTTCCTTGTGCGTGTCATGGGTTGCCCTGTCCGGGAGTGTCCCTGAGACTGGTGTCTTGCTGTCCTTTAGGATAGCTTGTGACTGGGCCCACAATGCTAGTGGCAGGCCCCAGTGGAGCCTTTCAGGTGTAGTGTCTGAAAAGTTTCTTGAGGGTACTCCTGCCTGTTCCTGAGGGGTATCTCCACATGGACCTTGAAGCTGCCTGAGATGTGTCACTTGCACATATCTAGCTGAGGTCTTGGTAGCTTCCTCAGCACTTTCTGGTGGTTCCAAAAATCCAGTTTCCTGAACTTTGACAAAAAGGAATGGATAACAGACTTTAGTAATGTAACAATATCTTTATGTTATGCCTCATGAAATGTGGATGAAATGTGCAGTGATCTTAGTACTTGAACCATGATTGAATTCATAATCAAAATATGGGTTTTGCCACCTCTTTTCTTTTCTTTTGGTACCGGGGATCAAACTCACAGCCTTGCACCTGCCAGACAAGGGCTTAGGCTGCTGAGCTAAATCCCCTGCCCAATTTTTTTTTTTGTGCCGGGGATCGAACTCACAACCTCGTGCCTGCCAGGCAGGCACTTAGGCCACTAAGCTAAATCCCCTGTACTCTCTGCCCAATTTTTTGAGACAGGATCCCACTGTGTAGTTTAGGCCAGCCTTGAGCTCACTTTGTAGCCCAGGCTGGTCTCCAACTCATGAAGATCCTCCTGGCTCAGCCTCCCAAGTGCTGGGATTAAAGGTGTGCGCCACCACGCCCAGCCTCCACCCCTTTGCTGAATTGATGTGTTTATTTCCAAATGAAGATATTTAGTTTTCCAATTATAATAGTATGGGTTAATTCTTTTTGGTATTACCTTGGAACTTCACTTTCTGTCTGAACCACCAAGACGCTTTCCTTCTTAGCCACAGCACAGCCACCGAATGCATTGCTGCCTCTTGATCTCAGACCCATCCACTTCTTTCAAAAGGACACATTCAGAATCCATGAACACATCATTATCTGGTCTCTTTAGCCTTCTTCAGACTGTAATCTTCTTTGATCTAATCTTGACACTTTGAATCATTACAGGTGGAGACAGTATTTTTTTTTTTTTTTTTGCGGCACCAGGGATTGAACTCACAACCTCGCGCCTGCCAGGGCAGGCGCTTAAGGCACTGAGCCAAACTCCCGGCCCTGGTTTTTTTGAGGCAGGGTCGCACTATATAGCTCAGGCCGGCCTTGCGCTCGCGTTGTAGCCCAAGCCGGCCTCGAACTCACAACGCTTCGCTTACCTCAGCCTCCCGAGTGCTGGGATTAAAGGCGTGCGCCACCACACCCGGCTTGGAGACAGTATTTTGTAGAGCATCCCTCAGTGAGGTTTATCTCATGTTTCCCTTTGATTAGATACAGCACTTGTGTCTTTGGTATACATACTCGGAAGGGATGCTAGGTTCTGTGCATTCTGTTCATGGCACAGGCTTTGAATTTGTCCCATTCCCAGTCATGTTCATTTATTCACTTGATTAAGCTGAGGTCTGCCAGCCTTTTGCACTGTGAAGTCTTTGTAAAATAATTGCTAAGTAGATTGTGTGTGGGGTTGGGGTTGGGAGAATTTGAAACTAAATCAAAGCTTCAGTTATTTCAATTATCAAATTTTCAGTTCATTTACTTATATATCAGTATTGGCTGATGGTTTCCCATTTCATTTGGTAGGTTATTACCTTTTATTGGTATCCTTTTATTTTGGTACTCCCTTTGTTGTCTCAGGTTTGATTCATGGAAGCCCCTCAAGCCAGCTCCTGTGTCCTTTTGAATGTCCCCTTTACTCTCTTTCTTGCCTTCTGGTACTTTAAGCTGTTCATTGTGTGCCTTTTAAAGAGGCTGCTTCCTTTTTATGGCATTTGATACTCAGAGCAGCAGGGTCTGGTTACCAGGTTGGTTACTGGAATGTTACTATACCAGGCCTCCTCAATCAGCCAATATGGAGAGAATGAACTGTGTTTATGTGGGCATGTGTGCATGTGCACAC
The DNA here is from genome assembly GCA_004363535.1 of Dasyprocta punctata. NCBI lineage: Eukaryota > Metazoa > Chordata > Mammalia > Rodentia > Dasyproctidae > Dasyprocta > Dasyprocta punctata. The sequence goes on from RJWM01000602.1 coordinate 18,923, forward strand.
CCCTCTTCATATGGTTAACTCCCTCTTCCAACAGTGAGAATCCTAGATCCCAGGGTCTCTAATACATTTACTGCCTTGATTAGTCACCCTTTATGTAAGCAGCCTCCCACTGCTGTCCCTCTATGAGCCTCTGTAGTACAGTAGACTGTAGCATTTCCAGGCTGTTAGAGGAGCTGCAACATTATTGCCAATGTCCTACCAAGTAGTTACTACATATTTATGAGGCGTACTTGTGTTCTTCCTTGCTCTTTGCTTGTAACAGTGCTGCCATGAGCACCTTGTGCCTATTACACCTATACTTCTGCATTCTTCTGCAAGTACTTCTGGAGAGAAGGATTCTGGCAATATAAGTATTGAATTGGATTGTGCATCTCTTTTTTTGTTCTGTTTTTAACTTGCCTTCTACTTTAACACACTCTGACCAGTAGTAGTCTCTTCCCTTCCCATTGCAAAAACTGCTGGATCACTTTACTCATCTCTGCTGGTCTCTCTGAGAAAGGGCTGCTCCAGAGTGAGCGTGTATTCATAGGCAGTTCGATGGGTTTTTCTATTACTTCAGTGTTCATGTGTCTTAGCCTATTGAGATATTTCCCAAATAGCAAGAAATTCTGTTTGTATTTTAACTTTTATATTACATATATAAAATTCTTAAGCTCTGGTGTGGTCAGATGAGTCAACATCTTAATGGTTTCTGTAATCTATTTCATCATGGCTTTTTGCATCCCTAAATCATACCCAGGTTTTCCTTAACCTTCCAGGTCTTCAAAGCTTGATTGTGTGCACCCACAGATCTCTAATCTAGCTCAGATTTACTTTGGAGCATGGTGTAAGATAGAAACCAAACTACTGTGTATTTTTTTCAAAATGGATAGCAGATTGGCCTGATTTTTGACATCCTTCCTTGCTGATTCAAAATGGCATTTGAATCAATTTATAAACTCTTAGATACATGCAAGTCTGTTTCGTTGATTTGCCTCTTCCTTAATCAACAACTCCAACAACTTTTGCTAAGTTTGGGTTAATTCAATCTTTTTTTTTTTTAAGGCAGCGCTCATTTTTTAGTTGAGTTTTGAGAGTCCTTTTACAGTTCACAAAAATACTATTGGATAGTGTGGTGTTAATTTCCTATGCCCACCGTAACAAATCACCAAAACAGTGATAACTTATAAATTATAACAATAAAAATGTGTCTTCTCACAATTCTGTAGGCTAGAAACCTGAAACCTGGCAAGGCCGTGCTCCGTCTGAGGATGTTAGGAGAAGAATTGTTCTTTGCCCCTTACAGTTGCCCCACATTCCTTAGCTTGTAGTCCTGTCACCCTAACCCTGCCTACTTTTTCTCTGCATAACTTTTTCCTGTGTGTCTTGCTAGTCTTCGCTCTTGTTTCTCCTCTCTGTGGTATCACTTGTGTGATAACATTAGACCCTACCAGAGTAATCTGTGGTAATCTCTTCATCTCGGTATATTTGTCTTAATCATTGTCTGAAAAGATCCTTTTTTCCAGAGGTATTTGTAAGTGTCAGAAAATTATGCCTGAGGTCTCTGGGTATCATCGTGCAGCCCATCACCTGTGTTATTTGGGGTTTTGTTGAGTATATAGATGAACTTGATGGAGAACAAGCATCTTTGGAGTTAAATCTCCTGGTCTGATACTTGGCATCCTCTGCATGGCTTGCACAGGCTGTCTTGTTAGTGGTTGCAAGCACTCGTGTATGTATAAAACATATGCTTTGCTGACATGCTGAAAGTTCCCTTCAGTGCTCCTGTGGTTTCATCGGGGTTGAGGGGTCTTCTTGCTTAATGGTGGTATTTGTGTTCTTGTTTAACTGTCTCTTAGATTGCATATTTGACAATCTTTGATGATAGTAACATCTTTTGTCATTTTATCTTAATGTAATTTCAGATTTATTTTATTTTTTATTCTTTATTTGTGCCGGGGATCAAGCTCACAACCTCACGCCTGCCAGGCAGGCGCTTAGGCCACTGAGCTAAATCCCCAGCCCAATGTAATTTCAGATTTCCACCAAATGTGTTGCTTTGGGAACCTATTGTTCATATGGCCATTTGCTAATGTTAAACTACATAAAAAATAAAGGCTAGGTGCTAAGTTTCATCATTGTTTTGAGTATTTTAAAATGATCATCTGTCAGTCATGTATGTGTATTTGTCCTCCTTTGAGCTGTAAGTTTCTATTTCCTGGTTGGAAATCATTACTATATCCCTAAAACAGACCCTACTGAATATGGTGTCTTATTTTCTAGTTTTGTGATTTATTGGGCTGGTGTTTTGTATAAAATTTACGTTTGTAAAATGGTTTGTTGCCAACAATCTTTTCTCCGTAGCATCCATTCATTGTTTTGGAGACACAAAAGAGTGTTGCTGCTTTTCTCTGGGGAACCCCCTTTTCCACCAAGTACAGTCCCTGTGTTTTGGATAGACTGCTTCATCTAGCTGAATGGGTGGATGCTGGTTGGCTGTGCCTTAGATGCATTGTGTCCCCTTGGCCCCTTGACTACATTGTTGGTCCCCTAATGGGCTTGGAACCCAATTACTGCTAGAGAGATACAGAAATAATTTGTGAGGCCCCTGTGGGACAAAGAAAGTCTTACTTCCTTGGGAGCTACCAGAAGATATAATTATTGTCATTTGTAACTCTGTCCTTGTTTCAGGACCAGGAAAACAATACTGTGTATCATTGTGTTTCTGTGTGTGTGTGTTCTTTGTCAAACTAAAGTTTTAATTGCTTTTTTCAGAGAAAACCAGTTTTGGTTTTGATTGACCAAGTCAACTGTATTTCACCAGTTCTTTTATTAACACATTCCTACTGGCTTGAATCATTGGTGGGACAAATGGATCTAATCTTTTTTATTGGTCTTTTTACTAATAAAATGAATAAAAAGCTGCCTGATGGGACAGTCATGCATATACCACCAGTGGTCCAAAGGACTCGACAGTGATATGTAAGAATTAGGGCCCCATCGTGAATGTGTTCGTTCCTCATACCTTGAATGCTTAGTTCATCCTTATTTTTCCCTGTAATGAAATTTACAAATTTGGCTTGTCCTATCACTGCAGCTTTAGCCATGTCCTGTAGACTTTGATAAAGTGCTCTCTGCTCCTTTTCTTTTTAAAATCTTTTTGTTAGGAAAATTTTGAAACATACCAAAAACAGAAGAGAATAATATCTCAAATGTCTATTATCAAGTTTTAACAATTATTAATATTTTACAGTTTTATCTATCCCTATGCAGTCCCCATATGTTGTATTTTTTTTTGTTAATATTTTAAAGCAAATCTCAGGTTTTGTTTTCTCTAAGTACTGTAGTTTGCATCCTTAGTAGATACAAGCTTTAAAAAAAAAATCACCACCACAATACCATTACTGTTCACAACAAAATTGCCTGTCATCTAATAATTATTCTGTATGGTTTTATCCAAATGTCACAAAATGTATTTTTATATTTGCTTTATATCAAAATCCAAAGAAGGTGTCCACGATGCATTTGTTTTGAACCTTATAAGTTTCTTTGAAAACCTTTAACAATCCTCCCCTTCCCCTTTTAAAATTTTGCGTTTGAGCCGGGTGTGGTGGTGCACGCCTTTAATCCCAGCACTCAGGAGGCTGAGGTAGGAGGAGTGTTGTGAGTTCGAGGCCGGTTTGGGCTACAACGCGCGAGCTCAAGGCTGGCCTGAGCTACACAGTGTGACCCTGCCTCAAAAAATCAGGACCAGGAGTTTGGCTCAGCGGCTCACGTACCTCTCAGGCAGGCGCGAGGTTGAAAGTTCAATCCCCGGTGCAGCAAAAAAAAAAAAAAAAAAACCAAATTGTCTTTAATGTCATTTATTTATGAAAAGAGTTGGACGTTCTGGATTTGGTTGAGTTGTGCCCCTTGGCGTGCTTCTCTAATCTCTTACTCTCTATGAACTGATAGGTAGATCTAGACATTTTTGGTTTCAGGTTTGATTTGAGGGGCAAGGGAGCACACCAAGACTGTTTGAAAGATGGTGCTGAGTATCTCACACTATGACTCATAAGGACATGATATCTGCTGCTAAGATGGGTCAGTGAGTGCAGTGTCAGCATCTAATTCCATCCTTTATAGAGTTTAATGTCGAGCAATTATCTGATGGGTTGTTTTTTTTTTGTGTTTTTGTTTTTATTTGTGTTTTGCTTTAAAGGGAATCCATGGCCTCATGCATTCACACATGCTAGGCAAGGCCAACTGCTAATGCTACATCCCAGCCCTACTGACAGTCACTTTGCTTGTTGTTTATATCATTTCAACAGTGTATTAGTTTCCTGTTGTAGCTATAAAGTTACCACAGTGTGGCTGAAGTGAGTGTTGCTGGACTGGAGTCACAGTGTCACCAGGACTGACTTGCTTCTGGAAGCTCTAGGCGATAACTTTGTCTTCACCTTTTACAATTAATCAAGTCCATTATTTCATTTATGGCTCCTACTTCCATCTTTAAACTATATGATCTAAGGGACACAAAGGACATTTGTGATTACCTTTAAGGACCCATGCGATTAAATCCAAGATAATCTACCCATCTCAATATTTTGAATTCATCTGTAACATTTGAAAGTTGTAGGAGTTAGGATTTGGATTTTTGGGAGCCACTGTTCAGTTTACAGTTGGCAATTACAAGGTACAGATTTTTCTAATTCTTTTTCTACATTTATTTCTTGGTGTTCATATATAAAGAGGGTTTCCCTTGTTAATTTTGGTTATCCTGGAATGTGGTTCCTACTAGAGTTAAAGGAGAAATGATTAGAATGCATTGGGGCTAGCAACTTTCAAAGGTAAAATGTGTTTTTATAGTTCTGCTCTCCTTACCCGTGCATGCTAGAATTATAATAAGCATATTGGTATGTGTTTCAGCCCGTTGAATCTGCTCTAGGGGACTCATGTTCCCAGGCTGACTTTGTGTGGGACTGCTTCCTTACTTTTGTCACAGCAGGCCTGTCCTGTCCATATCTGCTCAAGTCTGGAGCTGGCTGTGTCTCCAGGAACCTCTGGGAATGGCGATGGCCATCACAGTCTGTGCTCAGGGGTATTCTGTACCACTCAGCTGCTTCTCATGAAAATAACCTTCAGGACACCCCTCACCTTTAAGAGAAAACAGTAATCATGGGTATATTTTTTATTTGAATTATAATTTACAGGTATTTTACTTGAGTAGGTATGTTTTTCTTATACTGAAAGTCTTGATTTTTCATCACATAATCTTGACTATAAAGTCATTTTGGAGTATAATAAGCATGAGCAAAAGTATGCCGTGTTTAGTGTGTAGAATTCAGTGAATTTTCACCTCCTAAACCTACCTATGTAACAACATCAAAATAAGGAAGCAGGCATGTTTTATGTTTAATATTTTTTCTAGAGTTTGTTTCTCTCCAGTTTACCTGGTTCTACATGCAAAGCTATGAATCATGTATGAATGAGCATGGCTTCTCTCCCCGTACTCTCCCTTTTTTTCTTTCCTTCTGTTAATTCTTTTTGAAAATATAAACACAATATCTAACCCTTTGCATTTCTGACTCTCACAGAAGGTGGCATAGTCGGCACCTGCTTTTCTCTGGCCTGCCCTGTCGCCCCACCCAGGAGCGTGATGGAGCATGGTTTATTTAGCTACTCCTTCTGGACTTCTTAGTTCAGTTCGGTTACTCTCTGCTCTTGCCCTCCCCCTTGAGCCAGATCCCTTTTATCAAATGTCCTCCGGCACACTCACCCTTCCTGGCACCTGGAGCCTACCTGAGGGTGTTGTGGAGGGCACACCTGCCTCCTTTTTTGCTGATCTTCCCTCTGCTGAGCTGCTTCCCTCCTTGGCTCCCTTTGAAGCCTCCTAGAAGTGCCTGTGTTATCTTTGGGTTGTTTGTTTTTCTTTTTTTACTTTTTTTGAGACAGGGTCTCACTATGTAGTTCAGGCTGGCCTGAACTTGCTTTGCAGCCCAGGCCAGCCTCAAACTCTTAGCAATCCTCCTGCCTCAGTCTCCCAAGTGCTGGAACTACAGGCATCTTACCCTCTTTGTGTGGTTCTGGTTTTTCTCACAGTAGGAGTTGCAGCATGTATCTTTCTCACTAGGCAGATGAAACATCCAAGTTCTACTTCCCAGTTGTGTATTGGTTTTTTCCTCTTACATGGTATCCTAATCTGTATTTCAACTGTCCAATTCAGGATAGAGAGAAGCGCTCCTGCTGTGGCCTGGATATTACACGTATAGGTGCAGCTCAGTGCTGAATGAGAGCTTTGTGGAAACAGTGTAGCATGAAGGGTTTCCAGGAAGTCCTTAAATCCAGGACTCCAAGGCAGTAAGGGTGAACTGTACTCTGTGAAAGGTAGTTCTGGAAGAGATGAGGCAGTTCCCCTAGCTCATCTGACAAACAAGGGAACAGTCCGCGGAAGCAGGTGATGTGCCCAGCATCACCACACAGCTGGCACTCTCGGTGCTATGTACTCAATACCCTGGAGAGGAGAGAGCACAAACACTTGGCTTTGTGATGTTTATTTCCTCCTTTTTAGAAGACCATTTCATTCCTATTTGGATGGGACTAGTCCCAAGATAAACCCATGGCTTGAGCTAGCTTTGTATCCATAACAAATTTATTTTTGTAATAAATGCAAGCTAAGCTAAATCTAGCTCATAGAACTTTGCAGGAAGAAAATATAAATTCTGGGAATCAAAAAAATCTTTGAGCATAAATTATTGCCCTTGGCCAAACTTCACTTTATTTTGTTTCTTGTAGTTCAGTGAGACTTACAGTAGGAAGATTACAGGTGCTTCCTTAATTGTAGACCAGAGGGAGACCCCCCCTGCAGCTCTCCATCCCCACCCAGCCCTGTCCTTCTCCCAGAAGCTACATTTGTGGAGTATCAACATGACTGACCGGAGGTTTCCCAGCAGACTTGCGGAGCTCACTGTGGGTACGTTGGGGTGGGTCATGGAGGCACAGTCTTGGGGTCTGTGTCTGGTGTCTTGCACTTCCCTCATTGGCACTGTTCCCCTGTTCTGGTCACCAGGAACTAAGCAGCTTTGCTCTACCATGCTCTTCACCATGATGTTACTGCCTTAGAGTCAGCTGACCATGGAGTGAGTCGCTCTAAAACATGAACCAAAGCAAATCTCTCCTCCTTTAAGTTGTGGGTGTTGGGTATTGTGTCCATCGATACGAAAAATAATACATCATGATAGTTGATGGGGGAAGGCTTCTCTGGGCCCCAGGCCCATGGTGAACAGTTCAAGATGCTTCCCATGGCATTCATAGCTTGGAATGACCTGGATGCTTCACACCCTGAAGCAGTAGTTTCCAGGGAGCCCCTGGGAAGACATGTAAGGCAGGTGCCTTCGTCACTTTCTTGTCACTGGACATAGTACCAGATACTCTTAACATAAAGGAGGAGAGATTTATTTCAGCTCACGTTTTTTAGAGGTTTTGGTCCATAGTCTGCTTCTTCCAGAGCAGAAATGACGTGAGGGAGACCCTGGACAGAGGTGATCACTGTGCAGCCTCCTCAGGTGGGCAGCAGCTCTGCCTGCTGGTTCCTGGGGTACAAGTGCAGGGAAACTGTCCACTCTCGGGGATTGTCTGTGCCAAGGTGAAGTGTATCTCAGCAGGCAACCCTATTGTTCCTGGGTATGGCATTTTAGCTGGACAGAGAAGGCCTTCAGTGCTCTGCAGGTTCTCAAAGACACCTCTACCTGGCCCCCTCCCACTGCCATGCATACACAGTCAAGTCACATTGTTCTGTAGTCGCCACCCCCCACAAAGAACTGACAGCAAAACTGAGTGCTTGCTAAGTGCATGGTCTGGTAAGCACCAGAGCAAAGACAAGCCGAGACCACCTCTCCCTGATGCAGTACTGGTTCTGCCAAAGCACCTCCTGCGTGTGAAGTGTACCAGCTGTATTTGTATGTCCAAATACTTTCTAGTGGGCAGTGTATGAGTGTTACTTACTGTTCTCTGTGTGCTGTCTTCTCAAGCCCAAGGCCCACTGCCCACCTTTACAGGCTGCTGGTTTAGTGTTGCTCGGAACATGGCTTTGCACTCCCTGCCCTTTTCATCTACTTTCCATGACTGCAGTGTGCTTCCAGATGTCAGGATCTATAAGCACATGTCTCTGACACAGCTGGTGGTGATGGGTCCACAAATACAGAGCTGCCTTTCTTGTTGAATGGCACTGGTGCAGGGATGAAGTTCTCTTACCTGACCTACAGTGGAGACTGATGTTTATACTCACTTGCTGAGCATGTGACAGATAAACTGAGTCCTCAGGGCTCCCACTTGAAATGGGTCTGCTGGTTGGGGTCTGCTTATTTCTATTTCAAAAAAATTTTTTCACAGCACTGAGGATCATACCCAGGGCTTCCTGCACAGTAGGCAAGCGCTCCGCCGCTGAGCTATATTCCCAGCCAGGGTTTGTTCTTATGTGAAACAAACTTAAAATACTGGGGTTTTCAGTATTCATTTAAGTGGATCAAAAATTGAGAAACTCAGCCAGGTGTGATGGTACACACCTTTAATTCCAACACTAGGGAAGCTGAGGCAGGAGATAGCTGAGAGTTTAAAGCCAACCTGGGCTACATAGCAACACTCTGTCTCCGCCAAAAAAAAAAAAAAAAGATGAAGGAGGAGGAGGAAGAAAAGAAGAAATTTACAGGCCGGGCATGGTGGCACACGCCTTTAATCCCAGCACTCGGGAGGCTGAGGTAGGAGGAGTGTTGTGAGTTCGAGGCCAGCTTGGGCTACAACATGAGCACAAGGCCGGCCTAAGCTACACAGTGCGACTCTGGCTCAAAAAACCAGGGCTGGAAGTTTGGCTCAGTGACTTAAGCGCCTGTCTGACAGGCGCGAGGTTGTGAGTTCAATCCCTGGTGCTGCAAAAAAAAAAAAAAGAAGAAGAAGAAATTTACAATTAGATTGTAGACTTCTTTGAGATTTAAAAAAAACACAAATTTTAAAATTCTTCCTGAAGCTGGGCCTGGTGGTGTATGCCTTTAATCCCAGCATTCAGGAGGCTGAGGCAGGAGGATCATTATGAGTTCGAGACAGGCCTAGGCTATAAGGTGAGTTCAAGGCCAGCCTGAACTGCATGGTTGAGACCCTGTCTCAAAAATATAGGGCCGGGGATTTAGCTCAGTGGCGTAAGCCCCTGCCTAGCAGGCATGAGGTTGTAAGTTTGATCCCTGGTACAAAAAAAAAAAAAAAAAAAAAAATTCTTCCTGAAGATTTCCATATGGTAAACTTAATATTCACAAACGTTTCACTCTTGGTACTAGTTTTATTGTGTATCTGTGTGTGTGCATGTGGTGCTGGGGTTGAACCCCATTCTGGGGGTACTCTACCACTGAACTATGTGGTTACCTTTAACAGGCAGGTTTATTTGTGCCCAACTGAGAGATGACGAATTATCTCTCATACATTTTATTTTTATTTTATTTTATTTTATTTTTGCGGCACTGGGGATTGAACTCACAACTTCGTGCCTGCCAGACAGGCACTTAAGCCATTGAGCCAAACTCCCAGCCCTAGTTTTCTGAGGCAGGGTTGCACTATGTAGCTTAAACCGGCCTTGAACTCACAATGCTCCTCCTACCTCAGCCTCCCGAGTGCTGGGATTAAAGGCGTGCACCACCACGCCTGGCTAACATTTTATTTTTTATTTGTTGTTTTGTTTTGTCTTTTTGAGATAGGATCTTGCTGTGCATTTCAGGCTGGCCTTGAGCTCATTTGTAACCCAGGCTGGTCTCAAACTCTCAGGGATCCTTCTGCCTCGGCTCCTGAGTGCTGGGATTACAGGTGTACACCACTATGCCTGGCTGCATTTTCTTTTATACGAGTTTTTTCCTGCATTTCTGTGAAACCCCATTTAGATCTTCTGACCTTTTTTTTTCTTCATGGATTCTCAGTGTCTTTGGAAGAAATACTCTAAGCTCAACTTGTTCACCTCTTCTCTAGGAGCCTTGCGCCCCAAGTGTGAGGAAGGGGAGATACTTCCACAAGTGGAAGAGGAATACCATTTTGTATTCTTCCCCTAGTGGAAATCTACTTGTTACAAACAGAAAAAAGCTTACTGTTAAGGAGGAGGACCTCCACCAGATGTGTTTCTGCCTTGGTTTGGAAGTATAATCTATAGCACTGCTTCTTTTTTTTGTTTTTTTTTTTTTTAGCACTGCTTCTTGATAAAAGTATCATAGGAGCCACATAAATCATTTAGAATTTTAGTATCCACCTTAAAATATCAAAAGAAACAAGTAATGTTATTAATATATTTTGTTTCACCCAGTGTATCCAAATGTCATTTTGTGACAATTTGTAATCAACATAAAAACTGTTACCTTGTCTTATGTTGTAGTTTTTTTGTGTTGGGTCATTAAACTTGGTGTGTGTTTAGACTTTCAGCACAGCAGCCTAAACTAGCTACATCTCAAGTATGGTGGCCATATGTAGCCAGTGCACACTGGTCAACACAGCTCTGAAGAAATGCTGTGTTCCATCCCAATGGAAATCAACTGTTTGTTTTTTGTTTTGTTTTGTTTTGTTTTTGTTTGTTGTTGTTGTTGTTGTTGTTTTGCTTACCCCATCTCTTTTTTAAAAAACATGGGCACCATGGCGCATGTCTGTAATCCCAGGATTTGGATTGGGAAACTGAGGCAGGAGGATCTCTTACAAGTTTAAGGCCAACCTGCACTACATAGGGAGATCCTGTCTCAAAAGAGAGCAACAACAAAAAGATATATTCATCTGACAAATTCTTGAATAGGCTTTATGTGAATACTGTATTCTTTATTCAACTGCATAAATAGGTGCTGGTTATTTCAGTATTCATAAGATTAATGTTATAGAGGGGTACACTAACTGAATTCAGTTGGTGGGATTAAATGCTAGCATTCCCGAACAACTTGCTGCCCACCGAAGGTTACTTTCCTTCAGATGTTGCTGTAACTCGTGGAAAAAGCCAACGAAGTGTGCAGCTGTGAAGTATGGACTTTGAGAGTTTCAACACCTTGTGAGGGTGACCCAGATTATATCTGAGCAAGATTCTGAACTCAGTCTGCCGACAGACTGGATGCCCCTCCTGCAGTCTGGGGGTGTCCACAGTGACTGAGCTAAAATGTGGGTCACATATTTTCACATTACCTGGAAGTACAGCCCCTATAAAATAAGTTAGAGTCAGCGTCATTGAAGAAAATAGTGCGTTATCCTATCACTTCCTAAAAAGAAGCGAATTAGTGGAAAAAGAAGACAGTGAAAAGGGTGGTGCACATCTGTTATCGCAGTACTCTGGGAAGCCAAAGCTGAGGTAGGAGGAACACAAATTCAGGCCCAGCCTGGGCAACTGAGAAACTTAGTGAGATCTCGTCTCTAAAACAATATAAAAATAAGGGAGGGGGGCTCACGATTTAGGCCAGTGCAAATGCCCTGGGTTCAGACCTCAGTGCTACCAAAGGGGCAGAGTAGGGGGAGGCAGTATCAGGGATGAAAACATTTTTTTCCTGACCTCACCATTGTCAGTATGTGAGATTGAACTATGCTAGATATCCCATCTGTTAGCAGTAACTGCTTTGGTGTGGGTTTAAATTCTGGTAGTCACCTGTTTTTTTCTGGCATTGTTTGTTTTTTGAAACAGCATCTTACTGTGTAGTGCTGCAGGCTGCTCTTGAACTAAGTAGCCCAGGCTGGCCTGGAACTCATGTCAGTCCTCCTGTCTCAGCTCCCAAGTGCTGGCATTATAGACCTGTGTCACCATGTCCAGCAGTTTTGTCTTTCTTAGGAATGGAGTAGGGGAGAATGTTGTATCTAATTTCTCACACAGTTTTTTCTCAATATTTCTTTGCCATTTTTATCTTTTTTACTAGAACTACTGTTAGGCATGTGTCAGACTGGCTTATCCTCTCTTCATGCTTCTCAGACTTTGTTCATTTGCTCTATGTTGATTTTTTTTAATGCCACCTTTGTTTTGTGCTTTTATGCTTTTTAAACCATCTCTCATAATTGTCATCTAAAGTTCTTGAGAATAATCCTGTTTCATTAGTCTTTTTAGAAGCGTGTGTGTGTGTGTGTGTGTGTGTATGTGTATGATGCTGGGGATTGACTCAAGGCTTCAACATGCTGGACAAGTGCGGCACTGCTGAGCCACCTCTAGCCCTTCATTTTACTCTTTGAACTTTGACCTTTAGCTTGTAGAGTACAGGTTGGTGTGTTTCTTTTTTAGCCTGGGATGAGGTTTATTACTGAGTGGGCTTGCTTTCTGTTTGTTCATTTCTCAGTTTGTACTAGAGGTTCCTGGACCAAAGGAGGGGTAGAGATTCAAGTTCTAATCCTGTGTCCCTTGCTCTTCAGAGATGCTCTCACTGCCCTCCACACTGATGGGATTTTCTTTTTTCTTGGGGATGGGTGTTTGTCACTGACCCAACATCTTACCTTGAGGAGCCCCAAAGTTGCTCCCAGCCCTAAAGGATGAAAATCCACAGGTCACAGACCTGTGTAACCTTTTGAGGCAGCCGGAGACTTTATATGTTATCTGGTCTATTACCAGACAGAAGTCCTGAAGTCTTCCTCTCAAACTGTTACTCTCAGTGTATAAAAAGCAAGCTGGGAGAGAAAAGCTGCTTGTAGTTATCAGCACAGAAGCCTTCTGTGGTGTTTTGTAGCACAGATTTAACCCTTGATTTTAGAACCTCTTTTGTTAACTGTTCTGTTTTTCAAACCAACTCTTCAAGGTCTCCTGTGTACCAGACAATGTGCCAGCTCCTACCAGGTTTGATTCTAGCTCCACTGAGATCCCTCCACGGTGGACCTGTTGACTGCTCTGAATAAGAATCACTTTAACCCCTCCTCACCTCCCTCTCCACAGTGCTGCACCTTCAGAACAAAAGGGTGACCAAAAGTGTAGTTGTTCCAGTAGCTGGTTGATTAATCTCCAGGGAAAGACCCCTTGCAGACCACAGTAATAACACAGGAGGGAGTACAGAGCTGTCCTGGGGCTCCCGCAGGCTCTCCACCTACCCAGTTACCATGCTGGTAACTGGCAGCCCTGCACTCAGGGAAGTGCCCTCCCCTCTTCTGCTTGAAGCAGCAAGTGGGTCTTCTCCACCTCCAATGATTCCCCTCTCCGACTTACACCAGGATGTGCTGTGGTGTCCTTGCTAGCTGTATTGCTGGCTTCTGGCACCTGGGCCTCTGAACCCTGACCTCAGCCTCATATTGTTTCCTACCAGACACCTTCCTTGCCAGTCCAGAGCACCTCACTTTCCACTCTGTTCCTTGTACTCCTCCGCCTGACACTTCTTTAATGTCCCCAGCTCTTCTCAGTCACACTTGGCCGTCTTGGCCTGCATCTGTTAATAAGGGACCTCTCCGTGCTACCTTACAAGTATATACCAAGTCTGGCCACATGGTCCGCTGCTGCCAACTCTCAGACAAGAACTTGTCAGTTTTAGACTGGACAGCTTATAGGAGAAGTAGTTTCCTCAATGTGCTATCAAAGTGTTGCCCTGGAAGTGCTCTTGGGCCAGCCTTCTGTAGCTGGAAACTCCCACCGGCTTCTCCATGAGGAGCAGCTCCATCTCAGGCCACAAGCTGTGCTAGCTGTCTGGCCTGTCTCAACAGAGCATCTCACCAGAGGTTCTACCTGGCCACGGGGAGGAAGCCCCCTGAGGGCAGGCTGTGCTCAGTCCACTCTGGCGCACACTGAGCTTTTCGCCTGCTGGTGGAGATGGAGTCCTAAACGCGCACTGCAAAGGAACAGGGCTTCATTCTTGCTAGGGATCAAGTCGGCAGCTGAGGATTTTCAGAATTGTGGGAGGGAGGAACAGTACCAAGCGCGCCTCCTCCAGGAGCGGCATCAGGCTAGCGCCGCCCTTTGCCCAGTTGTTGAGCGCTGCAAGTGGCTGGCCCTCGGCTTTTGCACGATGTCCTTCGAGATCCCTCTTCTCCTGGGGCGCAGTGTTGCGGGGACACGGGTGTCTGGAGCTGCTCCCCTGCCGCACCGTCGCAGTGCCGTGCGGGGAGCCAACTTTGCGGCTCCAACTCTGGCCACCAGGCCACGGAGCTCCTGGAGTGGGAGGCCCAGCCGGGACCCCGGCGGGCGGGGCGGGCGCGGCCGGTCTGACGTGTCTCGGCGGGATTGGAGCCGCCGCCCTATATAGTCGCGGTGGCCCAGGCGCTGAGCCTCGGAGCCCAGCTTCTCCCGCGCGGTGCGGCGTGGCGTGGCGCGGCGCGCACGGACGGACTCAGGACGCGGCACCCACGAGTGAGCGCTCCGTTGGGTGGGTGGGGAACGCGGGCCTAAGACGGGGCGGCGCTCGCCCTGGCTCCGACCGGCCTGGTCCAGCCCCTCCGGGACTCGGCGGGCGGGGGCCGCTACGTGTCACTCCGCGCATGGCCGCACCGCGCGGGCGCAGAAACTTTCCGAAGTCCGCGCCGGTCGGCCGCATCGCCGTCCCGTCCTGTCCCATGCCTCCGCGTCGCTGCCCCAGTCCAGCCGGCCTCGCAGGGCTCCGGGCGGCTGCGGTGGGGGAGGGGCGGGGACCTGGCCAGGTTGGTGACGTGGGCGCGTGAGCGCCCCTCCCCCGCACCGACCTCCCTATCTCTCTCCTCCCCTTCCCAGTTACTGGCGGGCTGGGGTCTGAGCACCCCAACCGAACCGCCCACCCCAGCGGGCCAGGGTCTGAATCGGGCCAGGCCGCCCACACCTCCACCTGCCACCAATTTAGGTGGTGCTGGTGGCTGCCGGTTCCTCATCCGAGTGCAACTTGGATACACCCCAGGGTCGGCGGATGAAAAATGCATTACGGAAAAATACCGAATTTGGATGAAAGGCGGTGAGGCCGAGGGGCTGCTGTTCCTTTAAGCCTGTCTCCGCCCGCGGGCGCTCGTGGCCTGTGGGAGGGCCGTGCTGAGGTGGCATCTGCGAAAGTTCCTCCACTGGCCAGGCCGTCTGCTTCCCAGAGCTCTGGGCCTCTGTGCGCCCCGGGCCGGGCACCCTCACACTCTGACTGGCCCTCTTTCTTTGAACAGGATTAGGTTTTATCCCGGTGTTTGTAGTGTTGAGTACTTTGAAAAAAAGTTCTTTGCAGGATTTCTGTGGACAGGAAAATAAGCAGCTTTACATTTGGAAAGGACACCTGGGCCCCAGCCGGTGTGGCCTGGTGTGCAGAGCCTTGGAGAGTCTCAACCCAGGCTGGTGCCGAGCTCCTGGATCCGAACTGGCCAGTCCTCTCTGCCCTTGCACAGATAGTTGGCAAAGCTTAGAAGGGAATCAAATTAAGTACTTATTTGTACAGAAGCAGAAAAGTTGAATTCTTCATTTTGGGCACTTTCAGTGTCTGTTTCTTAGCACCAGGCCTGCACTGTCACAGCTGTCACAGCCTCTCTTTTCTCCACCACAGGACTCCTGGTAGCCCCAGTTCTTGGGGTAGAAGAGGAAACTATTGGCTTTTACTCTGCCTTCTTTCTTCAGTTCTTGTTCTGTTGGCTGATTAGTTATACATTAAGATATGACTGTCTCTCCCCTGTGGACATTTATACACTGGAAAACGAGCCTGATGTCCAGGTGGAGGTTAGATTGAGCCCTATGGCCTTCAGTGCTGTTTGACCCCAGCTTCCTGTGGGGAAGGTTGTCGTGAGCAGCCTGTGGAAGCAGGGCTGCAGAGAGATCAGTTCTCTCTGGACCAAACAGGGAAAGAAACCATAGATTTTTCTTTTCTTTTCTTTCTTTTTTTTTTTTTTTTTTTTTTTTTTTTTTTGTTTTTTTTGGTACTGGGGATTGAACTCTTGCTAGGCAGGAACTGTGGCACCGAGCTATATCCCCAGCCCTTTTCTCATATGTGATCTTTGGGCAGAACCTTGACAGCCACACAGAGAGACTTGGGCCCCCACTGAAGACTTGAGTTTTCTGTCCAGGGGGGTCTGAAACTGGGTAGAGGAACATCCAGAGTGCCTTTCCATTCTGACAGTAGCAGTGTGCCTTACTCAATGAGAATTGGACAGACCCATGTCGGCCTGTGATTCTTGGTAAGGACCTGCCTTGGGTCTCATGGGAACTTGGTGAGTGGAAGAGCAAGATGGAGACCACGTTCAGCTGTGGTTACTGCTTTGGAGGCAGTGCTAGCTAGCACAGTGGGTGCAGGTTGGGGTGGACTTGGGCTGGTCCCCACTGAGCTGGGGCCTTGGGAAGTGTGAGCTGGCCCTTTATAAAGGCACTTATTCCAGATTCCTGGTCTTTATTTATACATGGGTCCTCAGACCTGTGTTTAAGGCTTATTCTCTTCAAATGGGATCTGAGATAATAAGCAAACCCTATTAGGTGATGCCAGAACTTTAAGAATAAATGTGTCTGGTTGTGATCCATTCTCTTGAGTGCTCCCAGATTGCCTTTGAAATCTGGAGGTCAGTACCCCAATGTGTCCTGTCAAGCCAACCTGGAGTCCTCTGGAGGACCACTGTGTGCCTGGCTGCACAAGGGCCTTTGCACAGCCACTGCTCCAGGCTCTCCCTTGGTAGTGGCATTGGGCTCGGCTGTGTAGACTTCATTCTCAAGCAGGTTGGACTGAGGGAGGCAAAGTAAGGGCTGGTTGAAATGGACTCCAGATGTTGTTTGTTCTCAGAATAGACCGATAACCAATATGGAAAGGGAAGGGGCCTTCCATCAATAGGATATTACACTTAGCATTACAGTAGCTGTAACTGGGGACTGAAAACTTGTCTGATTCTAGAAGAATGGGGACTTGTGAGTGGCAGCACAGAGCAAGAATGTGGGTGTAGTTGAGGTCACACAGATGAACCTGACTTGGCAAGGGGTGGCTGCTGGGTTTAAGAAATGACCCTGGGACCTGAGGCCACCTCGAGTGGCAGGCCAAACTGCCAGGAAGTTGGCAGCCAAGCATTTTGAGGCCTTACAGGAGAACTGTGAGTCAGGGGTGAGCGCAGTGCTGCAGAGCGCCTGGCGGGTCCCTCAGCGCAGAGAACCCTGCCTTGTTCCCGGGTTGGCTCCATGCAGTCTGGCTGGACTCTGGATCCCAGCATGGGCACAGTTGTGTGAATGTGCTACTGTGCCTTTGTGGTTTCACAGAGTTTTTCTTCTTTAATCTTTAAAATTTACAGGTTAGAATTGGTTAACAGTGCTGTCCAGCACTCCTCATCAGTTCGTCCCCTCGCCGCCACAGTCAGGGCACATCATTGGGTGGCAGGAGGGGCCCCAGTTCAGCTCCAGCCTTGGGCTTGTAGTACTTTCCCCACGTGACTCAGGCTTTGCTTTTCAAGTTTGGAAAAATCTTGGCCAAGGTGGCCATGCTGACATGACACTCGTGTCTGTTTCCTGTTGGCCTTTAACCCAAGTCTGCTCCTGTGGGGAGTCTGTGGTTACTTTGGCCATAGAGGACAGTGCTATTCCTGCTGGTTGTTTCTCTATCTCAGACTACACAACACAGAGCCCATCTTTGCCAATTTGAGAAGCATACAGGGCATCATGTAGTGGCACGCAAGTAACCCACCTGAATCTCACCATCCAGAAGTTTCTTTGAGGGAAAGTGACCCACACCCTCTCGCTTATACAGAACAGTGTTTGGTCCTTCCCAGAAAGACTTTCAGGGTTTCTTCTGATTGTACCATGTTATGACCTGGTTTCTAAGTCCCCAGTGGATTAGGAGGGACTGAAGGACTTCTGCAGGATAGCAACAAGAAGAACAGGAACTGCAGAGTTACCCAGAACTCCTATGAAAGGATATGTCCTCTGGTTCACTCTAAGAGCTCAGGAGGCCAGAAGTCCACAGATGGCCAGCACTTACAATGGTGCAGGGAGGGTAGGGGCACCCACAGGACAGCCTGATAATTTCATGAGGATTTGGCTTCCAGATACTTAAATCTGAAAGCATTGGCACTTAAGGATTACTTCCTTGGATCCCTGGAAAAGTTGTCTTCTGAGGGTCTGAGATGTTTCAGGTATTACTATAGCATATTTTTTTTCCCCAGTCACTGGCCTAAGAGCAGGGCTTTCTTTTTTTTTTTTTTTTTTTATCTCCCTGAAGAAATTTGCATAAGCACTGGTAGTAGCAGCCAAGGTGTAAGAACTTGACATTTTCTGGTTGGGAGGTAAAAGGACCTCAGTAGCAAGCAACGAGTAAGTAACTTTTCTCTGGTTTTTTTCTTCCCTGTTCTGTTTTTTCCTATGTCCCAACAGCAAAAGCTGGCAGGCTGACAGAGGCAGCCTCAGGACGGACTTTCTGGCTACTGACCATTTTGCTGGTAAGTCTGGCAAGGATGGATTTCTTTAGCCCCAGTGTTCATCCTTAGTACCTTCGGACCTTTCCACGATGTCACCTCTGCTCCAGCAGTCTGAGATGTGGGCCTCTCAGCTGTGTCTTCCGCCTTCTTTTTTTTTTAGTCTTTTTTTCTTAGATGTCAGATGTGTTTGTTGAGATTATCCTAATTGGAATATTGCTTGACAATTTGGAATTTAGTTTTAGAGTTTTTAGAGTTTAGTTTTCTGAACTTGGGGACATGTCTCGTTATGTTGTAACAATTAAGCAAAAACTCACTTCTTATAGTAAGTTACTTGCTGCTGTTATACCTTTTGTCAAATTGGTGTAAGAAAGACAACTTGGTGCATGGTTGGGTGAAGAAAATGGGCTCTTCTGTGTACTGGCAGTGGGAATTATGGGAGAGAATAAGCCAGACTCCTACCTCAGATTGCTGAATTGCACCCCATTTTCCAAACAAGGAAACGGTGGCCCTCAGCTCACATCCCACTGAGTTTGTTGGCTGTCCTGAGCTGAGAAACTCTGCCTTGGGCCAGGTTCTCCTGTAGAGTGAGTCCCTCCCACAACTGCAAGTCAGCGGAGGAAGATGATCAGTTCACAGGCGTCAGGGACACTGAGCATACGTGTGGGCCTGTTTTATTGTTCGCCGAAGCGCTGTGAGACTGCTGCTTCCTGCCATGTCAGGATGAGCCCCAGGTTGGCTTTTTGTACCAATTGTCATATGATTTGTAGAGTGGTACTACAGACTGCTCCTGAGGCCTTTGGGATGGGCACACTGTTTCTGGGTGGCCCTTGCAGACTCACTGCCAGTGTCCTGGTGTTGGGTCTCCTGACCAGAGGTCAGTCTCAATGACAGGCAGCCTTTAAGAGGACCTTCATTTACTTGTATTTATCTGTTGGTGAGAGTTTCAGTATCAGCTTACATCAGAGATGGTGAGGAAAATAAAAATATGTAGTTTGCATGGTTAAAACTCTTAGGTTAACAGTCTCATACATAATTGAGAGTTGGCTGTATTTTGACCTTTCCTTTCTCTGTTGTAGTGGCTTACCCGGATTGCGTGTGGGTGTGAGATCAACCATGAGTTCTGTTGCAGTTTTGACTCAAGAGAGTTTTGCTGAACACCGAAGTGGGCTGGTTCCGCAACAAATCAAAGGTAACAGCCCCCTCATGTACTCTTCTTAATAACTCCTAACTCACCGCCCCTTCCAAATGATTGCCAAATTCTGTGCCCATCATATACGGGCTCTCCCGGCTAATACACGCACCCTTTGGCGCTGCTTGTTGTGCTGGTGGGGCTGGCCGTGTACAAGGGTTGCATCCCTATCTGGGGAGGTATGAAATGTAGATCCAGTGAGTTAGACCGCTGGAATCAATGGGGGGTCTTTGAGTTGCCTTCCCAGTTGTAGGGCGCTAGGTCTGGGCTGCAGTGTATCCCAGAACATTGCCAAGCCTCATGAGGTGGAGGCCTAGCCTGGCTCCCAAGCTTTTAGTGGCAGCTGGCCAGGACGACGAGCAGCACCTCTCAGTGGAACAGAATGCCAGGCACGGAGGTACCTTGGACATTTCTCATCCCTGTCTTAAAGTAGAAAGAAACAGATGAAATTAATTTTAATATATTTTATTTAACCCAGTATGTCTAAAACTCTATTCCTGCAACATCTCTTTGATGTATTAAAGGAAAAGGAACCTGTGCTATTTTATATTCCTTTTCTTTTCCTTCAAAATCTTGTACATGTTTATAACTACAGCACAATTTTACTTGAAGGCTAAATTTTCTTCTAAAAATCCTTGATCTGTACTTAAATTTTCCAGAATTTTTCCATTGAAAGAGTACATCATTCTATACCAAGTTGTTACAAGTTTTCCAATAAGTAAATTGAGTATCAGTTGTTAAATTTAAAATTGTAAAGGTGAATTAAATTATAAAGTGCACTTCCTCAGTCCTGCTAGCCACATTTTACTGCTCGTTTCTGGGGTCTGTGTTGTACAATGGAGCCCTGGCAGCGACCTGGGATCTTCCTGCTCATCCCAGCTTCCCTGTGAGTTCTACAGAGGGAAGATGGCACCGAGGGAGTTCGTGGTCATGTCAGCACTGACCTGGACAGCATGGCCTTGGGGCTAGCAAGTACAAACCTGGACTCGGGCATAGGCCCAGTTCCAAAGTTCACCCCAGCTCTGTCTGTGTGCGCACACACAGTATTTTCAAAGGGCTTTGCTGTTGCTGGACACTGTTCGACCTTGAGAGTTTGGGTCATCCAGCATAGTCATCCAGGACAGCCTTCCTTTCCTGGAGACTGGTTAACGAAAAAGCTATGAACATGTACTGTGAAAGATGAAAGTAACCAACAGCTGAGGAGCCTGATTTCCACAAGTCTTGCTCTTCTTTTTCTTGGGTGGGTAGGTGGGGAGCAGCAGAAACAGCAGCGCCCATGAGAGTTTATTTCTGCATTGTGCATCACCATGAAAGAACAGCTGGAGCATACCTCGAGGGCATTTCTTAAGGGCAGTGCTGGGCAACCCCATTACGTTGTTTTGCAGTTCAAAGGCCTGCTTAGTGCCTGTATGTACTGGGGCAAGGCCTGCTCTCAGGGGACTCACTCACCCCAAAAGGGGAGTGGAGATCACAGTGTCTGCGCTGGCTGTTCAGGTGGGACCACGTGGAGGTACAAGACTGAGCTGTCAGGGACTTGGAGGGTGGTGGGCCTGGGCCTGGTGACCCCCTGGGCCGTTTCCCAAGACTGAATGACGAGAATCCGGGAGGGGTGTTGTCACTCAAGCAATTGGTATTTCAGGGAGGATTCTTAAGATGGGCTTTGTTTGGTATAATACTGAGCTTAGTGTCTTCCCATTAATCTGTGTTTTCCAGTGGCCACTTTAAATTCAGAAGAGGAGAGTGACCCTCCAACTTACAAGGATGCCTTCCCCCCACTTCCTGAGAAAGCGGCTTGCTTGGAAAGTGCCCAGGAACCTGCTGGAGCCTGGAATAACAAGATCCGGCCCATCAAGGCCTCTGTCATCACTCAGGTAGAAATGTCATTTTTTATTACCCTGTCTTTCCTTGTAGGAAGTGATTGGGCCTGGTAAAGGGTTTGAACGTGCAAAGATGCAGGTTCTTTGGGAGAGTACCTTCAGCCTAAACCGGACCTCACCCCAGGGGTGCTTGGGAAGCACAGCTCGCTGGCATCCCTCACATCCCAAGAGCTGGCCCGCAGTTTGGTGGAGGCAGCGTTTATCAGATCCTTAGGACTCGTGTACTTTTCCCTTCACCACAGTCCAGTCTCTATTACTATCCACATCAACAAGGTTAGAAGCAGTTAACCACTTCTCTTATTTTCTGTGACTTCATTAGCCTTTCTCTGTACTATCTCTGAGATCTTGGGGGCATTAGGTCTTCCATGTGAACTCATGTCTGGTCATCTTGGAAAATTACCACCCATGTGTTGATAAATCCTTGTCCCTCTACACGTGGGCCTCCAGGCATGCTTTGTCTACACATGAGTGTTACAGGTGTAGTTTTCCTGTGCACCGGGAGTGCCAGGCTGCTGACCTTAGGTGTTTCTTCTGGCCCTCTGACTGCCTCCTCTCAGGACCCCTGTGAGTATGGGATGGTAAATGAAAGTGTATTCCTAACTATGTGGGCTGTCCTTCCTTCTCTTCATTGACATCTTAAAGCTCTCCTTTTTTGCTCTTTTCTGACCAGGTGTTCCATGTGCCCCTGGAGGAAAGAAAATATAAGGACATGAACCAATTTGGAGAAGGCGAACAAGCAAAAATCTGTCTTGAGATCATGCAGAGGACCGGTGCTCACCTGGAACTCTCCCTGGCCAAAGACCAAGGCCTCTCCATCATGGTCTCAGGGAAGCTAGATGCTGTCATGAAAGCCCGGAAGGACATTGTTGCTAGATTGCAGACTCAGGTGAGTGTTCCCAGGCCTGATGCTTCTGAGCAGCTGTGTGCTAGTGCCATTTGCCATCTCCTCCTGGAGTGTGGGCTAGAACATCCCTGGATTTTTCCTACCAGTGGGCTCATTCAATCACTTGGAGTTAATACTGCCATCTTTGAAAACCCTGGCATTTTAACAAAACCCCACGAAGTCGGTGATAGAACTTGGGACACCTACCACTTCAGGTAGGCACTGAAAATTAAAGGCCTATCCCAGAGTGTGAGACGCTGAACAGATGCTGGGCTTACTAGGTGGTATATAGATCAGCAGTTCCTAGGCCTTGCGTGAGAGTGAAGTAGCACACTTGTTATTAATACCCATTTCCAAGCCCCCGACTTGCGAGATTACAGACGCAGATTCTGTTTGTTTTAAACCTATTCTCTATCCTTGGTAATCTGATGCCAGTACTTACAATTTAGTTGGGAACCCTGGGAGTAAGTAAATCTTTGATAACATTTTCCCCCACAACCAAGAAAAACATAGAAAATCTTGAAATGTCACAGGAAAGCTATTGAACTGGATGAATTTGCCCTGAAATAGAGATTCCTCTTCCTGTCACTGAACTTCCACAAGCTTAAGTGAGTGCTGGCTCTAGAACTGGGTGGCTAAAGGGGAAACATGACTCTGCTCAGCCACTGATAGCCACACGAGGCCTTGGGACAGTTGCAAAACCCAGCTCGCTGTGTGGAATTACATTTTTTGTGGTGTTGGGGATGTGTTTGAGACAGGACCTCACTAAGTTGCTTCAGTTGCCCAGGCTGGGCTCAGACTTGTGAGCCTCCTTGCTTCAGCTTCCCAGAATGCTGGGGCTGCAGCAAGTACCACATCACCCAACTGAATTAAATGCTTGATGTCATAAAGGTGAAAACCTTGTTTGTAATTGTTTAGCATTGTGGTTGGTACCTTATATAGCCTCTGAAATGTCTGCCATTGTGTACTTATCAGCGTATGCTTGAGTGTCATATTTTGTGATTGGACACTGTGGAAGGAAGAGACGTATCACTGGGTCACGTGAATGCTCTCATCCCCAGACTTCTCCCTTGCCCCTCAGTATCTCTCTGGGGGTTAAACTTGGGGCTGCCATGCACTAGGCAATATACTAAGCTGTGTTTCCAGCCCTCAAATATTTTGAGGCAAATCCCAGGTACATTATTTTACCTGTGAATAGCATGTTGTCCATATATAGGCGTTGTGCCATTCTCTCACATAGAGGTGCTGAGATACTTGTATTTGACCCTGTCTGTACTAGATTTCCTATCATCCCAGATAACCTTTCCCCGTTGGTTTGTTCCAACCAAAGTCTAAGCCCTGCGTTTGGTTGCAGTGTCACCAGTCTCTTGCTCCTGAGCAGCACATCCCATCCTTTTCAGTGCCATGCGTTTGGAGGAAGGTGATCTGTTCTGCTATCCTTCTGATTTCCTGCCGACCGCTGTTAGGTTGGGGCCTGGTTACTTCCACATTCAAGTTGTTTGGCAGGGAAACTTGGTTGATGTGCTGTGTGCTTGGTGTTGTAGCTGGTCCTACATGGACTGATTCTCAACTTGGCCGTTAGACTGGGATGTCTTCAGCTTGATTCATCTCATACAAAGTTCCTTGTTGGTTTTTGGCTTGCTTAATAGCTGTATCATTTGTGGGTGACCACTGTCTAAATTCATGATGAAGTCCCCCTCTCCCTGCCTTAAGTTGGCTGATACTCTGGGCGATATTCCTGCACTGACAACTGATTGGGTAGCTCCTGACAGACAGAGCCTCCCTCCTCCTCGCATGATCCCTGCTCTCTGCTCTCTGCCTCAGTGCTCTGCCGTCTTCTGTGGTGAGCGGGGCTCTGAGATTGCTCCATCTCTGCTAGTGGCACTGCTTGAGGTTTGTGAGAAAAAAGGAGTCATGAGTTTAAACTATCTGGTTCAGATGGAAAAATGGCAGCGTTTAAAATTGAAATTACTCCTTTTTGGGGGGTTTTCTTGTCCTGTTATGTAGTTAGATTCATTTGTTTTGGTTTATTTCAATTTTTAAAAGCTACGTCCACATTTACGTGATCGTAGTGGCAAGGCTGTATGATAAGGTCCCTTTGAGGAACCCTCTCTGCTGGCCCACGGGCTTCACCCTGTCCCTAACCCTCCTTATGGGTGACCATTCCTATTGAGTCCTTGGCTGATTCTTCACTGTTTGTGTTTAAGAATAGAAGCAAAACAGTTTTCCATAAACTGTTTTGTACCTGACTTTTTTTCCTTGCTATATTTTGGGAGGCTCTATACCGATAAATAGTGGTTGCCCATATTCTGTGGATATACTGTAATTTATTCAAGCACTCCTGTTGATGGACATTGGGTGGTTTCCAGACTTTGGCTTTCTTCAGATATGTCAATAAAAGTCATGTGGATGTGGTATTCCTATTTCACCAAGTGGGATAGATTATGGTGGAATTAGAGGATGACCACCTGTGTAATTTGACTACCGTAGCTGAATTCTGCTTCCCTAAAGTAATGCATCTTGCCAGGTATCTTAAGTTTTTTCTCATTGCTGGGACAAAATATTTGACATCCATAAGTTAAAGGATGAAACGTTTATTTTGGTTCACAGTTTATAGATGTTTCAGACCACAGACAGCTGGTTCCTAGGCAGGAAGGCCTGGCCGAGGAGAAACAGTTCATGGTGGGGCAGGCAGAAAGCTGTGAGCCTTCCTTCTTCCCCTTTTTATTCCTTCTAGGCTACAAGCCTGTTGGTTGGTGTCACCCACACCCAAGGTGAGTCTTCCTATTATCCACACCGAGAACTATGCTAAACTGGTCAGTGGATTAGTCCAGCTTTACACACATGATCCAGCCAGTCCCAGAAGCCCACGTATGAACTCAGGAGGCTTGGGGGGCGGGTATCTACTTTTAAACCATGACAACGAGCTTGGTGACATCACAGCTAAGCTACTCAGGAGGCTGAAGCAGGAGGATCAGATATTCCAGGCCAGCCTGGGCAACCTATGGAAATTTTCTGTCAAAATAAAAAATACAAGGGGCTAGGGATGTGGCTCCATGGTAGAGTGCTTGCCTAGCATGAGTGAGCCGTTGAGTTCCATCCCCAGTACCACAAAAAGAAAAAAAGAAGTTGTGTGGTGTGTCTTGCATTCTAAGCAGCAAGAGGAGGCTCACCTAATACATGAGTTTTTGCCAGTCTGAAACATAACTGCATACTTTTATAGAATTCACAATTTTTTTCTGTGAAGTGTCCGTTCTGGTCCACATTTTTCTATCATGTTATGCCTCCTCAATTTTCAGGAGCTCTGTTAGTGCTTCTAATGGACATCAGTAAGTAAAAACTATAAATTTTTTTTAATGGACATCAATAAGGAAAAACTATAATTTTTTTTTTAATGGACATCAGTAAGTGTCTTGGTTACTTTTTACTCGTTGCTGAGACAAAACACCTGACACAAAAATTAGGGAAGGAAAGGTTTATTTAGCTTACAGTTTTTGGAGGTTTCAGTCCACAATCAGCTGGCTCCAAGGCAGGGTGGCATGGCACTGGGGCAGCACTTCAAGGCAGCAGCCAAACAAAAGCAGCAAAGTAAAAGGAGGGGAAAAGAGCAAGCTTCTTCTCCTCCCTTATATAGTACACAGGACCAACCCCCCCCCCCCAGGGTGGGTGTAGCATTCACAAACATCCTTGCCTTCCTTTGCACAGGATGAGAATGTTTACCAAGTAAGACCCCTGGCTCCCTGCTAAACTTTTGACCTTCTCAAATTGACACAATGGCCAGGTAACTGCTTATGCTCTATACCCCAAGATGTAGAGCTGCTGCCTTACTTAATTAAGCTGCTACACTTCTCAAGTTGACACAATGTATAAACCATAACAGTAAGTAAAAACTATAAATATTTTTTATCTGCCATTTGGTTTAGTTTGTTTGTTTTTTGAGACAGGGTCTCACTCTGTACTTCAGGCTGGCCCTGAACTCACAAAGTAGCACAGGCTGGCCTCAAACTCACAGCAGTCCTCCTGCCTCAGCCTCCCGAGTGCTGGGATTACAGGTGTGCACCACCACTCCCGGCTTGTCATTTGCTTTTTGATCTTGGTGTGTTTTTCTCTGTGTTTTATTTTTGTGTAGTCACAGTTATTATCAGTTTGATTTCGAGCCACTGTTAGGAAAGTTTCTTTCACTTCCAAGTCATAAGAAAGTTTATCCAAGTTGGGCATGATGGCTGTGAAAGGGGGAGGGGATAGCTTGTTGCAAAGGTATAGAGTTTATGTCCTAAATGTTCCCCGTAACCCAGATCTGCCAGGGGTTCCAGCCCTGACCCTTGGTCTGCCTTTCTTTGCACTAATGTTTTCCCATTTAACTGGAAATCGTTGTAAGTTTTAATACTTGGTAATGATATATTATTACCACCTCCACCTTGGACCTGCTTTCTTAAAGTTTTCTTCTCTATTCTATTCTTGTTTTACCAGGCAAGCTTTATAATCAGCTTTGAGCTCAAAACTGTATTGATTTTTAAAAATTAATCTTGCAAGATTGACATCTTTATGATTTATTTCAACATTCTTTTGTATCTTTTAAGGCATATTTTCTTATAGTATGTTGTGTTTTTTTACTGTATGATGTCTCACTATTTTTTGTCTTATGGCAGTGTTTTCCTAGTATATCTTTACGTGTGTGCATATGTATGGGTACTGGAGATTGGACCCAAGACCTTCACACTGAGAGCTGTGTCCCAGGTCTTTTTATTGCTCATTTTGAGAGACAGGATCTTGCTAAAACCAGGCTAGGCTCCCAGTTTCAGTCCTCCTGCCTCAGCCTCCCAGAGTGCTGGCATCACAGGAGTATGCCCTCATGCCTGGCTTTTGTGTGTATATGTGTGTGTATGTGGTGCTGAGAATTATACCTTCTTGCTGGCTGTTGTTTGTGCAAGCTAAGGCTGTTGATTTCTAGAGTCCATTTTCTTCGTGTTTCAAGGGAGGAAAGTAATAAAAGAAAAAAAACAGTACATGACGGTGGTAAAACAGTAGTTTCTGCAAGTTTCTGTATGTACAGTCACTCGCCTCTCCCGTTGTCTCCTCCCACCTCCCCTCCAGGCATGGGTTCCGTTCAGGGGTGAGCATGGTACAGGTGCCCTTGAACGAGACTGATGGGGTCAGACATGCCCCCGCACGCATGCTATGCCATTTTCACTCAGACCCTTTCAGCCTATGGGGTAGGTTTGGTGGCATTCCAGTAAGAGAGCATATTGTGGCGAAGTATGCTTTTTCACAGAGAAGTTGTTTTGTTTGATTCTCTTCCTGCTATAGGCCTCAGCAACCGTTCCCATTCCTAAAGAACATCATCGTTTTGTTATTGGCAAAAATGGAGAGAAACTACAAGACTTAGAGCTAAAAACTGCAACCAAAATCCAGATCCCACGCCCAGATGACCCCAGCAATCAGATCAAGATCACTGGCACCAAAGAGGGCATTGAGAAGGCTCGCCATGAAGTCCTTCTCATCTCTGCTGAGCAGGTGAGGCCTCGGAGTGCCCAGGCTGCACAGCACCAGCCTCATTCCTGATGGCCTCGTAGTACAGCCTTCTTGCCACGCCTTGGCTCTGGGTCTGGAAAGCCCTGTCTGTCCTCAGCTGTCCTTACCAGTACATCCTGTCCTCTCTAGGACAAGCGTGCTGTGGAGAGACTAGAAGTGGAGAAGGCCTTCCACCCCTTCATCGCAGGGCCATACAACAGGCTCGTGGGTGAGATCATGCAGGAGACAGGGACACGCATCAACATCCCTCCGCCCAGCGTCAGCCGGACAGAGATCGTCTTCACTGGAGAGAAGGAGCAGTTGGCTCAGGCTGTGGCTCGAATCAAGAAGATTTATGAGGAAAAGGTGCGCACTGCAGGAGGTAGAGACCATGGGTGGGAAGAGGTTACAGGACTTGTGCTAGCAATGGATGGGATGGGTTCAAGGTCTGCGCTGTTTGCCCTGTTACCTTGGACACACAGCCTAGTACACAGTGTGCATGGTATGAGGCTGGTGTTCTCACTGTCCTGTCTGTGTGTGGAACTTACAGCATAGAATTGTTTGCATCTTTGGTTAAGGCTGTTAGCTCAAGATGGCCAACTCTCAGTTTCAAAACTCGATCTTCAACTTGGGGAAAGGCCTTGGAGTTTTCATGTCTTCCTGCTTGACGTAATCATTTAGGGTGGCTAGACTTCGGGGAAAGCCAGTGCTTTAAAAAGTGGGGTTTCTGGGGAGTGTGGGTCACAGTGCCACTTGGGGACTGGCATGTGTGGTCTAGGCCTCTTGGCTTACTTCCTACTCTGTTGGCAGTGTTGTCCTGTCCCCACTGCCCGCCTCCTCCGCCTTCCCTGCTGACTGCCCTTACGGTGCTCTTAATTAGAAAAAGAAGACTACGACCATCGCAGTGGAGGTGAAGAAATCCCAGCACAAGTATGTCATTGGGCCGAAGGGCAACTCACTGCAGGAAATCCTCGAGAGGACAGGTGTCTCTGTTGAGATTCCACCCTCAGACAGCACCTCGGAGACAGTGATCCTTCGAGGCGAGCCTGAGAAGTTGGGGCAGGCGTTGACTGAAGTCTATGCCAAGGTAGCCACCTAAAGAGTGAAATACACTTAGTTTTGGTGAATTTCTGGGGGCCCTGGATGGACAGGCTCTTGCCTGGTGTATCCTGGGGACCTAGACTCAGTGACATGTTCCCGAGTGGGGTGAGCCATCTTACTTCTGTTTAACATAATCTTTTTTTTTTTTTTTTTTTTTTTTTTTTTTTTTTTTTTTTTTTTTTTTTTTTTTTTTTTTTTTTTGTTTAACATAATCTTGAGCCCTATAGACCTGTGAGTCTATTTTTCTATTTTCCTAGGCTAATAGTTTCATGGTCTCCACAGTCTCTGCCCCTTCCTGGCTTCACCGTTTCATCATTGGTAAGAAAGGGCAGAACCTGGCCAAAATCACTCAACAGATGCCAAAGGTAAGGAAACACTTTCAGTCTGCTGAGTTTGCCCAACATTGTTTTTCTGTTGCTGTTTGTGCTATTAAATATAGCCTGTTCCCATGGGTGGTTACAGGAGAGTGCAGTGTGTTTAGATGTTGGGCATTAATAACTCCTTTAAGAAACACATCACGTAGACATTATAGTGTCAGAAGAGGAAAACTCGTATGCAGACTATGTTAACAGTGAATTTAAGGGGGCTTTTAAAAGGGGAAACAGCAGTGCCCAGGCATCTTGGATAAGATAGATATGGCAGAGACCCATTCTTGGGCTATCGAGACCAGTGTCCACTTTACTGTCATTTCACTTGCTCTGGTTTCACGCCAGGCAGGGTGGCATCCCAGCCCTATGTGAGTCTTACATTCCAGGTTGCTGTGCTTCCTTTAAAATCTCATCCCTGCCATCTGTCTCACTGTTCACTTTGAGCTTTTCATGGGAGTGGTGGGTGTGACCTCCTCCCCACCGTGTACTCGTGAAGCAGTTTTGGGCTGTGCACTGCCCTCAGGAGAGTGTCCATGAGCTCCTGGGACAAGCAGTTGCATGCAGGGGCAGAGGATGTTGCAGCTACACCACTTATGCTAGCCATGCCTCTCTTTGTTTCTGCCTGGCAGGTTCACATCGAGTTCACAGAGGGTGAGGACAAGATCACCCTGGAAGGTCCCACCGAGGACGTAAATGTGGCTCAGGAACAGATTGAAAGCATGGTGAAAGACCTAGTGAGTGTCCCTTCTGCAGTCTGGGCACTGCTGAGGCGGGAGGCTCTGACCAGCAGGAATGTTGTTAGAGCTCACGTTGGGGCACAGAGACCAAAGGGCAGCCTAGCTGGGTTTGTGGTAGATACCAAAACAACCAGAAGCTGGCCAGAGATTTTTTAAACTTGCTCTTGGTGAGAAGAGACCTTATTTTGAAGGCAGGGCCTTCCGAGAGGTGCCAGAGGGACAAGCTGGCAGCAGTCCCTGCCACCAGGTGTTGAGAAAAGGCAAGAGTTGGCATTTTCTGGGTTGGAATCCCGGTGCGTCCCAGGGCCTGAAGCCTGTGTCTCTTGTTGACCTGCCTTGGACTCCTCCTGCAGGTTAACCGGATGGACTACGTGGAGATCAACATCGACCACAGGTTTCACAGACACCTCATTGGAAAGAACGGCGCCAACAGTGAGTGAGCTACAGAGTGCAGGTCCCAGCCCTCTGCAGGGTACCTCAGTGTAGATGGCCCAGACCAGTGCTGCTGTCACAGGAGTTTCTGTTGTGTAGCCTCCTCCACTTGCTGGAAGAGGCTGCTTTCCTTTCCAGTAAGGAAAGAAAAAGTTGTGACCAGTCTTGTGTTGTTTGGCCTATTAGTAAATTGTTACTTCAGAAATCAACCTAACCTGCCCTCCCAGGTGACCCAGAGGCCACCCGAAGACACCCCCACCCCGTCCAGCCAGTGTTTGTGGCACTGGGAAGGGATTCTGTTGAATGACCAGCTGTGTGTCAGCCTCGCCTCAGGGTTTGACTTGTCCATGGCCGAGTGTGGGGATGGCCCTGGATACCATGAGCGCTCGGCTACATCCCTCTCCTTCACCTGCTTTAACCACATGGCCTTGTCCACACGTCACAATGCTGGCATATGCTGGAGATAACTCCCCACCCTGGGTTTTACCTTCAGGTGGGGGCAGGAGGACCGACACATCCCTGTTCCTAGGTCATTCCATCAACAGAGGACCCTTTCTGGGTTTCCTATCAGCTGACACCCATGTCATTTATTTTTGTTCCAAGTAAATAAATAAAAGCCTGTCTCCTTCACTGTAGTTTACAGACAGTATACTGTGCCTTTTGTCAGTCTTGTGCTCTGGGACATTTTCATGACGGATAGGAATCCCAGGTGCAGCTTGAGCTGTATGCACACACTTGCTTCAGTGGTTTTACTTTTTATCTTGGCTAAAAGTGTGAGAAAGTACAGTAGAACAGTAATTTCTGGTTCTGCTTCCTAAGAATTGTAGAGTCTTTTAGTGTAGGATAGGCAACAATTTGTTTCTGTTCTGTTTTCTTCTGATTCAGTTCCTAGCCTGCATTTTCTCCCATAATCTAAAATCTGGTGCCCTTCACTGTCTGCTAGTCTTCCTGTCCTGTTTTGTTTGCTTGGACCAGCTGCCCGCAGCGCACACTACCTGCTCCATCACCGTCCCTGTGTGCACGGTTTGGAGCATGCACGTAGTGGCGAGACGCCTGCCTCAGGTCCTGATGACAGGTTTCTCCAGAGCTTCAGAGGCTCCTGGGTGTGTCCAGGGAAGGAGGCTGGAGGAGTGTTTGCAGCTCCATTTGTTTTGCTAAGCCACCAATAGGCTCGGCTTGGACATTGACTGACGCTGGACTCTTTGGGCAGTAGTGTAGTCCCCATGAGCTTTTAGGTGGACATTGGAGTGCTGCTGCTGTCTTAGTGTGTGTAATCTTTTTTACTTGAATTGTGTTTCCTAAACTCACTTGCACATTAATCACACCTGGAGTGTTTTAAATATTCTAAAGCTCAGTCTCACACCACAGAGCAGCTGCATCTCAGACAGCCCTGCCAACTTTCAGACGAGGATGAGAGCTGGTGCTCCGGAAACCTTGCAGGCTGATGTGCACTGTGACCAGTTCTCATTGTAGACAACAGAAACTCGTTCTGGAGACTAGTCGTGGCTTTGGGTTTGTGGGAATAACTGATTAGGATTGTAGGGGCTTGTTCCTGTCCCTTTTGGCTGTCACTTACTGGTGAACCATCTTAGCTTCTGTGTCTAAGATGTGTTTCCTTTTGTCTCCCAAGTAAACAGAATCAAAGACCAGTACAAGGTGTCTGTGCGCATCCCTCCTGACAGTGAGAAGAGCAACTTGATCCGCATTGAGGGGGATCCGCAGGGCGTGCAGCAGGCTAAGCAAGAGCTGCTGGACCTTGCATCTCGCATGGTGAGCCCACCAGCATCCAGGGCCCACCAGGAGAAGGGCACAGGCCTATCTATAGCCGTGCCTAAGAACAGCATTGTTGGGGGGGGTGGCCCTGGAGAACGGAAGCTACAGAATCCCTCCCCAAGTTGATTTTTGGGGCCACGTATCTTACATTCTCCCCCATCACCAGCACATCTTGTCTCCCTCAGCCCCTGAGTTGTGCCAGGGAAGCACAAGGGTTCCCAGGGATCTTAGATGTTTGGCTGCCAAACCACAGTTGTGACAATGTTCCTAGACTTTGAAAGAACCCCAGGTGATGCTGGGGTGTGGCCACATTTGAAGAAGATCACTGGGGTGATTGCTTTCTACCTGTAGAAGTACTGCCCTGACCTAGGCTACTTGACACCTGCCCTCTTACCTTAAGCTACGAGTACTCTTGGTGCTACGTATCAGATGTGCACAGCAGTGATCCTCAACTTGGCTGTGCATGAGGGTCACGGGATGCCTTTAAGGGTCCAGAAAAGAGCAAATATGCAGAATAGACAATAGCAGCTTACCCCAGGGAGTTGCTGATGCTGTCTCTTCCCAGTGCTCAGGACCCAACTGCATCTGTAGTGTGGTCCAACCTCCTGCCACCCTGAGCTGAGTCCCTGGTCCCAGGTCTCTTTGCCCCAGCCCTCTGAGCCAGAGTGCCTTGTCCTAGAGTGTCTTGCCTGCACAGTCTGAATCCTGCTGTCTGATTCTAGTCTGCCCCGCCACAGCTCTTCAGAATGTTTATTAAGCCAGGCGTGGTGGCGCACGCCTTTAATCCCAGCACTCGGGAGGCTGAGGTAGGTGAAGCATTGTGAGTTCGAGGCCATCTTGGGCTACAACGGGAGCACAAGGCTGACCTGAGCTACGTAGTGCGACCTTGCCTCAAAACACTTGGACTGGGAGTTTGGCTCAGTGGCTTAAGCGCCTGTCTCGCAGGCGCAAGGTTGTGAATTCGATCCCCAGTGCCGCCAAAAAAAAAAAAAAAAAAAATGTGTATTAGGCTGGTATCTCCTTCACAGGATTCTAGCTGTGCCTCTTCTGTATTTGCCTGGCGTTTTAAGGTCCTGTGCGGACGATTGAGACCCCTTTGGGTTCAGTGTACGTTGTCACTCATGCAGGGAGAGTGGTTCAGGAGGGGGTGCTCCCTCCTTTGCAGTGTGCTGAGCCTCCAAGTAGCAAAGCTGGGCTCCCCTCTAATTCTGTAGAAACAAGTGCTAACTCCACAATCATCACTGCCCTCATAGCAGCTCTGGCTGAAGGGTTCTGTGGTCAGTTCTTCCACTGTACTTTCTTTAGATGGCTAACACACAGCATAACCGGACAGTGACTGCTCTTGGAGGGAGCAGGTGTCCATCATGCGCACTAATGGCCTATGGCTCCCAGGGGTGAGTTAGGGAGCCACCTGGGCACTACCTCACCCACT
Source organism: Dasyprocta punctata (assembly GCA_004363535.1). Lineage (NCBI taxonomy): Eukaryota > Metazoa > Chordata > Mammalia > Rodentia > Dasyproctidae > Dasyprocta > Dasyprocta punctata. Next base: position 52,457 of record RJWM01000602.1, read on the forward strand.
GCTGGCAATGGCTATGCTGTGTGGTAGTGGTCCTCTGGCTTCCAGTGCCTGCTTAGGATAAGTGATATCATCTACTTTATATTTTTAGGAAAATGAGCGTACCAAGGATCTAATCATTGAGCAGAGATTTCATCGCACAATCATTGGGCAGAAAGGTGAACGGATCCGTGAAATTCGTGATAAATTCCCAGAGGTAATAGTTGCCCAAAGGCATTCTTTTTTGTTTTCTTATATACTTTGCAGTAGGCTCAAATTCGGGGCCTCTGTGCTAGGCAAACACTACTACTGAACTACACCCCCAGTCCCAAAGACATTCTTTATCAGTCTAAGGGTTGTCTAATGTACACTGAAGAATTCAGCATTTTGGAACCCAATCCTAATAATCAAACTCAGTCTTCCAATGCTTTGTTGTAGGTTATCATCAACTTTCCAGACCCAGCACAAAAAAGTGACATTGTCCAACTCAGAGGGCCCAAGAATGAAGTGGAAAAATGCACCAAGTACATGCAGAAGATGGTGGCAGATCTGGTAGGGGACTTTCTACATCCTTTGTTGTGTGTCAGTGCTGGGGATGATGGGGCTGGGGGTCACATCAGAACTCCTGATTTTGCCTGTTGGAGCCCTGCGTTGGGAATCATCTGTTATCTCAGGTATAGGAACAAGGTGGCGGTGGCATCTCTCTCAGTACCTGAATGCCCAGTCTGGTCGTAATTGCTAACCCTTCTGTGTTACACAATTCAGGTGGGAGATTTCTACTTTTCCATGCCCTGTAACCTTGTTTCCTTGAAGGGTCTTCATATTCCTAGGTACAGAAATTGTCCTGTGCAGTAAGGAGAGGGAGATTGCACAAGTGCAATGAGGGGTCATTTATTAATTTACTATTTTTCTCAAAATCTGAAATGGGAAAAGGTTTAGAAAATGTGAAAGAGGGCTTACTGGAAAGGCCATGGACCGCCATTGTCGATGGTCACTTGAAGGGGCTGCAGTATGTGAATGCCTGCCCTGAGAGGTGACGGTCAGGGCCTCTTAGCGCTATGAGATGCCCCAGAGCCCTGTCCTGGATTCCTCGATTGGTCTGCCTTCCCATTCCTGATACAAAGTACCAGATACCTGAATTAGAGGGGGAACGATTTATTTTGACTCACAGTCTCAGAGGTTTCAGTCCATGGTCGGCTGGGTCCAAGGCAGGAACATGGTAAGAGGTGTGTGGGAATCAGCACAGAGGAAGGAGCCAGGAACCAGGGACCAGATATAGTCCTAAGGTCATGACCCACCCACCCACCAGCAGTGTGCTTTACTAGTGACCTAGGCCGCTCACAGTTCATCAGGTTGACAGTTGAGATGAACCATCACCATTCCTGAGAGCTTAAGAGCTGAGTGCTGCTTTGATGTGGGCTTAGAGCCCTTCCTCAGCCAGAGCATTGTAGAGGGTACCTGACAGACAAGATTGCTGCTGATTGTAGAGTGTGTAGCTAGCACACTGTAGGTTCTACTGAGTACTGCTTTTCCTGAAAGAGGGACTTCAGATCATATGACTGTAACATGCCTGCTTGGTTAGTTGTTGGGCAATTTGTCTCACCTGTCTTCTTGATGGACCTATGACCGTGAGGAGGAAAGGAGGCTCCAGGTTGCTGTTTGTCCATAATTCACTTCGTGGAGTTCTGGTATAGGAGGGAGGCTTACTCTCTGGCATGGATAGTTAATTACGTTGCCCTTTTGTTCTTAAGGTGGAAAATAGCTACTCGATTTCTGTTCCAATCTTCAAACAATTTCACAAGAACATCATTGGAAAAGGAGGTGCAAACATTAAGAAGGTGACTGTCTTGTTCCCTGGGCCTTGGCTCCTCATGTCCCTTTCCCTTAGCCCTGCACCACCCTGTTGTACGCAGGAAAGCGGGACTGGGCCTTCCAGCCCTATGCTTGGAGCATCCACTGTGGAAGGAGTCTGCTCAGCTTCTCATGTTCCTCTCGCTTCCTGTAGATCCGTGAAGAAAGCAACACCAAAATCGACCTTCCAGCAGAGAACAGCAACTCTGAGACCATCGTCATCACAGGCAAGCGCGCCAACTGCGAGGCTGCGCGGAGTCGGATTCTGTCCATCCAGAAAGACCTGGTAATGGGGCTGTTCCGTGATGTAGCCTTCCCTGCTTCCTGTGATGTTAAACTCTTGGCAGGGCCTCCAGGGCACATGTGCAGGGTCCCAGGGCCCAGGCGGCTCACAAGAAGACTGTGGCTTGAACAGACTGGTAGCGCCAACAGATTGGCTGGCAGCACTTAGGCACTTGTCTCATGATGGTCCTGTGCTTGACCCCACAGCCATGGTATTGGGCCAGGGTACTTGTTCTGTGAGGCATTTTCCTTTGTTTTTTTTTTTTTTGTTTTTTTTTTTTTTTTTTTTTTTTTTTTGTGTGTGTGTGTGTGTGTGGCACCGGGGATCGAACCCACAGCCTCACGCCTGCCAGAAAGGCACTTAAGCCACTGAGCCAAACTCCCAGCCCTGATTTTTTGAGGCAGGGTTGCACTATGTAGTTCAGGCTGGCCTTGCGCTCGCGTTGTAGCCCAAGCCAGCCTCAAACTCATAACACTCCTCCTACCTCAGCCTCCCGAGTGCTGGGCTGTTAGGCATTTTCTTTTGTTCATTTTTACATTTGAAAATCACATTGGAAAGTGCTTACTAATTTTTTCTTCCGTTTTAAAAAAATTAGCATAAAATAAGCTACATAGTCATACAGTGTGCCATTTGCTAATCCTGATGGATTCATCCCAGTGAATACTCCCATAGCCCCAAGAAAACCCTCTCCCTGTGCATCACAGCTGCCCCACCCTCCCCTGCCCACCCCCAGCGGCCCTCCGCCTCCCTGCGGCCTCGTTGGCTGTGGTGGGGTGTGTGGGTCTGGCCGTGCTGCACTCTGAGTTGATCCTAGGCTCTGCGGCGCTGCCCTTGTTGGAGTGGACTGAGCTTCGCCCAGGTTGTGTGCACACGTGGTGCTTTGCCCTCTTCATGGTAGGATGGCATTTCCCTGTGGGTGATCGTCTGCTCTTCTGCTTGGGTTTAGTGTCTGTAAGGGCTTTCCGCTGATCAAAGGGGTCAAGTCCATGAGCATGAAGTTGCTAGTGTTCCCATATGACCCTCACTGTCCAGCCAGTATCCCCTTTCTTTAGGGTGTGTGTGATCTGTGTCACCATAAAGGGACTTTTTATCTCAAAATATTCTTTATTTTGAAATCTCATTTTCCTTACTTTTTTTTTTTTTTTTTTGGCGGCGCCAGGGATCGAGCTCATAACCTCACACCTGCCAGGGCAGGCGCTTAAGCCACTGAGCCAAACTCCCGGCCCTAGTTTTTTGAGGCAGGGTCGCACTATGTAGCTCAGGCCAGTCTTGCGCTCACGTTGTAGCCCAAGCCGGCCTCGAACTCACAACGCTCCTCCTACCTCAGCCTCCCGAGTGCTGGGATTAAAGGTGTGCGCCACCACGCCCGGCTTCCTTTTCCTAACATTAAAGGGGGTTTCTTTTAGCATTTTGTTTATTTAAATTGATTTCTTACTTTTATTTATTTATTTATTTATTTGGTGCTGGGAATTGAACTCGCAACCTCGTGCCTGCCAGGCAGGTGCTTACACCACTGAGCTAAATCCTGAACCCTGTTTTTTGAGATAGGGTCTCACTATGCAGTTCAGGCTGGCCTTAAACTCACTTTGTAGCCAGGCTGGTCTTGAACTCACAACGACCCTCTTGCCTCAGCCTCCTGAGTGCTGGAAGTAAAGGCATGCGCCACAATGCCTGGCTTGATTTCTGACTTTTAAAATGTGCTCTTTGCATTTATATTTGTGACTATGCATTTGATGTATCGTACTTTTTTACCTTTATTATGCATATTTAACAAATTGGCTGCATTTTTTTTTAATTTGGTGAACTGTAAATACTATAAAATTTACCATTTGAAACATTTTTAAGTGTAATTTAGTGGTATTATATACATTTGCAGCTATGCAGTTATCACTCTGTCCATTTCCAGAACTTTTTCATCATCCTAAACAGAAATTCTGAGCCCGTTAGACAGTAACTTCCTCCCACTTCCAGCACTTGGTCCCTTGATGGGGCTGTTTTGTGTAGTTGAGTTTCAGTCTGCTCTCTTACTCTGTTTTCTGTTTGTCCTCTTTTTTTTTTTTTTCCTTTGGATTGAGTATCTTTTCTTCCTGTCTCTCCTTCACCTACAAATGAAATGTAGCCCAGTCCTACACAGTCACTGCATGCCCCTCCATCCCTGCACCTGCTGTGCTGCTCCAGGTCTTACCTTTGTCATGTGTTACAGACTTCATGGAACATCATTACCTTTGACTTAAAGTCCAGGTTTTTGAAGAGATTGAAATAGTAAACTCAGCTGGGCGTGGTGGCGCACACCTTTAATCCCAGCACTCAGGAGGCTGAGGTAGGAGGAGCATTATGAGTTCAAGGCCAGCTTGGGCTACAACGCGAGCGCAAGGCTGGCCTGAGCTACCTAGTGCAACCCTGCCTCAAAAAACCAGGACTGGGAGTTTGGCTCAGTGGTTTAAGCGCCTGTCTGGCAGGTGCAAGGTTGTGAGTTGGGTCCCCGGTGCCACAAAAAAAAAAAAAAAAAAAGAAGAAAAAAAAAAAGAAATAATAAACTGTCTTACATTTTTCCCAATGGTTACCATCCCCAGAGCCCTCAACTACTTACTTAGTGGCCCATATTTCAGCCTTTTTCTGTGGAAGATGCCTTCAGTGTTTCTCAGTGTGTGTGGTATCTGCTGCACTCAGTTTCTCCTTTTCTTTTCTTTCCTTTTTTTTTTTTTTTTTTTTTTTGTGACAGGGTTTCACTATGCAGTTCAGACTGGCCTTAAAGTCAGAGCAATCCTCCTGCCTCAGATCACCTTCATTTCTGACAGATGTTCTGTTGTGTGTGGGTTTCTAGGCTGGCTTTCTGTCCTGTCCCTCAGAATGCCACTCAGGGTCTGCTCACTGACCACATTTCCATGAGAAGTCTGATACTGCCACAGCTCTGGTTTTTGTGTATGCCAAGTCTTCTTTATCTCCAGCTTTGAGCAGTTGTGACATCTCTGTCATTTTCTTTGTGAATGCTTGATGTTGATGGAGCCACTTGAATGGGTAGTTTTAGAGATTTTATCAGATTTGAAGTTTGGATTGGTCATTCTTTGCAGATTTGTGAACCCCTTGGTCTCTTCATTCAGGGACTGAATTACCTGGATGTTACTAGTCCTGCCCTTCAGATCCATTAATTCTCTGCAGTGTCTGAGTGGCTGACCTCCCTATCTCTGTGTGGTCATTGTAGACAATGCGTTGTCTGTGTTTCCAGTGCCTCCATACTTAGTCAGTCTTTCCTCTTTTTTTTATTTTTTATTTTTTTATTGTTTTTGAGACATGATCTTGCTGTGTTGTCAAAACTGGCCTCAAACTTGTGACAATCCTGCCTCAGCCTCTGGAGTTCTGGGATTATAGACGTGAGCCACCTCGCCTGACTCTTCTCTGACTTTTGAACATAGACATTTGGTTAAATACCTGTCCTCTACCCATGGTCTGCTAACCCTAGTACCTGTGTCACTTCCGGGTTGTTCCTATGTTCTTTTCTCTCTTTTAGGTTGTTTTTGGCTGTTTCTTTCGAGACCGTTTATTGTTTTTTCTTAATTCCTCTAAATGTTTTTAAGTGAGCTTAGTTTTACTGGAGCAGTGCACTCCTTTTCAGACTTTGTTTGTTAGATACAGTGGGAGCCAGTTTGAGCCAGGTCCACGTATCGCCCACTGAGAGACTGGCCAGGAATACGAGCCATAGAGCCCAGCTGCCTGCTGAGGCTGAACCATCCTAGGTCTTGCTGGGCCACATGCAGGCTGGGTGTCGAGTGACATCCGGGTGAAGTCCGTCTTGCCAGGCAGGGTTTGAGTGCTGTCCTCAGCTCAGATGCCCTCTCTGTGCTGTTCCCCTTCGGGTCCTGGCCTCTTGCCTGTGCCCCTGCCCTCCTGGCTGCAGCAGCAGTTGGGGCAGTCACATGGCTCCCCTTGTCTCCGCTTGTCACCTGTGTCTTGGAAGGTGCCCATTTAGGTGAGAGGCGACTTGAGTCTGTGCTCCTTCATCTTGGCTGAAACAGTGGCCAGAGGAGTTGCCCGCAGCTGTGTTGGGCTCTCCTGTGCTGCTGACAGGCAGAGTTATGGCTTTCCTCCCGCACTGGGTCCCCTGCTGCCGGCCCCGTGCTAACCTTTCTTTGCTGCACCACAGTGACCCCTCCTGCTACTATGTGTTTGGTTTCAGGCCAACATAGCTGAGGTGGAGGTCTCAATCCCAGCCAAGCTGCACAACTCCCTCATTGGCACGAAGGGCCGTCTGATCCGCTCCATCATGGAGGAGTGTGGTGGGGTCCACATCCACTTTCCTGTAGAAGGTTCCGGAAGTGACACTGTTGTCATCAGAGGCCCTTCCTCGGATGTGGAGAAGGCCAAGAAGCAGCTCCTACACCTGGCTGAGGAGAAGGTGAGCCTCCATCCCTGTTCCCTGTGGCATGGCTGAAAACCCTAACCACCTTCCTTTCCGTCAGTCAGTCCAGGAGCAGATGTAAGGTACAGGTGCACCTCTGGGACTGCTGCTCTTGAGGGGCTTTTTCAAGTCCAAATGTCCACATAGACAGTGTGGAAAAGGTACTTGTTGGCATATTTAAGGATTTTTGGAGGGGAGGATTTTTTTTTTTAATCTTTTTGAGACATAGCCTCTTTATGCAGTTCAGGCTGTCCTTGAGCTCACTTTGTAACCCAGGTTGGTCTCAAACTCGCAACCATCCTCCTGCCTCAGCCTCCCAATTACAGGTGTGTGCCACCATACCTGCGTAGGGGAGGATTATTTTAAAGTATGATTTACAGTAAAACTCAAGATTCCTTTTTTATAGTTCTGTGTTTTCACAGATAGTCATGTGACAGCCAGTACCATCAAAATGCAGGATTCTCCAGTGCATGACCTTTAGCATTTCCTCCAAAGGCACATGTAGGTCTTGCTTTGGGCTTTTTTGCTTTGGCAGCACGTTGGGCTCGGGATGACCAGCCTTGCAGGACATCTGTGTCGGCTGGTGTAAGTCCTCCATCTCAGTTCCTTTTAAAAGTTGCTGTTGCTGTTCCAATCCTTTCCCTTTCTTTGTGCATTTAGGAATCAGCCTGTTGGTTTCTAGAAAACAGTCACACTTAGGTCTTGGTTGGGACGAGTGGAATCTGGAAATGGGACTGGCGAGGGCAGACAGCTCGGCAGTCTCAAGTCTTCAAGCCCATTTCTCTCCAGTTTTTCAGGCCTTTGAGCCCTTGCTGGTGCTTTGTGGTTCTCAGCATACAGATGTAGCAGATAGGGCATTCAGTTTTATATCTCTGGTTTATTTTGGATTTTGGTTTTTGGTAGTTTTGGGTTTTTTGCTTTTTGTTTTTTTGTCTTTTTGAGGAAGGGTCTCGCTATGCAGTTTGGGCTGGCCTTGAGCTCACTTTGTAGCCCAGGCTGGTCTCGAACTTGCAGTGATCCTCCTGCCTCAGCCTCCCAAGTGCTGGAATTACTGGCATGCGCCACCACACCCAGCTATATACCTGTTTTTAGTGATACTGTAAGTGGGACTTTTTGCCTAATTTTGGGGGTTAGCCTGTGAAAATGCATCTGGATTTGTACACAGACCTCATTTAGAAGCTCATCCTTATACCTCTCTAGATTTCCCTTCTGCATGTGGAGACGGTGTTGCCTGGGGATGGCCTTCCCTGCTCTGTCCAGAAAGTCCCTTCTGTGCCAAGCTCGTGAGGGCTTTGCAGGGAATGGGTGTTGGATTTTGTCAGGTATTTTTCAGTGTCTTTTCATACAGTTGTGATTTTTATCATCATCATCATCATCATCATCATTATTTTGATGTCTTGTTCATGGATGGTTAAGTGAGCATGTAGTTCTGAGGTAAACCCTCTTGCTTTTGGTGTTATCTTTTGCCTACCATATTGCTGGGCTGAATTTGCCTGATTCTTTAGCCTTAGATGATGTTACTTGTGACCATCCAAAGGATGCAGTGGTTCCTAGGTTCAGGACCTTAATTCTTTCCATAGTTCTGGTCACAAGCCAGATTGGATGAGAACCAAATCAAATTTCCTCATAAGCTCAACATTGAACCTAACTTAGGCATTGAATTTGATTTGGTTCTCATCCAGTTCAGTTTGTGACCAGAATTGTTAAGAATTGAGGTACTGAGCCAGGCGTGGTGGCGCACGCCTTTAATCCCAGCACTCGGGAGGGAGGCTGAGGTAGGAGGAGCATTATGAGTTCAAGGCCAGCTTGGGCTACAACGCGAGCGCAAGGCTGGCCTGAGCTACCTAGTGCGACCCTGCCTCAAAAAACCAGGACTGGGAGTTTGGCTCAGTGGTTTAAGCGCCTGTCTGGCAGGTGCAAGGCTGTGAGTTGGGTCCCCGGTGCCACAAAAAAAAGAAAAAAGAATTAAGGTCCTGAGCCAAGGTAGCACTGTAGTAGATGCTCGTGATGTTTGGTGAAACCAACATTTGAAAGATAATAAACCAGCTGGGCGTGGTGGCACACGCGTTTAATCCCAGGACTCGGGAGGCTGAGGTAGGTGGAGCGTTGTGAGTTTGAGGCCAGCTTGGGCTACAACATGAGTGCAAGGCCAGCCTGAACTACATAGTGCAACTCTGTCTCAAAAAACCAGGGCTGGGAGTCTGACTCAGCGGCTTAAGCACCTGCCGGGCAGGCGCGAAGTTGTGAGTTTGATCTTCAGTGCCACAAAATAATAATAATAATAATAATAATAAACTTTACCCAGGCGTGGTTGTGTATGTCTAGAATTCCAGCCCTCTAGGAGGTTGAAGCAGGTGAGTTGCAAGTTCAAGCTCAGGCTGGGCAATTTAGTAACTGAGACCCTGTCTAAAAATTAAAAAGGGGCTGGGGGCAGGGTATGGTGACACACACCTGCAATCCCAGCACTCTCAGGAGGTGGAGGAGGGACTTGCTGCATGTTCAAGGCCAGCCTGTACTACATAGTGAGATCCCGTCTCAAAAAAAAAAGAGTTGGGGATGTGGCTCAGTGCCAAAGTCTGTAGTCCATCCCCAGACCCATAGAAAAGAGGAAAACAGCTATGTCATTTGGCATTTTACATGCTAGCCGATCACGTCTTTCTCTGTGTTCTGTGAGCCGGTGTCCGTCCTATAGAAAGGCAAGAGGTGGCCCTGTGGTCCAAGTCATCATTTTCCCAGATGAGTCTGCCAGAGGCGTTGGCGTCTGTCAGAAACTCACAAAGTCTGACCCTCGTTGGACCTGGTCACTCGGTGTCATCAACAGGTCTTGTGCCACCACAGCCTGAGAGTCCTCTGCACACTGTGGCATGGGCTTACGGCTCTTCAAACTGTGTGGGGTGCTGCTGTCTCCTGTGGGCCAGTTTGTCACACTGGGATGGAGAAGGCTAGCCTGGGGCGTACTGACTGCAGGACAGTGCCTCTCCAGGGGTGCACTCTGCCCACACCTCACACTGTGTGTGACTGCACCCCAGCAGATCAGGGCATCCAGGAGAGGCTCGGTTGCTGCTAATGCGTGGCAGGACTGGGGTTCCCAGCCCCGGTGCTCGGTGGTAGCGAAGGCCTGCAAGTACAGGCTGTTAGATGTTCATTGATTTGAGGTGAACCTTAGAATTGCTGTAGCGTCAGGTCTCTGGGGACTGTAGGGAGCCTGCCCCACAGCACTGTTCTCTAGCATGCTCATTTTCTGCGCTGTGGTTCAGGCAGGTGGGGTAGGGCTGACACGCACAAGGTTGTTTCTGCAGCAAACCAAGAGTTTCACTGTGGACATCCGAGCCAAGCCAGAGTACCACAAATTCCTCATCGGCAAAGGGGGCGGCAAGATCCGAAAGGTGCGTGACAGCACAGGAGCCCGCGTCATCTTCCCCGCCGCAGAGGACAAAGACCAGGACCTGATCACCATCATAGGAAAGGAGGACGCTGTTCGGGAGGCACAGAGAGAACTGGAGGCCCTGATCCAGAACCTGGTAGGGAGCAGGGCCTGGGCGTGGGCTCCTTCTGACACCCTTGGCTTGGCGGCTCACCCTCCATTCTTTTCCGAATGCCCCAGGATAATGTGGTTGAAGACTGCATGCTGGTGGACCCCAAGCACCACCGCCATTTTGTCATCAGAAGGGGCCAGGTGCTGCGGGAGATCGCCGAGGAGTATGGTGGGGTGATGGTCAGCTTCCCACGCTCCGGCACACAGAGCGACAAGGTCACACTCAAGGGCGCCAAGGACTGCGTGGAGGCAGCCAAGAAGCGCATCCAGGAGATCATCGAGGACCTGGTGAGTTGGGGGTCCCTGGCGACCACTGTGATTAGCACAGGCTAATGCTCCCTCCCTGCCTCACACCCCTCGTAGGACCTGATAGTGGTGTGGGGCACCCTTATCAAACCCCAGACTGACAACAGAAGGTCCCTCTTTCTAGGTGCAGTGGCAAATGCCTGAAATCCCAGCTATTCTGGAAGCTGAGACAGTAGAATTGTAGGTTCAAGGCCAGGCTGGGCAACTTAGCAGGACCCTCCCTCAAAGTAACAAACAGAAGGGGCTAGGGATGTAGCTCAGTGGTAGAGTATCCTTGGGTTCCATCCTCCACAGTACCAGCACCACACACATGCGCGCGCGCACACACACACACACACATTGTCCCTCTCAGCTGGTGTGGCTGTCCTGCCCCTGGTTAACATGGTGTGACAGAGGCTAGTCATGAGCACTTTCTGCCTGGGGGACCCACTCTAGAAGAAGACCTACTCTCCCCACCTCACCGAGTAACAAAGGAGGTCTGGATTCCCCTAAAATGGGACAACTGTGTCCCAGTGAGAGGTAGGGATAGTGCTGTGACTCTGTGAGGAATTAACCTCTCTTCCTCCTCTCTCCATGTCCGCTCTGCAGGAGGCTCAAGTGACAATGGAGTGTACTATTCCTCAGAAGTTCCATCGGTCTGTCATGGGCCCCAAAGGTTCCAGAATCCAGCAGATCACTCGGGATTACAATGTTCAGATCAAGTTTCCGGACAGAGAGGAGACCCCTGGTGAGTCTGGCCGGCAAGTCTGCTGTCCACATCCCTGTGTCCCTCCTGCCCCACTCAGCCTGGCACTGGAGTAGTACACAAGCACTACTGTGCATTCCAGGGGCTTGGGGCCATCCTTGGTCTCTGACGATGGGCCATGGCAGGGTTCCTGGGGCGATAGGCCAGGAGCCCTTGTTTAGTCCCACTGCTGCTTGGGATGTCATGTGACTTCAGGTGTGAGTACAGGTGGCATGTCCCCACAAGGCGGCCATAGGAGGCTACACAAGAGAGGGCAGCAGCTCTCCTAGGCCTTTAAGGGCCAGGTGACCCATTTGTTGCTTGATTTTGCTGTGGGCTCAGTGACAGGCAGGCCAGGCAGGAGTGAGGGGGGCAGGCATGGTGCGAGGGTGTCCGTGTGAGCTGCCTCTCGCCAGCTGTGCACTGTGAATGGTGTGCATACCTCCTGGGCTCAGCCCTGCTGGCCTGCAGTCCTGCCCGCGACCCTGCAGCCTCTGCTCTCTGCTGGTTTGACATTCACAGGGCTCACCGGGCACAGCACTTGCACTCCTTCTGTCTTCCTGGAAAGACAGGCGCTTTGTGCAGGAACCTAGTTAAATCGTGCTGCCCCGTTCGTGCTTGCCTCACATGTAGGAGAGAAACTACAAAGAATAATGGAAGATGGGCCTGATTTCCTCTGTTCAGAGTCACGGGTGGTTTATGGACCCCTCCCCTTTTATATACATACTTGTTTTTTCTTCTGAATCGTTTGAGTCTCAGTGATGTTTGGATCTGGGTTTTTTGTTTGTTTTTTGTGTTTTTTTTGAGACAGTGTGTCACTGTGTGGTTCAGGCTGGCCTTGAACTCACCGTGCAACCTAGACTGGCTTTAAACGCTCAGCGGTCCTCCTGCCTCAGCCTCCCAAGTGCTGGGATTCTAGGCATGCATCACCACGCCTGGTCTGCGTGTAATACCTCAGATGCCCCTACCTGTAGTTCCTAAAAAAGAGGGCAGTCTTCCACAACCGCAGCACACTCATCAAAGTCAGGCCTGCTGCTTTGCCAGGCAGTGTATTCTTCTATCTCTTATCAGTCTCCTGTTTGTGCCTTGTAGCACGTGGGCTCTAGGTTCTGTGTGACTCCATGGACAGATGCTGTTTGTTGCACGCATGGTCTCCAGGGTGGCCCATGGGTCCCTTACTGCCCTGTGGAGCTTTTCCTTACTCCCTGGCACGAGGAGCTGCGGGCTTATGCTGGCGTCACTCATAGTCCTCCCCACTGCCTGGTGGCTCACCTGGCTCAGGCTGGGGTCAGTGTCCTGCCCGGAAGTCAGTCTCCACACGCAGTGGAGCTGCACACTCCTCCTGTGGTTCGGGTGCGCCTCCTTACACCTCTGAGGTTGTTGCTGCGGGCCCCGTAGGAAGATGAAGAGGGAGGTGCAGAACTCATGGCCTCCCTGGGATACGCTCTGTGTCCCCTAAGCTGGGGAGCCCTATGTGGGCTCTCTGCTCTCCCTGCCCAGCCTGACCTCTTGGGAAACGAGTGAGTCACTCCTCCTTCCCACCAGTATACATAACAGGTGCTTAACAAAGGATTCTGAATGCAGACCAGTAGGTGCTACAGAGCCAGGCCCTGAGGGCTGCTATCAGCTGCCCTTTCTCTTTCCTAGCTCATGGCATGGAACCCGCCATCCAGGAGAATGGAGACGAAGCTAGTGAGGGCAGGGAGGCTGACCCTGGCTCACCCAGGAGGTGCGACATTATCACCATCTCAGGCCGGAAGGAGAAGTGTGAGGCTGCCAAAGAAGCTTTGGAGGTATGTCTGCCCTTCCTGCGTCCTCCCCACAGCCCAGTGCCACCTGGGTGGTGGCAGACAGTGATCTCGTCATTGGGTCTTCAATATAAGCATCCGGCTGTGCCGACTGCCTCGGTGTGTAGAGCCTAGGGAGGGCTCTTTCTTTCCTCTGGACTTGGGGTCCAAGTCCCCTTCCCCAGGCAGCAGTGTGGGATCCAGTCTCTGAGACCCATGGACAATGTGGTAAAGATGACCTCTCCCTCTCCAGAAATTGGGGTGACCCAGTCTAGGGTCGTGGTAATAGTGAGCCACTTATACAGCAAGTGTTTATCAGGCATCACCTAGGTCAGTGATGGGGAATCTTTTAGAGACTGAGTGTCCAAACTGCAACCCAAAACCCGCTTATTTATTGCGAAGTGACAAACCTGCATTGAAGTTGAACACTGAAATTTTAGTTGAGGGAAAAAAAACTGCTGTTAATCTGATCCTCGGCTATGGGGCAACTTGGCGTGAGCACCGTAGGTTCACCACCATTGGCCTGGGTGCTGGACCCTGTGAGCACTCCCCCGGCACTGCGCACAGCAGCGCCTGCAGCGAGGTGGAGAGGCGCAGTGTGCATGTGGTGGGTGCTGTGGGGGAGTGGGCTGCGCAGGGAAGCAGGATGGCAAGGGTTAGGGTTAGGGGCAGCCAGGGACATGCCTTCAGGGACAGCCAGGAGGCCGCAGGCCTCCCCAGCGCCATAGCCTGCTGCAGTGCAGGAGGGCAGACGTGCCCATGTACACCGGAGTGGGTTCCTGATCCTGTGCTCTTCCTCTTGAGTTATATGCCGCTGGCCTGGGAACGGGGCACACTGATGGGGGTTACAGAAAGCTCACTGTGCCAGCAGGCTCTTCTCCTGTCATTTCATGGGTCATTCTGCCCTCATCTTCCCTTCAGGCACTAGTTCCGGTCACCATTGAAGTGGAGGTGCCCTTTGATCTTCACCGTTACATCATTGGGCAGAAGGGAACCGGGATCCGCAAGATGATGGATGAGTTTGAGGTGAGCTCCTCTCCCTGGGGACTCCCCTGCGAAGGATGGCTTTGCCTCCTACTGGGTGGGCGCCCTTTCTCTCCACTGGCTCCTGCACCTTGGACTGCAGGCCAGAACCAGACAGACTCAGTGTCATGGTGGGCTCGGAAACCAGACCTATCTTTCTCTGTGACACAGGTGAATATACACGTCCCAGCTCCCGAGCTGCAGTCTGACGTCATTGCCATCACAGGACTTGCTGCAAATCTGGACAGGGCCAAGGCAGGGCTGCTGGAGCGTGTGAAGGAGCTGCAGGCTGAGCAGGAAGACCGGGTGAGTGGGGACAGGGCTGCCCACCTTTGGGCAGACTTGGGGCCCAAGGACTTGCTGGGGCAAGGAAAGGCACTCGGCACAGACACTCTTCTCTTAATGTAGAAGAGACAGAGTTGGGCTGTTGTGCTAATTTGCAGTTCAGCCATGTCAGGAGAAACATCTCAGTGGTTTGGGGCCTGCAGGAAGGTAGGGGTGGGACCCAGGCTGCAGACGTGCCAGAGTCCTGGGCTCCTCCCAGGACAGGAGCTTTCTGTGTCTCCAGCTAGCTCACCCTCACAAGCCTGCTGCCCAGTGTGAGTGGGCCCTGTGCCAGCCTCGGGACCCTGGACACTCCGATGCTCTGTTCATGCCTTGCCTGTGCCCCGCCCCGACAGACCCAGAACATAATTCTTTCCACAGATTTCCTCAGATCGCTGGCTCACACATGGGGAGATGGGGCCAAGAGCTCGAGCAGTTCACTGCCTGGCTGTGCCAGGCTTGAGTCCAGAGCCCCCTCCGTGAGTGGGCAGCAGTGGGCCGAGCACCCTTAGCTGAAGAATGTGTGCAAGGTGGAGCAGGGGTGACCTCTTACTCCCACACTCAGCAGGCGTCAAAGGCGGCCAGGGCCAGGCAGAGACGCCTCGTTCTCTGGGGTGCAGAGGGTCGGCTCATGGCTGAGGACGCGGTGGCGGTGGGCTGTGGGGAAGCCTGACCCTGCTGCAGATGAGATGCTCTCCCAGGTCAGGCCTCACGCTTGTTTATTCACTCGCAGGCTCTAAGGAGTTTCAAGCTGAATGTCACTGTAGACCCCAGATACCATCCCAAGATCATTGGGAGGAAAGGGGCGGTGATCACCCAAATCCGCTTGGAGCATGATGTGAACATCCAGTTTCCCGATAAGGATGATGGGAGCCAGGTAAGGAGGCCCACCCAGCTGAGGCGCTGCAGTTGGGGCACTTGGGGGCACTCAGACGCTGACCTTTTTCTCTACTGCAAAGTCACCCCGCACACTCGTGTTCTGGCTGGAAGCAGGCCGAGCAGAGAGTGAGTGGCCAGTCTCTGTGGATTTAATTTTGGCTTCAGGTTTGAGCTGTCTTTGCCCTTGCCAGCTGAGTGGGGCTTCTGGGACACCATGTGTCCTCTGGGGGCTTAGAACATTTTCCTCGATGCCCGACCAGGTCTGAATCCCCGACCAGGCCCCAAGGGGTTCCAGGAGGCAGATGACATGAGACAGAGGGTCTGGTTCCTTGCAGCTCCCTGCTGCCCCGTGTCTTTCTCTGGCTTGTTCTCATGCACACAGGTCCGTGGGGCAGCCGTGACTTCATTGGGGGCTCTTTGCTCCTACTTCATGGCCAGCTCTGCCTCGCTTGCCAGGAGAGCCCAGCAGGGCCTGGCCCACCTCCCCCCGTCAAGTGTGTCTGCAGGTCTCCACCTTTCTTTCTGCCTCTGCAGCCAGTTGCACACATCATCATAGGACACCCGAAGGCTGGGGTCCCTTTGGGCCCTGCCTCCACTCTCCAGGCTCCTCCCCCCACACATGGCGTTCTTCTCAATGCCTTCACTGGCCTTCACCTCTACATTTCTAGTGGCTCTGTTGATACCACTAGTTTTCTAACTAATCTTTGCTTACCTTGATCATAGGAATTTGGCTCTCTTAAACTTGTCCCCCTCACTGCTCTTTCTTTCCCTCCTTTTTCTTGTTTTGCCTTTGCACCGAGACGATTTTAGGGTGTTCAGGGTGCAGCCCTTTGCTGTGAGTTCCCACACTTGCAGCGCTGACCTGTGGCATCACTGGCCCCACCCTCTTCTCACCTTCAACTTTGCTATGGCTCGGGGTGTTGGTTCCTGTTCTCTGACCCTGCTCTGGGTGTTCTGCTTTTTCACCTGGACCCACAGTTTCCCCATCTGACCTGAGGATTAAGTGCACGAACTTCTGCTCGCCGCAGGGTCAGGCAGAGGAAGGGACTTTCCAGTGGTGGAGTAGGGGAGCCTCCAGGTGGACAGGGGAGTGGGGAAGCTGAGGGCCGAGGGCTTTGCCTCTGCCTCACTGGCATCCACCTGCTGGCCCCTTTCCATCCCTGTGGAGTATCCTTTCTAGTCCAGTATTTGACTGTCTTGTGGGTGGGGCTTGGGAAGGGTCAGTGTTGAATGGGTGCTGTCCACCTGATGAGTATTTCCCCTAAGGCGAAGCCTGCACCCAGGGCCCAGTCCTGCACCAGCCCTGCGGGGCTCCCTTTGCCTGTGCACTGTACTCGTCGCCCTGGTTTGGTTTGGTCTTGTAAAGACTACGTTTTATTGGTCCACGTTTGCAGTACGTAATGGTTACATGCACCATGGTCACAGCACGTCTCAGTTCTTTTTTCTGTCCCCTTCCCCTGTCCTCTACTTCCTAGTTCCCTTCTGTTTTTTTTTCCCTTTGAGTACTGGGAATTGAACTTGCGACCTCATGCTTGCCAGGCAGGTGCTGTGCCACTGAGCTGTACCCCCGCTCCCTTCCCTTTTGAAAAGATCAATCTCACTGTTGCCTATTATTGATTCTTTTTTTTTTTTTTGGCTCTTGATTTATACTGTGGGTTTCTCACGCAGTCCCTCAGCTGTGTGATCGCTCTCTCCACTTTTAGCCCCAGGACCAAATCACCATCACTGGGTATGAGAAGAACACGGAAGCTGCACGGGATGCCATTCTGAAGATCGTGGGTGAGCTTGAGCAGATGGTGTCTGAGGACGTCCCCCTGGACCACCGTGTCCACGCCCGCATCATAGGTGCCCGTGGCAAAGCCATCCGCAAAATCATGGATGAGTTCAAGGTAAGCCCCACGAGCCAGCGGGGCTGTGAACTCCCACCCTCCCCAGCCGCCCAGCGACACTGTCCTGCTTCCAGGTGGACATCCGCTTCCCCCAGAGCGGAGCCCCAGACCCCAACTGCGTCACTGTGACAGGGCTCCCAGAGAACGTGGAGGAGGCCATCGACCACATCCTCAACCTCGAGGAAGAATACGTGAGTCCTAAGTGGGTGGGGCCTTGGGACCCCAGGCCCCAGGCCAAACACGAGCCTGAGGTGACAGGTGGGAGGAGTGAACAGGTGGTGGTTGTCCTCTGTAGCTCTCGGGGAATGCCACACCAAGGGCCAGCCACCTTGGACTACAGACAGACTTGCCACCCTGTCCACAGCTGGCTGACGTGGTGGACAGCGAGGCGCTACAGGTTTACATGAAGCCCCCGGCGCATGAGGAGGCCAAGGCCCCATCCAAGGGCTTCGTGGTGCGGGACGCTCCCTGGGCCAGCAGCAGTGAGAAGGTCAGCGCACTGTGGGAGAGGGGTAGCCGCTGCCTCTGCCCGTGGGCTGGTGGGGCCAGTGTGCTGCGGGTGGCGGCAGCTTGGGAAGCTGCTTGAGTGCAGGCAGGAAACCCCATACTGAAGTGACTTCCTCCCTTTCCACAGGCTCCTGACATGAGCAGCTCTGAGGAATTTCCCAGCTTTGGGGCGCAGGTGGCCCCCAAGACCCTCCCCTGGGGTCCCAAACGATAATGATCAAAAAGCAGAAACCTTTCCAGCCTGCTGACCTGCACCCACCCACACAGTGGTTTGTCTCCATCCGACCCAGCGGCTGGACCCTCATGAGTTGTTGACGCTCTTTCCCTCCCTGAGGTCTTGCAGTGAGGCCTGGCGGGCCGGCCCTCCATGGCCGCTCCTCCGGGCCCAGTCGGCACCCAGCAGCTCGGCCTCCGCCTCCAGCACTGCTCCAGGACAGGTGCGCCACTGTCTGAAACACTAAGCCAAGGTAATTGAGCACCTCATGACCACACAGACTCCAGCTTCCTGTCCACCCGGCATGTGGTCAGCACTCTGACCTTCATTACCAGAGCTCTGCAGCAGCGGCTAGGAGTCGACTTCCTGTGTCATGACCTCAGGAAATAAATTTCCTTGACTTTATAAAAGCCAAAACGTTTGCCCTCTTCCTTTCCCACTTCCTCTTGCCCCTGCCTGTCATCCAGCCCTCCTTCAGCTGCCAGGTCTGCGCAGTGCCAGGTGGGGGTGGGTGGAAGGGCCAGCTTGGGAGCAGGAGGTGTCTGAGGCAGCTGGGGCCTTGGACGTCCCTGGTTACGCTTGTTTTGGGGTCTCTGCCGTGCCCTCAGCCGCTTAGTCTGGTGTACAGAGCCTTAGGCAAGGCCGCCTGTGCGCGTACTGCCTGGGTCCCCTGTGGCTGTCACTGTGGCCAAGCGTGGCCTGAGACTCATAGGACGTGGGGGCGGGGGAGACGGACGGTTTCTCCTCAGTGAGGACAGCTCAACTTTCTTTTCAGACCACCCTCGGCCCCATGCCCGCCCTCCCCAGACTCCTCTGGTCCAGTTGCCTTCTTTCTACCTCAGCCAGTGTGGTGGTCTCACAGGGGCCTATGCTGCCCACGTGGGTTGTGTTGCTGGGGTCTGCAGGGCTGGGGGGATGCCGAGCTCAAGGCCAGCGCCCTCCCTCAGTCCAGAGCATGGTGCTCAGCAGCCTGGGAGGGCAGATCCACAGCTGGGGACAGGCTGTCGCTTAGCCTGAACCAAGGCATGCAGTGGGAGGAGGACAGAGGACCCGCTCCTCTGAGCCCTGCGCTGAGGGGTCCGCCCTGCCCCAGCTGTGCGGCAGGCGATGGAGTGCTGGGCCGCTGACCAGGCTCCTGTCAGCCTCACAAGCAAAGGTCCTGAGCAGGGGCATCTCTGCCACGTGGGGGGACTGAGCGGGCCTAATTTTAGGTTGTCTGAGCCCAGGTACTTTGGTTCCTAAAAAGGCCAAACGGTGCCCATCTCACAGCCGCCTCGCGGGGGAACCGTCACTTCCACTGGGACACCTTCCGCCAAGTCTCATTTGGCCTGATAGCTCAGCCTCAGCCACTTTTAGACCGCAGAACTCCAAGTGGGTCCCGTTCCTGTGGGCCTTGAGTCCCCACATGCACCTGCTTACAGGAACGGCAAACACCTGTCTCCACGCCGTGGGCGGTGGCTCCAGGTCGGCTGGGCTGATGGGTAGGGAGAGACGGCAAGGGGCTTCTCGCCTTTCCCGGGCTCTGTCTCTTGTAACTCTTGTCACCCCTTCCGTCTGCAGGAGTCTGGGGACTTGCTCCTGTTGGACAGTTGTGTACCCCCGACACCCACCCCACCCTCCTGCCTCCCTCTGGCACCCATCCCACCCTCCTTTCTTCTGGGTCTTTCTTCTGCAGTGTCTTCCTGAACCTCCAGTCCCTTCCCTCCCCTCCCCTGTAGGCCAACTTCAGATTCTCACACAACTGGATTTTGCACATCCCTACCTACTGCTAAGTGCTGTGGACTCAAGCCCTACCCTGAGCTGTCCAGGGTCTCCGTGCTCCTTTCTCGTGGTTGTTGATACAATGAAATGACTACCAGGTGTCTCCCTGCGGCCTCCCAGCTGTCGAGGGCCCTGGGCAGGGACCCGGGAGTGTCTCTCTGTCCCTTGTTGAATGTCTTCCAGATCCTGTGTTTCCATAGCTACATCCATCCCTTGGCCTTAACTTTGGAATTCGGAGATTATTATGCAAACATGTGTAAAGGCTCATGAATATGGATAACACTGGAATTTTATAAATTCAAAATAAAACCAGAAACCTGATGCAATGTGCTGGGACTCGTTTTATTATATGTGCATTTCTTTCCTGTGACCATGAGTACCCGCGGTTGGCACAGTCTGTATGGTTCTCCCAGCGGTTCTTGGCGCTGCCGCTGTTCCCTCCAGAGCCAGGTAGGGGAGACCCAGCTGTGGGGCACAAGCCCGGGGCACTTGCTGTCCCTGCAGCTGTCATTGTCCAGGGTGGACAACCAGACTTGGGAGGTGGCAGAGCTGTTAGAAAACTTGCCCTTCTTTAGCCGGAGACTCTGTCAGCTTCTAGGCTGAGCACAAGTCCCTGGTCCTGGGTTGTGGGGAGCAGGCGGCAGGGTGCAGAGGTGTAACAGAAAAGCACAGGCTGGTCCCCATGTGGTGTGGGGGACCCTGGAACTGGGGCCCAGTTACGTGGCAGTTCCAGTCCTGAGCAGGCACCGTGCAGAGGGCACACCTGCAAAAGGACCCCAGGCTGAACTTGAGGTGCCCAAGCACCCAGGCCCATGGCCCCTTCATCGACTCAGCAGCCGGGAGGAGCCATTACAGCACCACAGCTGTGGCCTCGGAGCAGGTGGGAGAAGTCCCGGGGACTCGACAGCTCCGTCCCTGGCTTAGTGCTGAGGTGGGGACGCTTTGTGGGGCTCGTGTAAGCGTGGGGCCACCAACAGCCCAGTTTTAGGAATGTGTCCACAGGCCGAGGCAGAGAATCACAAATTCAAGACCAGCCTGGGCAGCTTAGCAAGACCGGAAAGGTCGGTGGCAGGGTTCACGTCCCAGTGCTGAGGGGAGAAAAGCGTGCGCCGTGGGACGCCCGTGTTACACTTCGGGACTGCAACCTGCGGAACTGGCGGCCAGCACTGGGTGTTCCAGCGCCACCCATGACATGAAGGAACAGGAAGTCCTCGGCCCCACCACGGGAACAGCCACACTGGGAGAGGCGGGGGGAGTACCACCTTAACGGACGTGGAGGGCAAAGCTGTGGGTCCTGCTGCCCTGGATTAGAAAACGGTTGTGTACCACGGTGGAAAAACAAGAAAGGGGCCATCAGGGAGGCGAGGGGGTCCATTCCAAAGCCCGGCCCACTTGGGCACCTGCTGCCTCCTGTCCCTTAGCCCAGCCCAGAGGGTGGATCTCAGTCTGCTCAGGAGGAAATTACGGGGACACAACCAGACGTGCCTGATGGGCCAAAGGCGGGGACAAGACGGCGGGGAGTACTGGGGGTGAGGGGGATATGCAGGCCTCTGGCATGGCAGGGACGCAGGGGCAGGGTCTGCCCAGGCAGGTGGGGACTGCAGTCAGGAGGTCAGGACAGGAGAGATCATGGAGGGGTCCTGAGCAAGGGGCACACTTCCCTACATGGGCACAGCAACTGGGAAGGCTGATGGTGATGCTGGGCTTGGGAGGCCAGAGCCCGGGGTCCAGCGGGCCAGATGGTCAGAGGACCCTGTCCAGGTGGAGGGTCCGTGAGTCTGTGTGCCCGGGTAGATGGCCTCCTCTCAGCCAAGCTGACGGGGGCCCCCCGGGGCTGAGGCTTGGGGCCCTGTGATCTCAAGGGCCCACACTGGCACTCTGAGGTCAGGGACTGAGGCCCAGGGAGGACAGGTTCATGAGAGTGGCCTGGCAGGTGAGGGCCACCAAACCCAGCATTTTGGACTGGGCCCTTCTGCCTTGGGGTAGGAAGATGTTAGCTTGTGGGGCATGACTGGGGGCAGCAGGAACAGCCCCCCAACAGCCACCAGATGTCTGGCCTTGGGGACCCTGAGAGGTGTGCAGTAGGGGAGACAGTTGCACATGCAGGGCGGGCCCAGGCCAATGGGGGAGTGAGGGACGGGGTGGAGCTGCAGGCCTTGGGGGAGTGGAGGGCTGGGGCTGGGGCTGTGGGTCTCCAGGCTGGTGAACCTGTGTGGGGAGCCGCTGAGCACAAGTGCCCGAACAGGAGCGCCCTGAGGGCATGGAGTGCCTAATAAATGCCCTGAGGGACTGGGGTGCTGGAGGGGAGCACGTGTTCCAGCCCCAAGAACGGGAGAACACGGCGGAAGAAGCGAGCTGGCTCAGCAGAGGGGTGCGGTGTGACAAGTGTATAAATCAGCGCCTTGCGGTGGCTGAGCTGTCCCCTCCTCCCATCCGGAGGAGGGCTCCAGCTGACCCTGGCTTTCTGTCTCCGACTTTATTTTCTTCATCCTCTCGTCTCATTCCCCCCACCAGGAACTTAGAGAGCTCTCGTGGACACTGACAAACTTACTGTGACCTCCAAGAGGAAGCAGGAAGCCACTGCTCCTGGAACCTTGGCTCGAGGCCCTGGCGGCTGTGAGCCTGAGGGCTGGCCTGCCTCATTCTTTCTGCTCAGGAGGAGAACGGGGTCTGCAATTGCAGACAGCACTGCGAGGAGGGGACTCCTGCACAAGCACTGGGGAGAGCCTTGGGTCGCACTGTCCATGGTCCAGTGGCACAGGGAGCATGTGTGCAGTCCACTCCACTCTGGCCTGGACTTCCTGCTTCCGTAGAACGATGCCACTGCCATCACCCTTTCTGCTTTGGCCACTGGGAAGCTCCGAGTTGTGTGCTTGGTTCGGACCAGCATTTCTGGCTGCTGAGATTCTTCCCTCTCATCGATCCACTGCAGAGAGCCCCGATGTTAGACGAGACCCTACCCGTGGAGCTCACCACCCTCCAGCACTGAGCCACAGCTTGGCCCCAGCCACACACTTCCACCTGCAGGGCACCCTCACCCCGGTGCAGATGCCACACGAGGTGCGGTGGTTGCCCAGGTGTCCCACAAACCGGGGCCCAAGGGTCAGCGCCCGGATTCCCTTCCTCTCCCTGCCCCAAGCCTGGGCCCAGCTGCTATCCTGGACCTGTTCTGACTCTGGCTTCAGGGGTGCCCCAAGCCTCCCACAGGGTCCAGGCAAGGGCTGGCTTGGAGGCACACAGCGTCTGCACCACTGCCGGGCATAGGGGCCAAGGGGACCGAGCCTGGCCCTGGTGTCGCGCACAGGCTGGCGCTGCTCACCTCCCCCTGGAGAAGGTGGTGTAGACGGGCGAGGAGTGGAAGCTGACGAACTGCAAACGCTGGGAGCGTGAAGGCATCCTCAGGCTCAGTCTGTGTCCAGTGTGCCCTGCGCTCAGGGCTCCTCTCAGCCTGGGACCCGCCAGTGTCCCTGCTGCCCTGTATGGGCCAAGACACTTACCAAAGGAAGGACCCAAGTGTGGGGTCCCTTCATTCCCAACTTCAGAATGGTCTTTGGGAAACTGAGCACAAACCACATCTGATCCCCAGTCATTAAAGTGGGGCCCACAGGGGAGTGGCCCAGTCAGGTCAGAGGGCAAGAGGCAAGCGCCCAGCCAGTGGGGAGCCTGGAAGGCTTGTGGGGGCACAAGGCCCCCTGGGTCAGGAGCTTCCCCTGCAGCTTCCCTCGCCCTGCCCATGGACCTCTCCACGGCACACCCGCCACCTGCCACCCCTTCCAGGTGTGGCTCCCCAGCTGAATGCCGGCCTGAGGCCTTCCCCCCCAAGGCCGTGTGCCTCTCCTGGACCTCAGCTGGTGACAGGTTTGTGGGGTGCAGAGCTGAGCCCTCAGCATTTGTCCTCAAGGAACAAGAGAGAAAGTCAGGGCAGCCGGAGATGACACAGTAGAGACAGACAAACAGTGCAGGAGGCAGCAGCGGAAGAGAAACGTGCTCCCTGGGGCTGCCAGCTCCCCGACAGCCCCTCACAAGGCAGGCTGAAGCCACCCCACAGGAAACCCACTGGGGCCTGCACAGACTCGAGGGGCCTTGGGGTGAGACTCCTCTGCAGAGGGCAGGGGAAGCGAGGCTCGATGGCTGGTGCCCCACTGTCTCAGGGAGCCCCGGGGAGGCCTGCACGCTCACCCTGTGTTGTCAGGACCCAGGCCAGGGCCATGCAGATCTTGACGAGGATGACACTGACTACAGGCTTCACCACGGAGCCCGGGGATCGTGGGGCCTGGTAGTGATGGGCGGTCAGATGGGGTGAGGTGGGGCCAGGAGCCTCAGGATGGTGGAGACTCACCCATGCGGCCATGTTGATGGCCACGATGGCCCGTGCAGGCTGATGGACGTGAGGCCCATGACCACCACGGCCACGGCCACCTGTGGGACCACGAGCTCTGTGAGGCTGGCCTGGCCCGGGGAGCCCTCCCTCCATCCCTCCAGGAGTCCCGGGCTGGGCCCCTCTGGTCTGGCTGCCTTGTCTGTGGGCAGGGCAGGAGGGGCCACAGGGGTCTCCTGCCGTGCAGGGAACCACGTCCAGCCTATAGTCTCAGCCAGAAATGGGAGTGAAGGAGGAGTGGGATTAAATTTTTTTTTTTTATCTTTTTACTTTTTGGTACCAGGGATCAGACTCATGACAATTGCACTTGCCTGGTAGGTGCCTATGCTGCTGAGCTAAATCCCTGGCCTGTTCTTTCACCAAGGAGGAGTGGGATCAGGAGAGGTGCGGGAAGCCCTTCCGGAGCTGTGGGGCACCAACGCCGCCAGGCTGCCCAGGGCAGGAAGGCGAGAGGGTGGCCAGACCACCAGGACCGCACGGAGCAGGCTGGCATCCCCCTTCCTGGGAAGTGAGACTCCTCATCCCTCGTGACAGGGTTCAGGACAGTCATGGTGCTGTGGCAGCAAACTGGGGTGGGGCCTCCCCTGCAAAGGAGCCGTTGCCCCCTGAAGGCCCCCGACGCAGTCCTCTTTGGAACAACGGCTTTTGAAGAGGAGCCGAGGTAAGGCCGTCTGGCGACAAACAGTGCCCTAGACTGGGCTGTGAACGGGGCACTGAAAGGTTCTTGCCCTAGTATAAATTACTGTACAATTATGGCGATGGTCTAATATGGCAGAAGGGCAAAGCGGGAACGCTTGCCCCGACAACCACTCCCTCCTTCCCCTTTGGCCCAGATTGTTACTTTCTTTCCCATTTGTGTGCAAAGAAAATTCCAATCATTCCTCGCACGTCACCAATGCCTGCCCCAAGCGCCACTTGCGCTCAGAGGTCACAGAACCCCCTGCCTCTCTATATCTAGTCGCAGGACAAAGCCAGACCCCCGCGGGTTGTGGGCTCCTCTCCTCTCCGCGTCCTCCCATTAAAAGGCCGCTTTCACCTTCTTTTTCCTTCTGCTTCTCTATTGCGCCAGAAAACTCTTAACAGGGCAAGCTCCCGAGGGAGGAGGCTGTAGAAGGACGCAGAGACGTGGCCCGTGGGGATGGGGGCCAACCGGGGAGTGTGCACTCCATGCAGCTGAGGGGCTTCCAGCCCTGGACCTGCAGGGCAGTGGGGGCTGTTTTAAGCCGCATAGAAGTTATTTGTCTCTCAGTCCCAGGACAGGTTGGGAGGTTGGGGCTTGAAGAGGGGCAGCCCTGGCACTGTGCCACTGTGCCCTGAGGGGACCCCCTACCCCGCCTCGCCGCCACCATGAAGGCCTTCTGCATTACCTGTTTGAGGTGGATTTACTGGACTAGGGGAAGGTGGAGGTTCTTTAGGGTCGGGGACCTGGCCAAAGCCACATACACCCGTCCCACCTCACCCTTCCAGCCCCTATGGCTCCATAGTCCAGGATGTTTGGGGCGACACTGCCTCAGCCTCCCCACTTCCTCCACAGGCATCTGGGGCGGCTCTAGCCTGGCCCTGCAGCCTCTGTGGTCATGGCCAGGATCCCCGAAGCAGCCCGGCTTCCTTGGCCATGCCCAGGTGGTGGCCCACAGTCTGGGCTGGGGTCCCTGGCTCCAGGCGCATGGCTCCTGCTGCCAGCCCAGGCAGCACCCTCCGGCCTCTAGCCTGGCCCTGCAGCCTCTGTGGTCATGGCCAGGATCCCCGAAGCAGCCCGGCTTCCTTGGCCATGCCCAGGTGGTGGCCCACAGTCTGGGCTGGGGTCCCTGGCTCCAGGCGCATGGCTCCTGCTGCCAGCCCAGGCAGCACCCTCCGGCCTCTGCCCCTGCAGGCAGATGTGTGCCCGGCTGCGGTCCCTCCACTCAGCCCTAGCACCCCCAGCGTGAGGCCGTTGCGTAGCCCCGACCTGGTGCAACTTCACCTGCTGCCCACTGGGTCCAAGGCCCCGCCGTGAGGCACCCACGTCTGTGCCCTGTACCCATCTTCTCCCGGGGGCAGCTGGCCAGGAAGACCCTGAGAGCAGGTGCTGGAGGTCAGCAGACATCACAGGGCAAGACCTCAGGGGATACTCGTCCACCTTGAGGCACCGTCCCACTGCATCATACCGGCCTCCCTGCCGTCGTCCTGGCCCTGGCCTCTGTGCCCGGCCCTGGGCTCTGCGCCCCCGTCCCGCTCACTGTCCTCTGCCGTGTCACGACTGTGACCACCAGGCCCTTCTGCTGCCCTCCTGGACCCCATCCGGCCTGCATGTGCCCCTCCGTGGGCCCCCTCGGGTCTGTCCAGCTCCCCACCTCTGGCCTCACACCCTTCTCCCTGGGACCCTCCCCAGCCCCGGCCCAGGTGTGAGATCCACCCCCGTCTTACAGGCCCCGCCCCAGGGCCCTTGCCTTCCTCCCTGCAGAGTGGTTAGCAGGCGGCAGGTGGCTGGTGGGGGCAGCAGGGCTGCAGCTGCTTTTGCTGATGCCCTGACCTCAGGCGGCAGGAGTGAGGGCACGGGGTCTCCACCCTTGCTCCCTGTCTTTTCCTGGGGTCCCTGGGCCCCGCAGCAGGCACACTGCTCAGCAAAGGGGCGTCTGTGCCAGGCTGGTCCCCTGCCTCGTGGCCAACATGAGTATAACTCTCAGTGTTTCCAGCAGCTGTCACCACGTCCTGCCCACCCTCCAGAGTACCGTGCAGATGCACCCAGTCGTGGGCCTCCACCCCGCAGGGTCCCCGAGGCCACTGGTGATGGGCTGCCCGGCCGAGCAGGAGCAGTCATCTGGAGCCTCTCTCCCACCGGCCCTGCTTCTTGTTTGAACCTGAAGCTCCAGTGGCGGGTGGAGCCCTGAGGGTGGAGCTTACCCGGCCACACCCATCCAAGCCCCTTCCAGGCCACGCCGCTGTTGGGCTCCCCTGTGGGCACCTAGGGATGGGTGGCACAGCCTGAACCCTGGGGACCCCGTGGAGGCCCCCGCCCCAGGATTTGAGTGACGGGTGCAGGAGCAACCCCACCCCGCCGCTCTGTACCCCTCAAGCCTGTGGGGGCTGCTGGGGGCCAGGTTATGGTGCCTCCTGCTGGGGAGATGAGGTCAGTTCCTGTCGCCGCCATGAGAAACCACCACAGTCTCTTCCTGCCCCACTGCAAGCAGGTCCCTCCTGCGTGGCTCTGAGGCTTCGCAGCCAGCGTGCAGGCCGTGCTGGCTCCGGGGAGAGGAGGGTGTTTTCGCCTTCCCACCTTATAGAGGTGCCCCACTCCTGGCTCGCACTAGGACTTTTTTTTTTGTTTGTTTTGTTTTGTTTTTGCCACCGGGGATTGAACTCACAACCTCACACCTGCCAGGCAGATGCCTAAGCCACTGAGCCAAACTCCCAGCCCTGGTTTTTCAAGGCAGGGTCGCACTACGTAGCTCAGGCCGGCCTTGAGCTTGCATTGTAGCCCAAGCCGGCCTCAAACTCACTGTGCGCCTCCTACCTCAACCTCCCAAGTGCTGGGATTAAAGGCATGTGCCACCACGCCCGGTTGGACTGTTTTCTTGGCATTACTGAGGATTGAGCCCAGGGGCTACCACCGAGCACGCTCTGCTTCTGGTTTTTGAGACAAGGTCTCACTATGTATCCAGGCTGGCTTCAAACTATGACCCTTCTGCCTCAGCCTCCCAAGAAGCTATAGGACCTTGGCCTGTTGGGCATCATTTTTCTGCTGACCACAGAGCTGTCAAGCTGGCCCCACCTCTGAGAGCAGTATAAGTACAGGTCTTGCACATTTGTCTCTGCTTATTTCTACAGGACAAACGTCCGAGAAGCAGGCTTAGTAAAAGGAAATGCGCCCTTGGCATGTGGCAGAACCGCCCCTAGCCCAGGAGGCCAAGTTCCTAAGGCCTTCACAGCTTTGTTGATACAGACCCCATCCTTGAGTTCCTGAGATAAAACCTTCTTGGTCAAGAAGCGGTGGTCTTTAATTTGTGTCTTTTATTTAAGATTCTATATTTACATCCCAAGGCCACCAGCTGGCTTAGCCCACACTTGGTGTTCTGGAGTCTCGAGTGGATTCCGTTTCTCAGATTGGCAGGGACTCCCTGTGTCACACGCAGGTCGTCTTCCTCCCTTGGCTCGTGCTGGGTGGGCCTCTGCTCATTTCTCAGGGAGCCGACAACAGCAGGCAGTGAAGGCTGTTTCCTGTTTCTTCCTGGCTTCAGATTCCAGCCTCCTGATTAGAAATCTTCCCCAGGCAGTAGTCCTCCCGCAGGCACTCACGTTTTACTAGTGACCTTATTTAGTGTTCCACCTGCTGCCCGTTGGCGGGAAATGTCTGGCAGAGCTCTGTTCCCCAGCCTACCACCTGTGTCCGGGAACTTTGGGGCTAGGAGACGCTCTTGCCTTGGCTTTCAGAGTGGTGGGGCTCACAGGCGCACCTGTCCAGCCTCGCCGAGCTGCGCTGAAGGGCTCCTCCCCTTGGCCTGGCCTGTTCACTGCCAGCACTCCTCTGCTGGCCGCTGTGCTGACCTCCAGGGAGGCTCTGGCTGGGGCTGCGTGGTGCTCCTGCGGCCTTGCTACACCCTGCTGCTCTGCCAACCTCTGTGAGGGCATTGGGTCAGGCCTGCGTGGTGGGGACCCTCTTCCTCCACCCCAGACCAAGCTGTGTGGTTGTGGGCAGAGGGTGGTGCTCATCCAAGGCTGGGTGCCGCCTGCCCCGCCCGCTCCAGGTCAGTCATTTGGAGAGGGTCGGAACCAGGCGTGGACATTCAATCCCAGGCCTGTGGCGCTGGCCCCGGAGTCAGTGTGGACTCCAGGCACCTGCCCAGCGACCCTGAGTGGACTCCCGGTGGTGCATGGCGCCTTCTGTGACAGGGGACAGGTGGCCCCTCAAGTGCTTGCTATGGGAGGGTAAACGAGGTGCTGACATCAGGCTGGATTTTAACGGCCTCCAGTCTGATCTGAAGTCGCCAGGTGAGGGCCCCATGTCCGTCAGGGCAGCTCTGGACTTCTAGAAGTGGGCGGGACACCGGTGCTATGTGACCGGAGGGATTCGAGGCCCCGGGGACGCCCATGGCCTGTGTGCTGAGCACAGCCCCCGGAGTCTCCTGGGCACTGGCCTGAGGGTGCGGCTGGAACCCGCAAGCTTCACTCCCTGGAGAGCGGGGACGATGCGCTGGCTGCAGCCCTGTCACAGGCTGCAGTGGGAGCAAGGGACGCTGGGGCCACACCAGGCTGAGGGCGTGGCAGGGCGGGCGGGCTCTCCATACTGGAACGGGCGAAGCACGCGGCCCCAGCGCCCCTCACCCTGGGTTTCTGTTTTTTACGCTTTGTTTTGATGTTTATCACTTTTTCACCATCAGCAGCTGCAGGTCACGACTGCCCACACCTGCACCCCAGGACCTGCGACCCCCCTGCCGCAAGCGCCCCTGAAGCACACCCGGACGCTGTGACACTGATGCCAGGGCCGCAACCTTGCTCAGACCGGGGACAGCCAGCGGGGAGACGTGCTCCCCCACGGCACTCGCCAGGCATCATACACGCGAGACACTATCAGTGCCTTTTATTGCCGTGGGGTTGTGACTGCTGAGTGACGACGTCAGGGGCAACAGGTAGATTAAAAAACTGTGGCCAGGAAGTTCTTGTGAGAGGGCCGGGTGGCCTCAGAACCTGACGAAGGTGGCGTCGATCTGCCGCACGGACGGCAGCGCCAGCATGACCTTGCGCCGGTACTGCGGGTCCCTCTGCAGGGGGTTGCGCTCCAGGTAGACGGTCTCCAGGCTGCGGGCGCCCTTCAGCTCGTCCAGGTCGCTCCAGCTCTCCAGGAGGTTGTCGTTCATCTGGGGACACAGGGGAGCCGTGAGAGGGCAGCTCGTACTTGCGTGCCCTGCTGGGACTCAACTCCGGGGAGCAGGTCACTGTGGGTCTCCCCTACCCCAGACGTCCCACTTTGCAGCAGCGGCAGGGGGAACAGATTCTTCACAATGGACCGGGCAGGCCTCCCTCCCGCAAGCACAGGGACCCATGTCCTCCAAACCAGCTCTGCACCGCTGTAAGGCCAGGACTGTGCCCTGACCAACACAGGTCAGAGCTGCCACAGTGGTCCCTGGGGACCCCGCACTTCCAAGCCTGCTTCATGCTGTGACACCCAGCGCGGGGACACAGGAGTGTGAAGGGGTAGAGTCTTGTTTTTTGTGGTATTGGGGGCTGAACCCAGGACCTTTCACTGAGCTTCGACCCTAGCCCATTTCTTTGTTTGTTTTTTTGGTACTGGGGATCGAACTCACAACCTTGCACCTGCCAGGCAAGGGCTTAGGCCACTGAGGTAAATCCCCGGGCCTTCCCAGCCCAGCCCATTTCTATTTCTGAGACAGGGTTTTGTCAATTTGCCCAGTGTAGGCTGGAACTTGTGATCCTACTGCCTTAGCCTCCCTGAGTGCCAGATCACAAGTGTCTGGCACCTGTACAGGCTTGTGCCCCCAGCAAGGGGTGCAGAGTCAGAGTAGCAGGTTCTCAGCCCAGGCCACCCCGAAGGACCACATGGGGCACACTGTCCAGTTGGCACATGAAGATCCTGTGCTGGGATAAGCTATTGCAGTGACAGCCTGCAGCACGGTGACACAGATGTGACAGACTTGCTGGCCTCGAGAGGGCTGTGGCACGTGGGCGGCAGCCGCCCAGCTCTCAGCCACATGCCTGTCATCCACTGATCCCATCTAGCTACAGCCTGCACCTGCATCCGCCCATCATCCATCACTTGTCTACCATCTGGCCGCCCACCCATGCGTCCACTTCATATCTGCTGCCCATCGATCCATCCCAACATCCACCTACCCTCTAATAAGCAACCAGGCTGCGATCACCCACCATCCTCGCCTATTACCTGCCTCTGACCTGTCCGCCGGCAACCTATCACCCAGGTGTACCACCGACCCACCCAGGCTCTGCCTGTCTCCGGGAGCCACGGTGAGGGCAGGGGCTCAAGCCCGGAGTGACCAAATCTGTCTGCTGAGGAGCAGGAACATGAGGGGGCCAGAGGGACCCTGGATCAGTGTGACACTCATAGCACAGGAGCTGGCAGGGAGGCCCCCTGGGGGCCGAGCAGGTGGCCTGACTGGAGAGGACTCAAGACGGGCAGGGGAGAACGACAGCCAACCCGACTCTCGCACTGCCACAGCCAAGGACGAGAATGGGGCAGCACAAGGCAGCCAGCGCTGACCTCCTGGGGAAGGAGGTGGTGGCAGACACAGGCGTGCTGGGCAGGAGACCACTGAGGCTGAGGACGGTGGGGTAAGCGGAGGGGACATAGGCTGGGGTGGGAAGGGCAGGAATAAATTTAGAGGAAGTAATTCCCAGAAGTTTTCCGTACCTGATTAAAACTAAGTGCACAGATCCAAAGAGCTCAATGAACACCCCACGTGAAAGACGACAGACCACATTGTGGCATATTCTATTCAAGTTTCAAAAACAAGCCAAATCAAAGTTTATTAAAAAGAACATTTAAGGGCTGGGGATATAGCTCAGCGGCACAAGTGCCTGCCTGGCAAGCACAAGGTTGTAGAGATTCCTGGTACCAAACAAACAAACAAAAAACAAAACAAAACAAAACAAAAAGCAGCCAGCTAGGTGTGGTGGCACACACCTCTAATCCCAGCATTTGGGAAGCTGAGGCAGGAGGATGGTTGCAAGACCAGCCTGGGTTACAAAGTGAGCACAAGGCCAGCAACCAGAGTTACACAAGTAAGAATGACTTCAGACTTCTCAACAGCAACAAGCAAACCAGAGGACAACGGAGAAAGATTGCTGAAGTGCTTTAAACAACGACCCACACAGGACTGCATATCCATCATAGCACCCTTCAAAGGAAGGGGAATGGAGACGCTTTTGCAGCCAGCTCAGAGCTGAGGAACTGGTTTGCAGTAGACTGCATAACAAAAACATGAACGCTCTTCCTCTGGAAGGGGAATACCAAGTGGAAACTCATATCTATGAGAACAAATGAAGAATGCCATTAACGGTAAGGTGACGGATGGGGGATTTAGCTCAGCGGCATAAGTGCCTGCCTCGCAAGTGTGAGGTCGTGA
Source organism: Dasyprocta punctata (assembly GCA_004363535.1). Taxonomy (NCBI): domain Eukaryota; kingdom Metazoa; phylum Chordata; class Mammalia; order Rodentia; family Dasyproctidae; genus Dasyprocta; species Dasyprocta punctata. The sequence continues at coordinate 84,368 of RJWM01000602.1, forward strand.
GTTCGATCTCTGGTACCAAGACAAAACAAAACAAAACAAAACAACAAAAAAAACCTGTAAGGTGAGTTTTCCAGTTTTCAGATTGCTTTAAATGGGACTCGCAACATGGCCCTTCATCTGGGCCCGTCTGTGGACTCCCCCTTCCTGCTGCCTGGCTCCTCCCTCCTGACTCATGGAGCTGGTCTCCCCAGCCTGCGCATCTCTGCCACCTGGGGTCCACTGTTCCGGTCCACCCAGACACCAGGGTGTCACCTGACACAAGCCTGTAACCAGCGGGCTCAGTGAGGGAGAGGGCACGTGCAGAGCAGCCACCTGTGTTCCCGGGAAGCCCGGATGAGCATGACTCAGCACGACTCCCCGATCAGCCGGGCGAGCCCAAGGACAATGCTCGGTGCGCGCATCGCAGAGCGCCAGGTGCCACAGCCCTGCAGCGCCCGTTCCGGAGTAACGAGAATTCCCGACAGGATCCGAGCACCGAGGACTTCAATCCGGCTGCAAAGGCCCCTTCTCCTTGGGTGCACTGTCTGTGCGCATGCCCGAGCGCCCGCTGCACCACCGAGCTACGCCCCACTGCAAAGGCCTCTCCTTCAGTCCTGACTCTCGCCTCTGGCTCTTGGTTCCACTCCCAGAGCTGCGTCACACCCGTGAAGATGAGCGTGAGGCAGGTTCCTGCATGGCTGTGCCCGTGGAAAGCACCCAGCATCTGTCTAGGTCAGATGACAGGTCCGGGGCCTTCCCCGAGTCCCTCTGGACTCTGTCTCGGTGCAGACCCTGGCTCAGGGACGTGGTGGGCCAACTGCAATCCTGACCAGCGCCCAGTTCTGCAGACGCTGCCGTGCGGCTTGCACAGAGGAGCAAGGGTACAGGACGCCCAGGCAACCCCTGGGCACCCCGAACCGCCTCACAGGCTTCTCACGCTGCACCAGGGCTCACAGGATTGCAGGCCTCAGGTCAGCAGGACCCATTTACCTAACGCACTACCGAGCCCAAGGTATGAAACTTACCCAGAACTCCTGCAGCTCTGTTAGATGGCTGATATTTTCAATCTTTTTTATTCTATTTGATGCAATGTCCAACATTGTGAGTTTGTTCTAAAATAAGAAAATAAGAATTCTCCTGGATTACCACTGTTTAACCATGATCACGTGACCCCACGCAGTGTGAAGCACTGAGCTCAGGGCTGCAGGACGAGCCAGCCTCTGCTTCCAGGGTGGCAAGTGTGGGAACGGCAGAAAGTGCTCACCACGGGGAGATACACGGTGACACAGTGTCACCGTCTACATGAGATTCCCTTCCTCACTCGGGCTCAGGGAGGGCGTGACACTGCCTGGGTTCACGGCCCAGCGGGGAGGTGCCTGGTCCTGAGCCACCCTGCCAGAGGCCCTCAGTCTGGGGTGAGACCACAGGAGCCAAGCCGGGAGGACAGGGTGCTGGGCAAGGGCTGCGCTGAGCCCCACTGGGACTGTAGTGATGGGCACGAGGGGGCAACGGACGGTCACTGAGGGCCATGTTCTGAGCAGGCCAAGTGCCTGCTGTGTGGACAGTGCACGGCCAGCAGGACGCATCGCATTTATGACCTTCCCCTCAAAAGATGCAGGTCAGATGCCTCCAATACACTTTATTTATTATTTATTTTTTTTTTTTTTGCGGCACCAGGGATTGAACTCATAACCTCGCGCCTTCCAGGGCAGGCGCTTAAGGCACTGAGCCAAACTCCCGGCCCTGGTTTTTTGAGGCAGGGTCGCACTATGTAGCTCAGGCCGGCTTTACGCTCGCATTGTAGCCCAAGCCGGCCTCGAACTCACAACGCTCCGCCTACCTCAGCCTCCCGAGTGCTGGGATTAAAGGCGTGCGCCACCACGCCCGGCTTACACTTTAGATAGTAAGCCTGGGCGTTGTTTCAAAGCTTACAGTTTCTAGGTCTGCCAAGGGTAATTTCACGGTGGGAATTACACCTGCCGGGGCTCCCGCAGCTCGCCCCCGTGTAGCTGATCACTGACCAGCTCTTCTAAACTCAAGGGGAATCCCCCACTCAGTGCCCTCTGCACTTCCACTGCATTTCTGGCATTCCCCTTTCAAGTCCTCCCAAATTTTAAGGGAAAGTTCACAAAGTCGCAGTGAAATAAAAAGGAAACCTGCAGACATGCACGATGGCCAGCCAACGGCTCCAAGACTCAAGCGCTCTGTGGCCAAGGCCTGCGCACCCACACTGTGCCCAGCACAGGGCACGGGTGCCGTGTGTGCTGACCAGGACACAGATGGCTACAGGTGTGAGGGCCACCACACTGGGCAAGCTATAAGCTCACCAGGATGTGTCCTGTGAGGCAGGGAACAGGCACTCACCCCTCTCACTGCCTGCCACCTCTGCTTAGACAAGCGACTCTGTAGGGTGCCAGTGGTCCAGAGCCCAAGGGGCCTGAGAACTGCAAAGGGGGAACTGTGGGGAGCCCAAAGACACAGCGCATGGCAGCAGGGCTGTCAGGCTGCTTCCCAGTGCTCCATGATGGTCGGCCCCAGCCCCAGCCCCGGGCAGGCCTGCAAGCGGGTGAGGCAAGCACGCTCTGAAAACAGGCGGATCGGAGCCTGCTGAGGTACATGGTGAAGGCGAGGTGCCAGGTGCGTGCTGTCGACAGCACTGGCTGTCAGGCCTGGACCCTGACCTCCGAGCCCAGGGGCTCAGACTCCCTTTGCGCTTTTTAGGAGCTAGACCTGAGAGAGCTCATCTAAAAGCAAACCAGTAAGCTACTTAAAAAAATGAAAAGGGAAAAGGAATGGGCCAGGGTGGCATCCCGTGCCATCGAGCAGCACATGGGCGGGGGCAGTGCGTGTTCTGCACCCATGGTGTGTGTGTGTGGGAACTGGGGCAGAACCAGCCAGACGTGGGTCACACGGCACGGGACCTGGGGGGGTGCATTTGCCATGTGGGTAAAGGGACGTTACTTCTTTACCTACCACCACAAAAAGAAATCAAGAAATGAGAATTGGAGCCAGGCGTGGTGGCGCACACCTTTCATCCCAGCACTCGGGAGGCTGAGGTAGGCAGAGCGTTATGAGTTTGAGGTTGGCTTGGGCTACAATGTGAGTGCAAGGCCGGCCTGAACTACCTAGTGCAACCCTGCCTCGAAAAACTAGGGCTGGGAGTTTGGCTCAGTGGCTTAAGCGCTTGTCTGGCAAGTGTGAGGTTGTGAGTTTGATCCCCAGTGCCATGGGGGGGAAAAAAAGAAAGAAATGAAAATTGGAAGAAGGGAGGTAAATACTGGATTCCTGGTAGAAAAAAACTCCCGAGGAAGCACAGTCACATTTGAATATTACGGTAACATAACGATGTCTAACGCAATGCTTGTTTCTCTGTTTTGTTTCAGAGGCCCAGGAATGACCTGGTGTCTACCATGATGCTGTGTATTGTGCCGACCAACGCTGTGGCTTTTCTCCTTTGTCTGGAGGCCTGTTCTGCTGCTGAGCCCTGCTGTGGGGGTGCTGGGCTACTGGGGAGGGGCTGCCTGCCTGTGCACCCCTGCCACCCACGCACGGGTGCTACAGTGTAGCACCCTGCTCCAGTGCAGCTGCCAAGGCCACAGCCCATTCTGCACCCTGTGGTCAGCACACTGGTTTTGTAAACTTTTTTTTTTTTTTTTTTTGTGGCACCAGGGACCCAACTCACAACCTTGCACCTGCCAGACAGGCGCTTAAGCCACTGAGCCAAACTCCCAGTCCCGGTTTTTTGAGGCAGGGTCGCGCTAGGTAGCTCAGGCCTGCCTTGCGCTTGCGTTGTAGCCCAAGCTGGCCTTGAACTCATAATGCTCCTCCTACCTCAGCCTCCCGAGTGCTGGGATTAAAGGCGTGCGCCACCACGCCCGGCTTGGTTTCGTAAAGTCTTAATTCAACCGCAAGGTTGGAGCAAAGTGATCAAACTTCCCACATGCAAATCTAATTGCTCCCAATTTTCCATTGATGTTGGGGAAATGAAATTCAGACTGCAGTTTCTCTTCCAGAACAACATCACTAAGAGCAACCTGGCCCCAGGCTGAGGCACAAAGGGCTAAGGAGCCTGAACTGAGAGAAACGCTTTGTCCATGGTGACAGGAAGTGATCCATCTGGTAACCTTTGCTGGCAATCAAACAAAAGAGAGAAAAAAAACCAAAAAACAACAAAAAAAACCCCCAAAACAAAAACCAAACAAATGAACAACAAAACCCCAGTAAAACTGAATGAGAAAAAGTACTTCATTTGTCTTAAATCCTACACTGAGTAAGAGCAGGCCAAGGTGGAGGCTGCTGCAGGGAAGGGGCTCAGGCAGTGAGGAGGCCGATGACGCCCGAGCTCCAGGAAAAGGGGCCGAGGAGCAGGGCAGGAAGTTCACGGCTGGGAGCCAGAGACAGCTGGGAGGCCAGCTACTGCCACATGGGGCAGGCAGGGTTTTCTAAACCTTCTGGAAGGCCCGCAGTGCATGATGGGTGAGCAGGGTACCCTGCCCAGGGGGTCACCCACATACCATGGCTTGCGTCCTGCACGCACCCCTCACTGCCCCCAAGACACCTCTCCACCTAAGGCTAGCCCGTGGTCCGGCACCCTTGCCACCCCACAGTCTTACGTTGTTCTCTAGGCCCTCGATGACCTCGATGCCATTGTGGCTGAGGTACAGCTCCCGCAGGTTCACCAGGCTCTGCAGACCCTCGATCTTTGTCAGCCGGTTGCTCTGCAAGAGGGGAGCCACACGTCAGGGCCACAGAGAGGCAGCAATGGAGGGCACACGAGAGCGGGGGCTTCCGACTACCTGAAGGACCCTGAGAACAGGGCTTTCATCTAGAACCTACCACAGCGGGGCACGTGCAAGCAAGGGGATCGAACCTCCAAGTCTGTCTACAGGGAATCACCCATGCACTGCTTTTGTCTCTCTGAGACAGTCTTGCTATGCAGTTCAGGCTGGCCTTGAACTATGTAGCCTCAGCTGGGCTTAAACTCGTGGCAATCCTCCTGCCTCAGTCTCCTGAGTGCTGGGATTACACGCATGCAGCACCATGAATTTATTGGAACAATTCTAAAAATGTCAAAATTACTGAGTATTTTGAAATAAATTCTTTTTTGTAGGATACAGTGCATCTTAAATTAGACCTTAAGAACTTCTTTTTCAAAGCAGTCTGTGAAATACCAGCTTCGCAGAAGGCGCAAGGGATTTCCTGTTTCCACGGCCCTGTGGGTAGCCGTGGCACTTGCCACACCAGGCTGTCCTCAGGGTACTGTCCCGTGTCCCCTCAGAGGCCTCCGTCCCGCAGGAGGGAGCCCGGGCGAGCCCGCCCTTCGGAGGGTTCCATCACTCACCTCACTGGGAAAAGGAGCATGACCCCAAACAGTGAAGTTTTAAAAAATAAGTTGTAAAAAATTACATAAAAAAAGAATAGAATTCTGGTTGTGCATATCTTGTGGATGCTAATGCTTCCTCCACTCGCTGAGGGTGAGGCGGCAGGGCCTCAGGGCGCAGTGTGGGAAAGGGCTGGGCTTAGGTGCGGCGGCCCCACCCCGTGGGCTCTGGGCCAGGGCCTGGGGGTCAGTACCTGCATACTGAGGACGGTCAGGTTGGTGAGCGCATCCAGGTTCTGAAGCTTAGTAATTTTGTTTTTACCCAAAAACAAACTCTGAAGGTTGGTTAAAGTGTCGATATTTTCTATTGCCTGTGAAAAGGACGGAAGAGCCATCAGGATGGTGGCCAGCTGCTGAGCCAGGTACAGGGAGGACCCTGGGCCACTTCCTGACCTGCTCCGGCATTCCCAGCGCCACGCCACTTGGAAGTACAGCACGGAAGACAGGAAGCAGACGGAGGGCCTGAGGCCTGGCTGCCCAGGCTTCTTCCAGTTTTCTGGGCCCTGGGGTCCTGGGGACACAGTCTGAAAACCCCTGGGCTAGCAGGTCTCCCACGTCCCTTCCTGAGGTGGCATGTCTCTGTCACCCAACACGGTGTCCCAAACTGGGCACTGCCCACAGCCGAGGCCTCTGGAGAAGGGGATGCTGGGAGCCCTGCCAGGGCCCTGTGACGTGGAGGCCTGAGGACCCTGGGCTTGTGCCCTGTGACCTCTCCACGCAGCCATTGTGGGGGCTCGACCCGGCCTCCTCAGTGCCTTCCCCAGGGCAGGTCAGTCGTGGTGTGCTGACCTGGACTCAGTTTCCTTCCTGCTCTTGGAGCAAGCTGATGCTTCAAACAAAACCACCAACCAGGACGCTCACCAGCGGTGGGCCAGCCAGCGACGGGAGCATGGCCCATCCCAGCCATCGTGACAGCACAGGGCACCCTTTGGAGCCACCACCATGCTCAGGGACTTGGTAAGGGTGGTGGTGGGCTCCCTCTCTCTGGTTGGGGCTGTATCGCTTCACTGTTGGTGGTTGAGACTTCCGACCGTGAGCTTCCCGAGACTCCACTGGGCCCAGCAGGCTGGCTCAGTAGCTTGCTGAGCCCCAGTGGAGGTGCGATGGGTTCAGAAATCCCAGCCCCAAGCCGGGCGTGGTGGCGCACGCCTTTAATCCCAGCACTCGGGAGGCTGAGGTAGGAGGGGCATTGTGAGTTCGAGACCGGCTTGGGCTACAACGCGAGCGCAAGGCCGACCTGAGCTACATAGTGCTACCCTGCCTCAAAAAACAGGGCCAGGGGTTTGGCTCAGTGCCTTAAGCGCCTGCCCTGGCAGGCGCGAGGTTGTGAGTTCAATCCCCAGTGCCGCAAAAAAAAAAAGACAAGAAAAGAAAAGAAAAGAAATCCCAGCCCCAGCTGCTAAGCAAGGCCATGGAGCACAGCACCAAGGTCAGCTGTGGGTGCACAGGGTCTTCTGGCTGACGGCCCTCGCTGCTGCCCAAGGACCTCCCTCTGCTCTGTCTGGCAGGCCAGCCAGTGGCAGGCCTCCTGTGACTGCTCCATCAGACGCTGGCCACTGCACAGTGGTCATGAATCAATGGTGCCGGACTCAATCTCGCTTCTCTGGAAGCCTGGAAGCACAATGCCCGGGCTGGGGGGCTCGCCGTGGCGGAGCCCAGCTGCGGGCAGCTGAAGGCTGGGGCAGGACTTGGATGGGGAGCAACAGGAATCTGTGTGGCGCATAGGCAAGACCTCACTAGGGAGCACGCATTCTTTTTCTTTTTTTGCGGGGGGCGGGGCACCGGGGATCGAACTCACAACCTGCTAGACAGGCGCTTAAGCAACTGAGCCAAACTCCCAGCCCTAGTTTTTTGAGGCAGGGTTGCACTATGTAGCTCAGGCCGGCCTTGCACTCACGTTGTAGCCCAAACTGGCCTCAAACTCACAAAGCTCCTCCTACCTCAGCCTCCCGAGTGCTGGGATTAAAGGCGTGCACCACCACGCCCGGCGGAGCACACATTCTTGACACTGACTTCTGGGTAACGTTTTTTGTTAAAAATTATCTCCTTGTTCCTGAAACACCATGGCATCACGAGAAAAACCAGCCAGGTACACCTCCAATGCGCACGGCTGCCAATCACACCTACCCGGATGCGGTTGGATCCCAGCTCCAGCATCTGCAGTTGATGTAAGTTACTTAAGTTCTCAATTTTACTGATTTTATTGTTGACCAAGAAGAGTTTTTTCAGCTGAGTCAATTTGTCAATCCCTTCAATGTTTCTCAGCAGATTAAAAGAAATATCTAGAATCCTAGGAACAAGCAAAACATTTTTAAAAAATGGACACGAATTGCAGAGGCATCAGAATTTAACTAGCTTAGAGGTGGCCTCCCTCCTTGGAAGCCATGTTCTCTGTGGGGTGTCTGACCACATTCTGCCCCTGCTGGCTCACACCCACGCCGTCAGGTGGGACTGTGACACTGCTGGGAGCCTGGAGAGTCCCGGAGTAACATGCAGGCTCCCAGGGCTGTATTTGGGACAGAAACAAGGTTTCACTCATACCTGTGTCCATGGCAGGACCTAGAACCAGGGGTGGACACAGGAGGCACCTGAGATGTGCTGAATTAACAACACAGCAGCCGAGTGTGATGGCACATGCCTGGAACCCAGCTACTCCAGATTCGAGGTTGGCCTGGGCAACTTCACGAGACCCTGTCTCACAAGAGTGGACCGGGCCGCAGCTCAGTGGTGGAGCATTTGCCTAGCAAGTGTGAGGCCCTGGGGTCATTCCCACTACAGTACCGTGGGAAGAAAAATCAAGAAAAGAGGAACATTAATCCAAATTATCTGCTTTTCTTTGGCAGTACTGGGGATTGAACCCAGGGCCTAACACATACTGGGTAAGCATTCGATCACTTGTACAGACTGCTTTTCTTTTTTTGCAGAACTGCAAATTGAACCCAGGGCTTTCACACTGAGCCACATGCCCAGCTGTTTTTATTTTGTATTTTTTTTTTTTTTTTTTTTTTTTGCGGCACTGGGAATCAAACTCACAGCCTCGCACCTGCCAGACAGGTGCTTAATCCACTGAGCCAAACTCCCAGCCCTGGTTTTTTGAGGCAGGGTCGCACTATGTAGCTCAGGCCTGCCTTGTGCTTGCATTGTAGCCCAAGCGGGCCTCGAACTCACAATGCTCCACCTACCTCAGCCTCCCGAGTGGTGGGATTAAAGGCGTGCGCCACCACACCTGGCTATTTATTTTGTATTTTGAGACAGGTTCTCACTAAATCAGTAAGTTGTCCACACTAGATTTGAATTTGTGATTCTCCTGCCCCAGTGTTCCAGAGCTCAGAGAGTATACGGATGCATGCCCACCCTCAGTCCTGGTAAAGTTTTTTGTTTTGTTTTGCAATAGGGGTTGTTTAAACCACTCAGGATTTGAACTTGTGAAGCTCCTACCTCAGCCTTCTAGGTAGCTGGGATTACAGGAGTGTGCTACCACACCTGGCTTCTTCTTGATTTTGCCACCACCTAGCAAGCATGCAAGTGGGGATGTACGAGTGGCAGAACCTAACCGGAAGCCCTGCTTCAGCCTTTCAAGAGATTGTCCAGTAACCCGATGGCACGCGTGAAGTTGCCACGACCTCCGAGAGCCAGGTGTGGCATGGGGTCCTGCGGCAGGATGGGCCTCAGGATGGCCTGAGTCGGAAGGGGGGCTTCGGGAAGCCTGGCCACCCCCCACCCAGTTGTCTCCTCCGGTCTCCCCACTCACTCCAACTCAGTCAGTGCCTCCAGGTTCTCGATCTTTTTGATCTGGTTATCGTAGAGATCCAGCTCTCGGAGGCTCTGCAGCTCCTCTAGGTTCTCAATGCACTTAATTAAGTTCTGACGGAGGCAGAGAGTCTGGGGACAGGAAGAGGATGGTTGGCACGGACTACGGAGGGACACAGGGCCTGGCCTACCCAAGGGGAGGATGTCTTCATTCTCCCCGTTTTCTAGAACACACTGGCCTTTGAGAAGTGGGCAGGGGCAAAGACACACAGCTGGAGTCACCCTGTCCCACTGGAGGACAGGCGGAGGCCCTTGGGGAGGACCTGTGAGGGCAGGGAGGAGCTGGGCAGGGCTGGAGGCCGCCACGTCCTGGCAGAACCCAAGAACCGCCTTGGACTCCACACTGAGAAGCAGGGCCAGCTGCAGGAGCGAGCACAGCATCCGTGGCCGAGTGTCAGCCTGGGGCTCAGCCCTCAGGCTGCCGAGCTCCCGCCACATCCCAGGCAGAGAGATGCATGGCAGGGTCTCCACACAGACCGCCGCCTCACACGGGACAGGAGCAAGGGCCGCACACAATCCCTAGGTCACCTTGTGTGCAAGGACAGAAGCCCTCTCACCTTCACTTTCTTCAGCACCTCAAAGCCTTCGATCTTCCCAATGCGATAGTGATTCAGATCCACATCCTGAAACCCATAGGAAACAAGTGCTGAGGCCTGTTCCCTGGAGCAAGCGCCATGGAGGAGGACGACGGCAGTGGAGCGGGAGGCAGAGGACGTGCGGCTCAGCTGAGTCACACCCGAGACCAAGAGGTGCCGGGGTCCTGTAAGGGCTGGCGGGAGTGCTTTGGCTTTTTGTATAAATGGCTGTGACGGCTTCCTCTTGCCTGCCACCCCGAGCACAAAAGCACACACATCTCCTCCAACGGGCACAGCCACGAGACCATCAGTCCTCGCTGTGGGCTCCGGAGAGGATCCCAGCCAGGGATCATCCAGCCCCCAGCCACCTGCTACACACATGTGGCTCTTCAGGGCTGGAAATGGAAGGCCCAGCACACACATGATACGGACCCATGTATGTGATCTATTTAGCCAAATGTAGTGCACGTGCCTTCCAGTCCCCATGGAATTTAAATCACTGGGACTGAAAACAGCAAGGACACGGAGACTGACCCAACCAAGGGAAGCTTGGGCAACCTCTCTAGGGAACTCACTGATGCGTCACCTTCATAAAAGATAACCCGGTGATGAGGTGGCCTGTCAGCATGCACGCTGAGGCCGGCAGAGCAGGCAGCATTACCTCTGCATCTCGGTCCAGGTTAATGGTTTCCATGTCCACGGCCAGCTCATGCTCCTCTGAAAAAAGGACGAGGAAGAAAGCTCATCAGGACTCTCCACAGCAGGCAGCGGACCAGGTCTGAGAAGTCTGGCTGGCAGCACCCACCCAGCGTGACTCGACAAGGGTGTTACTTTAGAGCACTCCGAGCTTCCCGAATTCAGCCATGGGCAAAGGTTTCTGAGCTCCCGCCTGCGCCTCTGAGCTGCACAGGAAGGAGGCACAGCTTGAAGCTGCTGGCAGGAAGGAGGGCGAGAGGCTGGCTCCGCGTGGCGGCCCAGTCCCTGTGGGGAGGCACACTTTGTGGATGCTGTCTGCCCTCCCCTGTCCCTCCCCTCCTTGTCCGTGGCAATAAATCAGGCCATCAAATACAGATGGTGCTGGGCATATCACATGTTCTGGGATGTGCCTTTTATTGCTTTGGAAAGAGGCCTAGCGCCTACAAATGTTCTTCTCTGCAAAAAGCAAAATAAAATGAAGCACAGCTCAACAGATAAGATCAAAGAGCCTTGATGAATAATTTAAGCACATTTAAGCAACTGGAAAACTGGTGAACTAGTTTCAGCAGAGAGGCCACAGCGACTCCACAAGGACTCTCCATCCAGGGCAGCTTCCCCAGGCGGAGGGGCTGAGTGCTGCTCCCGCCGCCAGCATCGCCAGCAGCTCCTCCCTCTCATCTCACCTGAGCCCGAGTCACCGGAAGGAACAGAGACAGACACACGCACACCCAGAAGCACAGCACACACACACAGATGTGTGCACACGGCCTGACCACACTTTAAGAGTGTTTTCTCCATATCGCCAAATATCCAGCCATTGCTCACATTTCCCAAGTGTCATACTTTTCCTCTTGTTTGCTTAAGATCCAAAAAATGTTATATATGGTGACAGGGATGGTATTTTTCTTTCTTCTTTTTTTTTGAGACAGTCTCACCATGTAGCCTTGAACTTACTACATAGGCCAGGGTCGTCTTGAAATTGAAGTGATCCTCCTGCCTCAGCTCCTGAATGCCAGGATTAGGGCCCATCCTGCTCGGCTTTGCATGGTAATTTTTGCTTCTCTCAGCCTGGGTTCTGGTTTCTATTCCCAGGACGTGCTCTCTTCTGCATTACCTGTAAGCTGACTGTCACTGTCAGGGATTTACCAGGGCTCCTTCTGTGTCCGTCCCACAGGTCCACCCCTGGGTTCCCAGGGACAAGTGGAGCCTGTACTGGCAGCCTGTTCCTCCACTGAAGGCCTCAGAGAGCAGCTTAACTGAGAAGTGGGGGCCTGCTTGGCCAATCACTTCACTGTCTTTTCACAAAGGCTCTTCTATAATGATCAACGGTGGCCACTTGAAAAACAGTTTGTTATAGTTTACCTGTAGTTTTACAGGGTTCCACCAATGGACCTAAGATTTGAATAAAAGAAATTGGGAAAAATCAAGAGACGAGTGTCCCCATCCCCCAGCACTGACTCAGTGTCCTGGAGCTCAGGAAGTTGTGGTGAGATGCCCTGCGATTAAGTCAGGGTGTTCAGCCCTGTGGTGCCCACGACACCTGGAGACTAAAACAGGACACCACAGACAGAGACACCAGCCAGAGGTGGGACTGGCTGTCCTGGCTCCTCAGGACCCATGGCCCATGATTGGGGGCTGCAGTCTACCTAGCAAGGCTGGCCCGTCCCCTTCTAGAGATGCCAGTGTAACCCAGAGGAAAGTTACTGGCCTCGAACTCCCTTCCAAATGCACCATGACCACATTTTAAAAATAAATTAGGGAAAATAAGTTTGTTTTGTTTAAAGACAAACGTTGAGGCACTCAGAAGGCTGAGTTTGAGGCCAGCCTGAACTGTACAGCGCACCCTGTCTCAAAAGATGCCCTCTCCCAAAAAAAGATAAAGTGACTAAGTACAGGCAGGAACCAGTCCCAGCTTCTCAAACATCAGGAAGGCGACTTCTCTGAGACCCTGCGGTGGGTGGACAAAGCCTAGCACTCAAGCCTGCGGGGCTGTGGCCACCCTGCAGCCAGCGCCCTCGGGCAAGCACAGAGACCCTCACCCCAGCCACTGGGGGGCCCCAGGCCTGGAAAGGACCTGTGCCGCCAGGAGTCCCCAGTGCGCCCCAGAAGCCTGAGGTCTCGCAGCCCGGATCTGAGCCTGACGGGGACTGTGGCACCTGTGCCCTTTACCCACCCCCGGCACTGCCAGAACACCAACTCTGAAGTTCCAACTAAATGTGAAGGGTGCGTCTGTGCTGCTTTTAAAATTTGGTTGCCATAGTTACCAATCATCCTTGCTGGCATAGGAGGCACAGTGCTATTTTAAAAGTTAGCTTTTTATATGAACATTTTTTATAAGGGTAATGCATAATTACAAATATTTGAAAAATTCATATTGTGTACAAATCTGGAAAATGCAGAAGGCAGAGTTCTCTCGAGCTGTGGACTTCCTTCTTTCCGACGTGCTAGGGAGGACTGAGCCCAGGGTCTCAGGCATGCTATGCTGCCAAGCAAGTGCTCTACCACTGAGCTGTGTTCCCATCCCTTGTCAATTTTGAGACCGGGTCTCATTAAACTGCTCAGGTTGTGATTCTCCTGCCTCAGCCTCCTGAGTAGCTGGAATTAAAGGTATACATCATTGTGCCTAGCTTTCCTTTTTCCTTTTTAGTGGGTTAAAACTACATATTCATATTTTTTTAAACTAAAAATAGGATTTTAACATGCATACTGCTTAGAAACTTGCTTTAAAAAAAAAACCCTAATGATCTTTCTCAGATATCTTTGTGTCCCTATGATTCCTCTCAATCTTTTTCACGTAAATTTTTTTCTCTTGGCTGGGTATGAACTTATAATCCTTCTGCTTCAGCCTCTCAGAATGCTGGGCTTACAGGTACCTGCCTGGCTTGAAAACTAATTCTCTAAGCAAACAAACAAATGTGGGTCCTCAATGGAGAGGATAAAACACTACCATGGGAGGCTATCTGGCTATTTCCCCATAAACAGATTTTTTTTTTTTTGCAGCATCAGGGATTGAACTCACAACCTTACACCTGCCAGGGCAGGCGCTTAAGCCACTGAGCCAAACTCCCGGCCCTGGTTTTTTGAGGCAGGGTCGCACTATGTAGCTCAGGCCAGCCTTGAGCTTGCATTGTAGCCCAACCCGGCCTCGAACTCACAACGCTCCGCCTACCTCAGCCTCAAAGGCGTGCGCCACCACGCCCCGCTTACATAAACAGATCTTAAAGGACACACTTGGAAAGCTGATCCTCAGGCCACAGAATGGCAAAGCAAGATTAACAATGACTGCTGGAAGACACTAAGCACCACTCCCCCTGCAGCAGCAGGCAGAGGCAGGGTCGCCAGCCGTGCTTTTTATTTCAGCTCCTTCCGTATGAACGCAAGGCCGAAGACCGGTTTTCTGGTTCCACCCCAGATGACACACTCGCGCCAATGTGACCAGCAGTGCCCTTTGCCTTCAGTGCAATTGGGCAAAACTGCACCCCTCTCGTAAATGCTGTGAGCACGTCCACGGGGAGGCCCTGAGGAGGGGGCTGCGCCTGGAGAGCTCAGCCCCTTGGCTCAGCCCACTGAGGGCCCTGAGCAGCGAGGTGGCCCTTTCCGGGAGGGACGCAGCACCCCTCGCCCCCTGCCTGGCACACTTCCCTCTGGGCAGGGCAAAGGCTCTCAGCCTGCCCCATACCTTCTGGGTCCTCCTTACCCTGCTCCACTCCATCCTTCAGGCTCTGCCCGCTGAGTTCTGCCACGATGCCACTGGTGTGCTTCTTCCCCTCCTCGTCGCCTGACTCTTCAGACTCGACCCGCCTGTCAACTGAACCCACACACGTCAGTGAGAACGCCGCCACCTTTGTGGAACACACCACAGATTAACCCACAGCCGTGAGTCAGCAAGACTTTGCTCAGAAATGGTGACCAGATTCAGAACATGAACATCTGAGTCTCCTGCGTCCCGGCACCACCTGAAGCACAGAGTGGCAGGGATGACTGGGGGCCATTTAGGTGAGTGACACACTGCTCCCATCCTCAGCGGGCTGGTGGAGAACTGCCAGGTATTCTGAAAGCTCTGGGATGCTCTGTGACCACAGGTGTCCGGGGCACCAAGTGGTGTGGGCCTCCTGGGCCCCTCTCAAGTCTGGCCTGGCATCCACCTCAGAGGGGGCACAGCGATCTTCCCGCCACATACCTTCATCCACGCTCCACTATCCATTTGGCCAAGAAAACCAGCCAAGTTCACAGGCCCATGTTCTGAAAGAAATCAAGACTAACTCAAATCAGACTGTGGGCAGGAAGGAGCTTAATGAAAAAGAAGAATGTGCCAAGAGTGCCAATGCCCCACGAGAAGGTTACTGATGTCAAAGGTCACTGGACACAATGTTATAAATCAAAGCTTTCAAAGGCTGGTAAAGAAATATCTGAGTTAATGAATAAGGCAGTACTAAATGTGGGAGGCTGGTAAAAATTCTTTGGCAAGGCTGTTAAGTAATGATGGTTTTTCATAATTTTTTGGTGACATCTTTGGAAGTCTATCTGGAGAACTGGAGACACCAGCACTTTACTTGGAATTATCAGCTACCATGGAAATGTTTTCCTTCTAGATTGTGGGTTAGCTACAAGGAGGTGTATCCTTTGAGGGGAAGAAGTTCCACAGGTCTTTGTGTTTCTTATTGTGCTTAGCAAAATACACCCAGGAAAGAACTGTGGGCTAAAACAAACGCTAAAATTCACCTCCAAAATCTCCAAATCTATTCCTTCTTTCCTGGCCTGCCTTGGCTACTTAGTACCTGAAGCCCACATTCCTGCCTTGCCTATTCACTGGCCTTTCTGTGGTCTCTCTTGCTGTTTAATTTATCCTCCCAGCACCAGAGAATTTGATTTGATTCTAAAGCTAAATCTGATTGTGTTTCCAAAAATATTTCTGAAATGTCAACGGCTCCTCTGAGTTTGCATCTTGCCTGTAGAGACGCAGCTCTGGCCAATAACTTTCTTTTCTAAGCCTCAGTCTTCTCATCTATAGAAGGCACTACTAGCGCCCATACCTCAGAAAGCGACTGTCAGGGTTGAGGCGGAAAAGGCACAGGAGCAGTCAGCATGTGTATGACACACAGGAGAATTTGGGAAATGAGTTCCACCAGGTACAGGTTTTTCCATCATGTAGGTTCAGGGAACACAGGCTCCGGGCCTGGGTCTGGGTCTGAGCACTCCCCAGGAGAGGGAGGATGGGCAGGCAGAGTGCAACCTGCATCTCTATCCGAGGACACACAGGGTCTGGACCACGCGACAGCAGATCAGCATGCAAGGTGTCTGTGGAGCTCTGGGTATGATGCGCTGGCCAGGAGGGGAGATGAAGTTAGTGCAGAAGAGGGAATGTCTGAGTTAAGGTATTGGCAGTGGGAGCAGAGGTGGTGTTGAAGGTTTGGAACTACTGAAACAGTAGGTGTCAGATCTGGTAATGACATGTGTGGGAGTAGAAGAGAGAAAAGCTTACTTTGTGTTTGCCCTTTGTGGAGAAATGGAAACAGCTGAAGGAGGATTGTGCTGGGGAGTGCAGGAAGAGGGGAAGAGGAAGAGGCATTTCCTTGATTAAAAAGATGCAAGGATATCAAAGTCCAGGACCCTAGTTGTGATGCTCCCTGCCAGGCCCTCCCTGACCGCTGGCAAGCCTCACCGGCCACTCATCATATATGACTCTCACTCTTGAAAACCTCTCCGCCAAATTCTTTGCCTGTGACTGGGTTTCCTTTATCTGCAATATTTGATTACATTTCTCACCCCCTCACTTATTCCCAACTTGGTTGACAGCTAGTGTGATTCATCAAAGTCCAGCACAGAGCCACCAGCCCCCACTCCCAAGGCACCCAGCCACTCACTGCTTCTGCACCTTCTCTCCTAGCTCCATATCCTTCTTCCTCAGAATTTTTCACAGGAGACAATGACTGCTATTCTGGAGGTTTGTACCACTCACTCAACCGCTGGAGCCACAGATATTTAAGAGCGCAAAGATACTACAGACTCCCACTGGACACAAGTATGTGTATGCAAGAGTCTTTACATGCATGCAAAAATATGCACATATGTAGATAATTATATGAAAATACACACATGTATGTATATATAATACGTAAACATACATGCAAGTATATAATAATACAATAATTCCATCAAGTGGAAGAGGAGTAAGACCACTGAACTGAGTCTTTTTGGGACTATAACCTGGCAATCAGGCACCGCCTTGTGTAACTCGATCTCCGGAGATCCTGGTCATCCCTGCGCCACAACCCATTCGCTTTCCCTAGCAGACCCTTCTCCGCCCCCGCCAAGTGAATAAGCAGCAGACTCCGCAAGTCTCTGCGCCAGGAGCCTCAGTTTCCCGGCTAGCTGACACAGGGCCGCCCCCTCCCCATCTGTCAATCTCCGGCGCTCTGAGCGAGGCTCCCGCCGCGCCAAGTGCCCGTCGGCCTCCGCCCCCAGCCAGCTCCAGCAGCGCCCTCCCCTCCCCTCGACTCCAGTCTCCTGGTCGCGCTGCCGCCCACAGGGCGAGGTCCCCGGGTCCGAACCGCCCCCGCCCCGCCGAACCCGGAGGGCATTTGCCAGCGCTCGGCCGCCGTGGTCGGAGGCAGGACGCTGAGGTCCTCCCGGGCAAGGGGCCTTGCGCGCCCGCTTCCCCCACCTGCCGTCCCCGGACGCCCGCAGGGGCCGCTCACCCTCCATCATCTCCTGCGACTGTTGCTGCCCCGCGCCGCGCTCCGCCGCCATATTGGCTGCTCTTTCCCTTTCCGGAATCTGTCGCCTCAGGACCCTCAGCCAATCGGAGCTCCCGGGTCCGAGCCAGTCAGCCAATGGGGCCCGGCGCAGAGACTCGGGCTGACGCGCCCGTGCAGAAGCAGCGCCTCACGGAAGTCGTAGTTCTCTGAGAGGCCCGGCCCCGCCCGGCCTCGCCCCGCCCCCGGCAGGTGTTCGGCGGACTGTGTCTGGCAGTGTAGAAACTCCGGGCTCGCAGGCTCGCGGGCTCGCGTCTGTCCAGTCCAGGCCGCAGAGTCGTGGTGAGGTTGTGGCCGGGTGATCTCTCGACGCGCTGCAGATGCAGTCAGTTGCATGTGCATCACCGACCTCGGAAATCTCGCTGCTGTGTGTCCACGATGGGCTGCCTGGCTGCCACAGCGTCCACTTTTCCCGGTCCCCGTGCGTGGATTTACCCGTGAGAAGGGCCGCTTTCAGAGCAGGTTTGCTCCAGAGTGCTCGCTGGTCGCTTTCAGGCCACGGCGGGCACTGCTTCTCGCCCCTTGAACTGAGCGCCTGTCACCGGCTATCCCTCGGCAGGAGGAAACGGCATCCCCAGGGAAAGGTGGGGGGGTGTGGAGACGCCGATGTTTTCTGACTCTTTTGAGGCGCCGTAGGGGGCGTCCGGTGCGTCCCTAGCAACCGTTCGCGCGGGCTCCGGGGTTTGGGCTCTCCAAGTCCCACCTATAGACACTCGTGGTTGGTCGACATTACCTGTCAATCGTCACCAATTGCTCTGCGATTGGCCCATGGGCTGGAGGCGCGAGTTGGTTCCCTCCACCGTGCGAAGTGATCCTGGCGCTGCGACCCGTATCAGCTCCAGGTGAGGCCCGGGCGCTCCAGAGTGGTACCTGTGGACTGCGGCCGAGGACGGCTGGCGGCCTCTGCATGCCCGGCCGGGGGGCCTGCCGCCAGCCCCCTGACCCGAGGAGGTTCCCCTCCCTCATTGCCGGCCCCAGGTTGTGGCCCGCGGCTCGGTGGAGGCTACCTGTCGTTTGCCCGGCGCTGTCTTCCCTCTTGGATCTAACTGTGCGCAGTTATAGGTCCATTCATTGTCATCGTACTAGAAGGTAAGGAAGGAGAGAGCCCACGACCTGCGTGCGGCTGCAATCTGTCCGAGAAGGGTGAGCGGCGGCGCCCGTTGACTGCTTCCTCGCCCCTGTACGGAGAGCTCCCGCATACACGTGGGCTTTGGTCTTAACCTCTTCACTGCTTTTTCTTTTGCCTGAGCTAAACTTGAGATGCAGTGTTGGCACCTTTCACTCTACTCACTACGTCTCCCCACGCAGCAAATCCACCTAATTCTGTGTCGCCTTGTCTTTTGTCGGTTCCTTCTCTTCACCTTTCTGCCATGGTCTTAATGACCTCACAGTTTTGGACCTGGGTAACCGTAACCTTTCCCCTTGTCCCATCCATGCACCTACATTGCCTCGGAATGATCTTAGTCCAATGCTTATCTGGTCGTGGTTAAACCTTGAGTTCTTTAAAATTAATCTTAGGGGTAAAATCCCGATTTAAAGGAAGGGAGATTGAGTAACTTGGAGAAAAGGAAACTTTCGATATACTGTCAGGTCTTCCCGAGATTTGGAGCAGTCCCCAAACTGCACTGAGTGAGGGTCTGTAACTGAACAGAGTGGGCCTGCCTAGGGGCTCTAGGAGTTCTGCGGTGCTTCTCTAGGCCCCTCTCCACCTCCTCTCCTGGACACTATGCCGCCTGTCTCCCTGTAGGGCGGGGGCATCTGGGAGGTGCCCTTTGTGTCCCTGCTTCATTAAGAAGTCATCTTGTGTATATTTGTTAGGATGGCTTGAGACAAGGAGCAGAGCTGTGGGCTCAGGGTGGCTCTGACAGTGAGGAGACAAGCAATTGGCCTCCAAACCTGAAGTCCAGAGGAAGTCAGGTTTCGGGGTGGACTGATTAAGTAGTTCACAAGTTTCTGGGTCCAGCATCCTTAACATTTTCTGCTCTGCTCTCTACTGGTTGGTTTCACCTAAGGTTGGTTCTATTCTTTGTTGTGCATGGGCAGTGGGAATAATTGCAGCTATTTGCTGCCTAGCTTTTGTTGTGGTGGGGATGTAAGATTGCTTCCAGATACTAGAAAACTATTTTAAAATCATAGGTCTGGACTTACAGTAGGCATTTCTGGTTAATATTTGAGTCAAAATTAAACCTGTGAAAACTCGATTGCTCCATGGGTGTGTGAAGCCAGGCTCTCGTGTGTGACTGGGCTTGTCTGCCAGGGCACTGCTGGGGCTTCCGTTTGGTGGTGCCCCTATGGACCTTACATGGGACAGGAGACTCCAAAGGGAAAGGGATTAAACTTTCTGCTGGCCTTCCTTCACATCTGAATTGTCACCTTCCTCCCTGGACACCACTGAAACCGTCAGTAATGTAATTAAGCAGCCCCTTTTCACTGTATGCACTTCAATCTGTATTTATTTTCTTTACCCGAGACAGATTCCCTGCCCATACCCTCCTTTCTTTCCTTCCTCTATTTTGTTAGTAATCTCTTGTAACATTGACAATGTATTTTGAAGCATCATTACTTTTAAGATGAAATTTTGTAATATTGACAATGTAGTCTGAAGATGTTATATTATGCTTTTTTTTTTTTTTTGTACCAGGAATTGAACTCAGAACCTTGCACTTGCCAGGCAGGCACTTATGCCACTGAGCTATAGCCCCAGCCCTCAAATTAAGGTTTTTTTTTTTTTTAAATTTTTTTTTGAGACAGGATCTCGCTGTGCAGTTCAGGGTGGTCTTGAGCTCACTTTGTAACCCAGGCTGGTCTCGAACTTGCAAGAATCCTCCTGCCTCAGCCTTCCGAGTGCTGGGGTTATAGGAGTGTGCTACCACTCCTGGCTAAATTAAGGTTTTTAAACATGATAGTCTTAACATTCCTGTCATTTTTCTTGGGCTATGTGTCTTTAAACTTTTTTAAATGTTAAATTACTTGCCTTTAAAAATTGTTGTCTGTGTTCTTTGTTGGTTACAGATGTGGCTTGTACAAATGTCTTCTCCCAAATTACAGCTTTTTCTGTCTCCATCCCCCTTTAGTGGTATAGGACATTGAACCCAGGGTTATGTTGTGCTCTGCCACTGAGCTATACCCTCTTAGTTTTCTATCAAGAGATGGGCTTTCCCTAAGTTGCTTAGGCTGGCCTTAAACTTGTGATCCTTCTGTCTCAGCTATGCAAATAGCTAGGACTGTAACCATACACTGCTATACTTGGCTTCATTTGTTTTTCTTTGTGATTTTTTTTTTTTCAAGACAATGTCTCTATGTAGCCCAGCCTAGCCTTGAACTTTTGGCAATCCTCTTGCCTCAGCCTCCCGAGTGCTGGGATTACAGGTGTATGCCACCATGCCTGGATGTCTTTATGGTACTTCTTGTGAATATATGGTCTTAATTTTAATGTTAGCTTTATCAATCTTATTTTATAGCTCGAACTTTTGTTTCTCATTTAAGGAAGCTTCCTACCTAAAATCTTACAGCTATGTCTTTTGTATTTTCTTCTGTCTCAACTTCGCTGTGTCATGTTTTCATCTTGTCCGTGTGTATTTTGGGTTATTCAGGTTTATCTTCTGGTCACTACACACAGGCTTTTCAGCTGTGACTCCTCACTTGTTTTATTCACCGGCCGGCATTTCAAAAGTTAAATGATTGAGATGTGATTTTACACACTGACGGGGACCTGCCCTGAGCATGAAGTTGGGTGGGTTTTGGAAAGCACAGCAGAGCCACTGGAGTGCATCCCAAAGCTTCTCCCCGTGCCTGGTCGCCTCCTGCCCCCGTCCCCTGCCCCCTGCCCCCTGCCGTGGGCCCCGGAGGCCCCAGACTTTGCTGTCTAGCCTGATGGGCTCGAGCTTGGTCCATCGTGTGTGTCACCAGCGCATTCCTTTGTGGTGCCCTGTGGAGTCGGATTCCTCTGTGTGGCTGCACCGCGTTTGTTCATCTGTTGTCCTGTCGCTGGACGGATGTCTGGATCACTGCCTTGGAGCCACTTTGAATAGGCCTTGTGAAACCCTTGTGGGTTCTGTGTGGGTGTGTGTGTTCCTTTCATTTCTTTCTCTGTCCTGGGCTTGTTGGTAAGCTGCCCTGCCTCAAAAAACTAGGGCTGGGAGTTTGGCTCAGTGACTTAAGCGCCTGTCTGGCAGGCGTGAGGCTGTGAGTTCAATCCCCGGTGCAAAAAAAAAAAAAAAAAAAAAAAAAAAGGAAAAGAAAAAGTTGTTACTATTTTTGATTTTTTGAGGCAGGGTCTGGCTGTGTAGTCCAGGACGGTCTTGAACTCACTATGTAGTTCACGCTAGCCTCAAACTCAGCCTCCCAAGTGCAGAACGAAACTGCTTGCTAAAGTCGATGTTCTCACCACTCAGTTGCTGTCTTTGGCAATGCAGTTTTCCAGGTGTTCCATGTCTTTACCAACATCTGTGTTTCGTTCTTTTAAACTTCAGTGGCTGTAGCGATTGTCTGGGGTGCTCACTGTGGTTTAATCTGGGTGTCACTGAGAAATGATGGGGGCATTTAATCGTTTGCTTCCTTGCCATTTATCTTTGGGGAAGCGTCTCACTCTTAAAAAACTGGGTTGTTTGTCCTCTGGCAACTGACTCGTGCGAGCTGTTTTGGCTGCGTGGTGTTTGCCAGCTATAGTTGTGAACGTTTCCCCTGCTCATGCCTGTCTTTTCGCTTTTAAATATGAGTTTCACAAAGTGATAGGTTTATGTTTTTATTAAGTCTAATTTTT
Organism: Dasyprocta punctata; assembly: GCA_004363535.1. Taxonomy (NCBI): domain Eukaryota; kingdom Metazoa; phylum Chordata; class Mammalia; order Rodentia; family Dasyproctidae; genus Dasyprocta; species Dasyprocta punctata. The sequence goes on from RJWM01000602.1 coordinate 106,325, forward strand.
TGGTATTTTGGTTATGGTTCCTGCTTTTTGTGTCTTACCTAAGAAGAAGCTGACATTGTAAAGATTTTTCCTGTTTTTTTAGAAGGTATTCTGGACTAAATTGTGTCACTTCAAAATTCATATTCTGGACAGAGGGGACAAGATGGTGGAACGGTAAACAGCGGGGTGAACGGCCTTCCTGAAAGCGGCCTTTTTATTGGAGGACACAGAGAGGAGAGGAGCCCAGACCGCGGGGGTCTGGCTTTGTCCTGCGACTAGATATAGAGAAGCAGAGGGTTCTGTGACCTCTGAGCGCAAGTGGCGCTTGGGGCGAGCATTGGTGACATGCGAGGAATGATTGGAATTTTCTTTGCACACAATTGGGAAAGGAAGTAACAACTTGGGCAGGAGGGGAAGGAGGAGAGAGTGGTCCTTGGGGTAAGCGTTCTGCTCTGCCCTTCTGCCATATTGGGCCATTGCCGTAATTGCACGATAATTTTTATACTAGGGTGAGAACCTTTCAGGTGGTTTTCTGCCTGGATGCTGTCTGTGTTCTGTGTTTATTTTTGTGCCAACCTGCTATTTTCCTTAGTGTTGCAATGTAAGTAAGTCTTGAAATCAGGGCTATAAATCTAGTTCTTCCTCAAAATTGTCTAGATTCTTCTGTTTTCTGTGAAATTTAGAATCAGCTTTTCATTTTCTACAAAAAGCCTGCTGACACGTTGGTTGAGATTGGGCTGAAGTGTGGGTGAGTACTTCACCAAGCCCCTGCTGACTGGGAATGGGCTGTCCATTGATGTGTGCCTGGCTCCTCCATGCTGTTTGGTCTGTTTCTGAATTCGGCTGTGTTCTCCTATTTATTTGTTCTTTGCAGTAGTGGGGATTGAGCCCAGGGCCTTTTCACTGAGATATATCCCTAACCTTTACAAAATTTTAAGTTTTGAAATGGGATCTCACTAAGTCACTGAATTACCCACGCTGGGCTTGAACTTGCCATCCTCCTGCCTTGGGCACCCAGGGCCCTTGGATTACAGGCATGTGCCACACACCCGCCCACTCCATGTGTATGTATATAGCTCTGTGGTCACTTCTGATGCTGGGGTTTCTGAAGGAATTCTCAGCTGTCCTTGACAAAGGCTCCTGGGCAGCCCTGCTGGGCGTAGGCAGTGCTCAGACTCGGGGCAGGGCCGTGAGTGTGTTTGCTTGGTTCTAACCCGGCTCACACCTGTAACTGCAATAGACTCTCCCCTCCTATCTTGATAAGTCCATTTTTGACGACCTTGAAAACCAGCATAGAATGGAGGGCTGGGCTCCTTGCAGCGGCCTTCTGGAATACTCCCAGACTGGTTCTTGAGGCCTGTCCCGCATTAGGAAAGGCCTGTGTGCCGTGTGTCACCTGCCAGCTTGTGCAAGCTGGCCTTCCAGGAAGGCCACTTCTCAGCCAGTTCTCAGGTGCTGGTGTGGAGTCCCCAGGCAGGAGGGGCTGGTGTAGGCCTTGGAAGCGGCTCTGGGATGGTAGGGGCACTTGGCCTTGGGTCTCACTGTAGCCACATGGTGCTCTTGACCTTGGGTAGCCAGCATGACTAGGCGGGGCGTCTCCTAGCAGAGGTGCTTCCTTCTCTGTGGCTCTGTTGAATGACTGTGTGTGCACAGCACTGGGGAGCATGCTTTCATGAGTCACATGCCTGCCAGCACACAGCATGGAGCTGTTCAATAACACGTAAGGGTGCGTGAGTGAACGTGTAGGACAGATACACACACACGCATGCACGCATGTGCGCACACACACATGCGTACAGGTAAGCGGCTGTGCCTTAGTTGCGTGGCTAACTCTGTTATAGTCAAGGAAGACGTTGCCATAGGAGGAAACCCATGAAGGGCATGTGGGATTCTCCTGTGTTGTTTCCTTACATCTGCACTTGAATCTACACTTACATCAAAATAAGAGTTAAAAGGGCAGCACCCTGGTGCCAGGCCCCCCAGCGGAAGCAGCCTCTCGGCTCTGGGGCTCTGGACGTTGCTGGAGAAGCCTGCAGACCCTGTGAACCTCAAGGCATAGTCAGCCCTGTGGACCTGGACTTCTTCCCATCCCTGTGGGACCGGCTTTCCCTTCTGGGCCCCTCCCAGCCCTCAGGTAGTTTTGACCTCTTTCTCCTTCTTGCTTAGTGTACCTCCCTGTGTTCCTCAGAAGGAGTTTCTTTAGGGCAGCTCTGATTGGTCGGGGTGGCGTGGGTGTCTTTGGGGCTAAGTGTAACTCAGCATTGTGAGGAGTTCACTGGCTACACTGCTCTGTGCTCTTGTGTTGCAGACGTTTACCAGGTCTTATTTTTCCAGGTGGGGACTTGCCACCCAGCCCGCCTGCTTGCCATGGAAGACCCAGGGCTCCTGGCTGTGGACAAGGACGGCAGGTGCCAGTCTGGCAGTGTCTCTGTGCCCTCGCCTGCTGAGGGTCCATCCACACAGGCTGCCTCCGAGCCCAGCAAACTGCTCTCAGCCCGCAGACACCTGAGCAGGAAGGATGGGCTCTCCAAGCTCTGCCAGAGCAGGGTGGCACTCGCAGGTGCGACACCAGTCTCACAAGTGGAGCGTACAGGGCCACCGTTTTGTCTCCTGCTCCCTTAAGTAGTTCTGAGTTTCTGCAGGAGTCGTGGCTTTCTGAGGTGCTTGGCTGTGCTGGGGAGGACACCACAACCCTTTCTGCTGCCTCTCCTTTCCGCTGGGACCTTAGGCACACAGTGTCCCCGGGTTGGGGTTGGAAGTCACCTCCAGGTGCAGCGTAGAGCCAGGCTGTTTTCCTAGCAGCTCACGGAGTGTTTCCTGACCTGTGCCACAGGGTGGGCTTGTTACTGGGTGGTTTCTTTAGAAGTGGCTCACCAATCAAAAGTATTCCAGGTCTTTCTTACCTTGAACAAAGAATTGGGTGAGACAAGCCAAAACGGGGCCAAAAGTGTACTTGAAAAGTGTGGGTTGAAGGAGTATGGGAGAAACCAGTTCTGCCGAGGAAACTTGGGCAGAACAAGAGAAAAAGAAGATAAATGCAAAAATAAAAATATACAGTGTGCCTGGGAAACGCAGGGTGGGCCATTGTGGGAAGTCACGGCAGTGGGCTTCCTGTGGCATCTCGTTTCTTTCATGCCGTCCACCTCTTGGGAGAGTCTGCCAGAAGCTCCACATGCAGGGTCCTGGGAAGTATTTGGCACTGGCCCAGGTATGCGACACACTCTGCAGATGAACAGACGTGTACCACTGTGCCTGGCTGGACCACGCAGGCCGTGAGCTCGCCTGCATCAGAAGTGTGCTCCATGCAGCGGCACGAGGGCTCAGGCTGTGTCCTTCCTTCCCCAGAAGACAGATGGAGCTCCTACTGCCTCTCATCCCTGGCCGCCCAGAACATCTGCACTGGCAAACTGCGCTGCCCCACAGCGCCCGAGCACACGGACCCAGCTGCACCTCTGGGCAGTGCCTCCTGCTGCTCCCTGCTTCGTGGCTTGGCTTCGGGATGCTCCATGCCCCTGCTTCCGGGCCCTGTGTACAACCCCAACAAGGCCATCTTCACTGTGGACGCCAAGACCACAGAGGTATTGGCTTTGGCATGAGGCCCAGCTGTGGTGTAGATCTGGGTTTTGTCCCTAAACCCAGAACCTCAGAGGGGTGTGTGTATGTGTGTGTGTGCATGCGTGTGTGCGTGTGTGTGTGTGTGGTTTGGCTGCAGGGGTGGAACTCAGCACCTCACGCATGCTAGGCAAGCACTCTGCCACTGAGCTACAGTTCCAGCCTTTCTTGTTGTTTGGTTCGAGTCAGGGTCTTGCCAATTTGTCCAGGCTGACCTGGAATGTTTGGTCTCCCTACCTTAGTCTCCTGGGTAGCTGGGATTACAGGTGTGTATCCCTGTGCCTAACTGGAATTTGTGTGTTTTATAAATGCATCTGAAGAACATTTGGCTTTACCTATGTGGTAGCAAAAGGGTAAGGATTTAGCGAACTAAATATGAGTTGAATAGACTGAATTGGCTCCTCCCAGTGTGGAACTGCAGGGGAGGGTGACGCTGAGCTGTCACCAGCCTAACTGCCGAGAGGGGCGCTCAGTGTTCTGATAGGTGTGATTGCTTCATGCTCATTCATGCACACATAGCCACAGTAGCAGACAGGAGTGGAGTTTGGTGTGATCTCTTACGTTTCCTCATAGTCTTGGTTGTCACATGCCCACGGTGGCTGGGGAGGTGTCCTGGGGGCCTCGGTACTGACTCAGTTCGGTATCCCTGAGGTCAAGATAACCGGGTATGGTGTGTGCATCATCTCCTAGGACCCTGGCCAGAGAGCTGGAGGCACAGGTGGGAGGGGCCCAGACTGCTCTCCTTGGTGGTTTCGAGAGTCAGAGGAGCTGCTGGTGACCCCACATTCTGCTCCTCTGGGCCCTTTCAGATCCTGGTTGCCAACGACAAAGCCTGCGGGCTCCTGGGGTACAGCAGCCACGACCTGATTGGCCAGAAGCTGGTGCGGTTCTTCCTGCAACCGGACTCCGAGGTGGCAGAAGCCCTCAGTGAGGAGCACGTGGAGGCCGACGGCCATGCTGCGGTGGTGTTTGGCACAGTGGTGAGCGGGCATGGAGGGGCGCTGCCTAGCTCCGTGGCTGAAGTGGCACATGGTGTGGGAGGCTCTTCCTTCTTTTCCCAGGCTTTGCCCTGAGCTGTGCCGTGTGTGGAGCACCAACGGCCTGAGCTTTACAACTTTCTTTGTGTGTGGGAGAGGCCAGCAGGTGTGCTCTGCTGTGTGACTGGCCTTGGCAGGCATCCTGGAGAGCCCCCAGCTGCACTGGAGGGACGAGGCTTGCCCCACATTTTGCAGATTTGCAGGCACCACTCTCATTCCCCGAAGAGCCATGTAATTGTGTTGTCTTGACTCCTCCTAACATCTAAACCCACTCATCCCATTTGTTTGGTGGGCGGGTGGTATAATGCACCCTCCTTCCCTGGAGAGTTTTGATCCTGTCATCTGTGCCACTGGCTCCAAGCAGGATGTGAATGCGCAGATTTCCTAGGTGTGAGTCCTGAGCCCCAGGTGGAAGGAGCTGGACAGGGCCAGCTGCACCTGGAAGACACTGGCTCAAGAGCTGACGACTGCGAAGAAGGAAACTACAATACTAAACATATAATCTGGACTGTTTAAGAATAACAGATACTCCTTTCTTCCCCTCCTATCATGCCATGAAGCTGAGTGTATTGGCTAGGGCTCTCCTGAGGAATAGAACCAATAACATATATATATGAAATTATAATAGATGGCATATTAGATTTGCTTATATAATCTGAAGCCTAATAGTCCCACAAAGGCCATCCGCAAGCTGGAGGAGGGAAACAGTGGCTGCAGAGCCCAAGAAACTGGAAGCCCTTGAGTAAGAGGCCCGGTGATACACCTTAAATTCCAGGCCGCGGGCCGAGGGGCCCCTGGCCACATGCTGGTGCCAGTCTATGCTCACAGTGCAGAGTGTGATATCTGTGGTGATAACTGCAGCAGAAAGTGGTTCTGCTCAAGAAAAGCCTCCTTGCCTTCTACATTTCATCTCATCCAGGTCCCCTGCCATTGAGGGCGCTGGCCAGGCAGGACAGGGCTTCCCCATGCCGCCACTGACCACATGCCAGAGGGTGAGCATCTCTGGAAATGCCCTCACAGACACCCAGACCTGTGCCCTGCCGGCTTTTTAGGCATCTTAGTCCAGTCAAAGTGACAGCCAAGGTGAACTGTCACACCGATGGTGGAAAAACTCTCTTGATCAAGCATTCACTCAAAGGCTGTGACCTGGGTGTCAGAAGCGTAGTTTATGTTTGCTCAGTGTATGAAGGGAGGTTGACGTTCCGGATGCAGGGAGGGCCTCCTGGGAGAGCACCCACTGTGCTGGTCACCAGGCTGCACCGGACACACGGGTCCTCCACAGCCGGAGCAGCCACCTCTGTCCATAGGTGGATGTCATCAGCCACAGCGGGGAGAAGATTCCGGTCTCTGTGTGGATGAAGAGGGTGCGGCAGGAGCGCGGCCTGTGTTGTGTGGTGGTCCTAGAGCCCGTGGAGAGGATCTCAGCCTGGGTCACCTTCCAGAGTGAGGTGAGTGCGTATTCGAGTCTCGGGTGCATGCAACTCTGCCTTGGGGAGCTTTGGGCACCCCAGCACTGGCGCCTCAGTCAGCACTTTCCCTGCCGTCCCAGCTGTGTCGTGGGGAAGACAGCACCAAGTGTGTTCATTACCGGAGCCTTGTCTGCTTCGTCTATAAAATGCAGTCAAAACCTAACTGCTCATAGGATTGTTTTTATATCTGGGTGAAATCACATAGGGGAAACCCTCAGAGCAGTGGCAGGCGTCCCAGACAGCAGACAGCACTCAGCTATGAGGTGGACTGTCATCGCAGGGGAGCCTGGGTGTGGCCAGGGCCTCTGAGCAATGCTTGACAAAGCCAGAGGTTTGCATGTCTGGTGCAAGAGGGAAAAACACGCTATTCAGAGCACACGTGTGTGCCTCTTGCCCTTCTGATTTGGAAGTTGTGAAAGCAGCCTTGCTTTTAGCTTGCAGACACTGAGGTTTACCAACAAAGCTGAGGCGTGTGATACTTTTATTGTTACACTCACTGTGTGGCTTTTCTCCAGGGAACCATCACGTCCTGCGATGATCTCTTTGCTCATCTCTATGGGTTCTCATCTGGGGAGGATGTGATTGGGCAGCATATCACAGACCTGATCCCATCCCTGCGGCTCCCTCCTCCTGGCCAGCCTGTCCCAGAGGTAGGACCCCCGATGGCCCACGCCACCTGCACCATAACCAGACCACAAGACTGCCCTGGAGGCCTGACCGTGGGCTGGAGCCTGGTGGTCTCGGCCAATCACTCTTGTCCCCTCTCATGTGGAGCAGGGAGGGCTGCCTGATTCAGGGTGTTGGTTAAACCTCCCCAGACAGAACCAGCAGGATAGATGTGTACAGATAGACAAGGGGATTTGTTAGGGGAGTCGACTTGCATGGTAATGCAGCAGAGAAGTCTCTGAGAGGCCGTCTGCAAGCTGGGGAGGACCCTTGAGACAGCCCGGGGGGCTCCTCTAGCCCAAGGTGCATGGTCCTGCTTAGCTCCCTAAGTACCGCTCCACCCAAGGTGAAGACGGCTGCCAATGTTCTGGGGTGAGGGTGGGAGAGCAGATCCCAGCTCTGGGATGCGACCAGTTCTTTTGTCCCGTGTGGTGTTCCCGTGCTGTGGCTGTCCCCTCTTCAGTCTGCCAGGCCGTGCTGGCCTCCTCTCGAAGCGCCCTCACAGGCACACCCAGCACAGTGCTTTCCAGCCCCCGGGATGACACGTGAGTTCGGCCACCGCAGCCCTAAGGGCAGCATGGCCGGATCCTGCAGCAGGTGTGGGGGAAGCAGAGGCCTGGGGTGCGGGCCGTGGCGTATCCCTTTTCCTAGCTAGTGTGAGCCTTCCTGCAGGGGACTTAAGTGCTGTGGCTTTACTGACGTCACATCCACACCTGGAGGAAGCACTGATTGGACTGAGACTGCCCTGCTGCAATGAGGGTGATGGTTCTTCCAGGATGGCCCAGGCCATGGTCCTGCAGACTCAGCCCCTGAGCTGTGGTTCATTGTGCCACGCTTTCCTGGCAAGCTCAGCTGCCACCCCCAGCCCTGGCACTCTGCACCCTCTACTCAGTCCCAAGGTAGCTGCCACTTGGGCTATCCAGCTGGCAGGGACCCACCGTCCCTGTGGCTGAAGATGGTCCAGTAGCACCTGCTTCCCCTGGGCTACCTTCCAACCCACGCGGTGGCAGCTGTCCTGAAGATTCACACCAGCAAATTCCTGTGAACCCCAACCACTGGCAGCAGGTGGAGCCAGAAGAGGGGACTCCCTTTGGCCTGGGGATAGGAAAGATGGATGGAACCTGGCCATGGCCTACACCCTGTGGGGACAGTGGGGTCCTGAGTTCTGACTTTTGTCTGGGTTCAGTGCTATTGAGGAGGCTTCAGGACAAGTGCAGAAGGCCCTGCCTCTGGCAAGGTGAAGGAGGGGTGCAAAGACCTGGGTCTGGCTCACCAGCTGGAAGCCAGGGGCTGAGCCTGCAATCTGTGGTTGGGAACCCTGTGGAGCCAAAGTGCCCAGGTCTCAGCGTGCTGAGTGGAAGCAGGCAGCTTCCTTTGTGGGGCAGGAGGAACTTGACTACATGAACAGACTCGCTCTGTTCCCCAGAAGCCAGTGACACCAGGAAGCTGGTGCTCTGGGGTGGAGGGACAGGAGATGGGTAAAGGGTCAGGGCTACCTGCATAGGTGGGCCTTTGGGACATGGTACAAGACCAAGGCCTTTGTCCAAGGGTGGCCCAAGCGTGCTGCCTTCCTCCCTGCATGGATGAGGAGTGGGGACAGCACGTGGAGGGTGGGCATGTGCCTGGCACAGAGCCTGTGGTGGCTGACTGAAGCCCTGTCCCCTCACTCTTCTCACATGCGTCCTCTCTGGCCCTGTCTGGCTGTGTCGGTGGGGCTGCAGTCCAAGGTGGTGCAGCTCAGTTCTGTCCATGTGTGGTCTCTTTCAGAACCTGGAGATTCAGAGGTCTGTCGGGAGAGCCAGGGATGGCACCACCTTCCCTCTTAGCTTGAAGCTGAAGCCCAAGCAGGGCGGGGAGGCGGCAGCCCTGGGCAAGGTGGCGCCCGAGCAGGGCTACTGGGCATCCGTGTGGGTGTTCTGCACCATCAGCGGCCTCATCACACTCCTGCCTGATGGCACCATCTACGGCATCAACCACAGCTTTGCACTGATGCTGTTTGGCTACGGGAAAACTGAGCTCTTGGGCAAGGTGGGGCTTGTAGCTGCCACCTCCCTGTCCACTTGGAGCAGCTAGTCTGTGGGCATTGCAGGCCCTGTCCCTGATGGCTGTGCAATGCATGCCCCAAGTGGGGAGGGGGGCCCCTGCCTGCAGCTACCCAGGTCATTTCCCTAGGCTGCATATCAGTGGTCACCTGGGCTATCTCCCGTCTCCCAGGGAATGGCAGGGAGCCCTGTTCCCAGTGGTTCCTGGTCTGGCTGATGGCCCAGGGCCTCAGGCTGGTCACAGGGAGCCTGACCCCCAGGGGTGCAGTGCCTGGAGGTTTCTGGCACAGCTCAGACCCCTCCTCAGGTGCACAGGTTGCGGGTTGGAGTGGGTGCACCTTCTGGGTTCTGAAGCACCCCCGCTCTGCTTCCTAGAACATCACTTTCCTGATTCCTGGCTTCTACCACTACATGGACATCACCTGCAGCAGCTCTGTGCGGCATTCTGACTTTGCTAACTGCCTGGACATCAGCAGTGAGAGTGGACACAGGGAAATGACCTTGGACCCCTCCCAGGGTGAGACACAGCCTCCTGCTCCCCAGCCTCTCTCCTGTGACAACCTCTCTCCTGTGACACCAGAGGACTGGCTCCAGAGCTCCAGGACAGGTGGCTGTCCTGACTTGATGTTCCCCAGGGCCCAGGGCAGTTGTGGGTTTTTCTTGCAGCTGTATCAGCGTGGAGCAGGGGACTGGAAAGTGGGTGTCACCTATGCTCATGTTTGAGACACAAGTAGCTAACAGTTCTGTCATTTTAAAGGGAGTTCATGTACCTTTATGGTGGATAAGACTAAATTGATAGAGCCCAACAGATTTGTTCCATGAAATATTCCCAGCATACGTGTTGATCTTGTTGCTTATCCCCCGTGGTGCTAATTGCGTACTATAAGTCATTTGGATGAGGCTTCCTGGGTCTCAGGCCCACGGACAGTCATCAGCGAGTGGTTTGTGGAGGCAGTGTGAGTGCCCAGGATCCTGTCCCGAGGAACCCCCAGTTCGGGGGTGCTGGGAGGGTGTGGAGCCCGTGGACATCCTACAGAAGCAGCACCTGTGCTCCCAGCAGCCCCATGGTGCCCACCTTGCTGTTGCTGTGTGCAGCGAGGTGGATCTGCCAGCTCTGCTTGGAGGGGGCCTGCCGTGCTGGGCCAGGCTCTGCCCCCAAGTCCTGGCCCACTGGGGTTCCTATGGAGGTAGGAGGCATGACAGGGGCATGGGGCAAGGTGCTTGCTGTCCTGCAGGGGCAGGCAAGACAGAGGCATTGAGACAAGGAGACAGGCAACAGATGCTAGGCGTGGTGGTGCATGCCTATAATCCTAGCACCCAGGAGGCTGAGACAGGAGGCTCGCAGTGAGTTTGAGGCCAGCGTGGACTGCATAGTGAAACCCAGACTCCAAAACAAAATAAATGTGAAGAGTGACATCATGGATGTGCTTCCGCAAACACTGTCCTGTGTGCTGGAGTGCAGGTGTCTATAAAGTGAGGTTCAGCACTGGCTCCAGGAAGGATCCTTTTGGCCCAAGTACCTGTGAGTGCAAAATGCTCTTTTCTGTCTCTGCTATTAGATCCAGAGGTTGACCCAGTGCTTGCCGGTAATTGTGTGCTGCCACGAGACAGAACCCAGAAGCTGGTGGGAAGCCAAAGAGTCTCTGGTGGGGTGCAGATGCAGCTAGAAACTGGATGCTGGCTCCCAGCCACCTACCCCCCAGGGTCCTCTCTGGGGTGAGTCCTGGTAGAGGGTGGCAGGGGCGCGGAAGCTTGGGGCCGTGGCGGGTCGGGGAGGACACGTTGAGCTCTGGCTCGTGAGGACAGCAGCAGCTGGTGTGTCCCGGGCACTGCAGTGTCCACACTTGCAGACAGGGCCCTGGGTTCCCAGCTTGGTCTTCACGGCCTCCCTGAAAGGAAGTGGGATGCCGAGAGTGCAGCAGTGCTGAGGCAGATGTCGGAGAACTGACATCGGCTCTGGAGAATTCTGAGAACCATTCAATGCTGTTCTCTTTCTACATTGTAAGTGAAGTACAGCGTGCTGCTTAAGAGTACAAGATGCTTGCGTTACGTATTTTGGAAAAATGGGAATCAGAAACTCTATCATTCTGTTGTCATAGTCCTGCTGTGCCTGGTGTTTTGGTGTGTGTCATCCTAGCTTCCTTCCTTTTAGAACATTGTTTTCATGTGCACACCATGCCTGTCTTCCTGCGTCAGCCCCACAGGCTCCCTCATGCCCCGCTCCGGCCCCTGGGCACGGAGCTGCAGTCACAGTCCTGCCCGCAAGCTTCCTGTGTGCTGTCCCTTCTCTCTGCCTCTTCTGTTCTCTGTTACAGCTGTGAGACTGACCCACATTGTTGTGATTTTCAGCTCATTGTTGTGAAATTGCTTTTAAAACACATGAACGTGTTTCTGAGCACGAAACGGTGGTAAAATGAGAGCCCCTGACCCCTCCTGACCTCCCGGTCCATTCCCGCTCTTCCCAGAGGGCATGGCTGTGCCGTCAGCGCCTCCCAGACCTGTCTTCATGTGCAGTTACATGTAGTACATGCATGTGATGCATGCATGTGTATGCATGCATGGGGCTTCTGTTCCTGTGGCAAGACTGGGATCTGCGTGCTTGCCCCCATCTGATGGTCTTCCCAAGAGCCAGGTCCTCTTAGATGGCACCATTGTTCCAGTCTGCGGCAGGTGCTTCCTTCATTTACCTTGACTCCCCACCTTCTTCCTGTCTGCCTGTGGGGTGTGCTTTGGGCAGTGTAGAAGCTCGGACCCTGGCTCTCCTTGCTGTGAGTACATCAGCAGGCAAGGAAGGAGGTGGGAGAGAGCCATCCAGGGCCCACTCATGCCAGGCCCTGTGCACCCCCAGGGCCAGGGCTCTTCTGTACCAGGGTGGCTGCTGCGTGGCCCGCTTTGAGGTGTAGCCAGTAGGAGGCCTGGGGCCACCGGGGTGGGTGCTGCGAGGGCCCAAGCGTGTGTTCCTCACTGCAGTGTGGGCTTCTGGTAGCCCTTGCTGAGAAATCTTTGGCAAATGGGGATTTTATGGAGAATGTTGGAGAGGTGTTTTGTTTTTTAACTGGGTTATGAAATTTAGTCTGTTCCTTTCACATTTGTGGTGTGATATGGTTTATATTTGTCTCTAATAGAGGGGGAGTTGATGCGGTTTCTCCTGTTGGCTCTTCTGTGGCCACTGGTGACACTGTCATTTGAATCCCTGTTCCCAGGGCAGACAGTGTCCCGGAGGGTCACCCACTGGCCCAAGACAAACGGTCGTTACCTATAGACCAGCAGAGTACCCCAGAGGCATATGTGCCGGCCCACGAGAAGCAGTCACCGTCTGAGAACCAGCAGGATGTTGCAGAGGAAAGCCCACCCACCCATGGAGAGTGGGTGTTGCCCAAAGATCATCAGGACAGCCGAGAGGGAAGCCCTCTAGCCCTCGCTGCGGGGACACTGCTCAGGGACCAGCAGGACACTGCTTTGGGGAGGGCAGAGCCTGCAGTGGCACAGATCCCCACACAGGAGCTCTTGGGAGAAAGCAGGTCTGAACCAGCGGACACAGAACCGTTTGTTTCCCGTGAAGACCCCGACCCTCCAGTCCCTCCCGAGGATAGGTGTAGTGATGTTGGAACGTGGGCCCTCCATCAGGAGGCTCAGCGGGCACTGACAGGTGCCAGCAGTGCCAGCAGGCCTGAGCCCCGTGTTGCAGGGCCGCCAGCAGGAGGGGGCCTCCTGACCTACTGCCCCCGTTACAGGAGTGAGTGCCTCCTACGGCCGCCAAGCCCAGACTCAGCGCCCTGCCCCTCAGGGGTGGCCTGTGTCTCCTTCGGGACGCCCACCCTGGATGAGCCATGGCCGGGAAAGAGAGCCAACTGTGAGGAGCTGCAGGTGCGCTTGCTTAAGGAGCAGCTGTCCAGGGTGAGCTCTGAGGGCGTCTCCTGCCTGGAGCCTGTTCCCGCAGGGCACCGACCCTACACCGCCTCCCTGTCCAGCAGCCTGGGGGGCAGAGACCTTTGTGGCAGCCACCTGGGCAGCTCCTCTGCCTGCTACGCCTTGGCCACCGACCTCCCTGGCATCCTGGAGGCGGTGGAAGCCCGGGAGGCTGCCGTGAACTCCTGCTCTTGGAACCTTAGGGAGCTCCATCTCAGCGACGACACGGACGGAACTTCCTCCAGTTGTTCCTGCGCTACGTCTGAACTCGGGGGGACACCCTCTCCTTCGGCAGTGAGCTCTGATTTCGATGTGCACATGCTCCACAGGCAGAGGCCAGGTGCCATGGGTGACCGAGAGCGGTTACTACTGACTGGCACCTATTTCGACCTTGGGGAAGGCCAAGGGTCCCAGGAGAGCTGCCCGGAGCACGATCCAACAGAACCGCCTGAGATGTACTTGGCCTCTGAACATTATGAAGCCAGTAACACAGAAAGCCCAGAACGTGTCCTCCCCACTCTGGATGCCTGCCGGGAGGGTGCAGGGCCCTCTGCAGAGGACCCAAAGCTGAGCGCCTGGGTCACCTCTACTCCTGTGACACCTGGGGCTGCCAGGCTGTGTCCGGAGATCCAGGAAGGCACCTACTCAGGAAGCTGCTACCACCGAGATGGCTTGTGGCTGAGTATGTCCCCGGGCCTGGGGGAGGGGTGCGTTGCCCCAGGAGCCCAGCTACAGCAGGATCAGGGGTGCCCTAGGCCTGGGGTCTGTGGGAGCTCAACCACTGAATGGCTTGGTTAAGGGATCGTGTGTTGTCCTTGCCTCCCAGACCACTCTTTATGACAGCCAGGGAGACCTCGCCAGGCTCAGAAATGCTGGGTAGTACGATGCCGGGGTCTGTCCCTGCAGGTCACACCGAGAAGCCAGGTTCTTTTCCTAAATTAAAAAATTATGTAGGTAATATTATTTGTATAACTACTAGAAAACATAAATGAAAATGAAATTAGCTATAAACCCTTGGCCAAAAAGCAGATCCCGTATACCTCGGCAGCTCCGTGAAGGAGCGCACGCGTGCACACAGGACTAGTGCCTCGTGGCGGTGTCGGGGTTGGTTTCCACTTACTGTGACTGTGCAGAACTGCAGTACGTCGCCGTTCAGGTTTCGGTCCCTGCCCCTGAAGGAGAAGGGATGCTGTGTCCTGGCTTCTCTGCGGCTTCCTGCAGGCATCCCTGGCTCTTGGCTCCTGGCTGTGCTGCAGGCTCTGGTGATGGTCTCCCTGATGCGCTCAGGACTTTCCTCCCCTTGTCCAGGGCTGCTGGGTGGTCCTCAGGCTGTTCTGTGTGGCAGGCTTTGGAGTCAGCACTGTCGCCTGGCAGGGTCAGGGTTGGCACGGTGCCGTCTCACCTCTCGTCCCCAGGCATATGCTTTGAGGTGAAGCTGGTGGAGCTCCAGGGCCCGGTGAGCCTGTTCTGCTGCTGGCTGGTGAAGGACCTCCTGCACAGCCACCGCGACTCGGTCACCAGAACCCGCCTGCTGCTTGCCAGCCTGCCCAGCTCCACCCACTCCATGCCTGAGCCCCCAGGACCCAGTCTCGGGGAGGTCGGTGTCAGGTTGCTCAGGCTGTGTGCACCAACTTTTCCCGCTGGCATTGCTCTCTGCCAGGATGGGAGGAGGGTCTGTCCGTGGTTTTGTGACACTGCTTTCTAGTGTCCTGTGTGAGGATAAAGCAGATGTAGGACATTAAATCTGCATAAGCACTGTGTGCACAATGGGGCCCCGGGACAGGTCCCCAGGCCATTCCCCGTGGCAGCATGGGTGAGGGTGCTGCTCTGCCGGGGACAGGGTGATGATGCCCCCGTCCTCCGTTGCATGTGACCACAAACCTTCCTTCGCATTCACAGATGCTCAGAGCCAAGCCCTGGGCCGAGGAGGCCCACACGCCTGTCGAGCTGGAGGGGCTGGCGGCCTGTGAGGGTGAATACTCGCGCAAGTACAGCACCCTGCGCCCGCTCGGCAGCGGGGCCTTCGGCTTCGTGTGGATCGCTGTGGACAAGGAACGAAACAAAGAGGTGCTCTGAGGCTTGGAGGGAGGCCCCAGCTTGGGGTCCCAGGCTTTCAGAACTCGGGATTGTTATTAAGAAGGGAGCCCTGAGGTCTCAGCCTGGCCTGTGGGTGGTTTCTGGTTTCAAGGAGGGCGCTTCTGGCTAGACACCCACTGACACCCAGGCAGCGGTCCTGTCACACCTCAGATTCAGACCTTGCTGCTGCAACACTTGAGCCCTGGTGGGGTTCATGTTGAGGCTCCATCTGCCCCTTCTGTCCCCTGCTCTCTGAGCGCAGGGTGTGTACCATTCTCCTGCTGCCCATGTGGCCTGCTGATACTTTGTGGGCACCACAATCTCACTTTTAAAGCTAAACTTACATCTCTGCTCAACCTGATAAAAGTTCCCGCAGAGCAAACAAAGCAGCAAACTAACCAACAGAAGTGCTTCCCAGGCCCTGGGTGGGCTGTGTGTAGTGTCTGCGTGTGGCCCGTGCTTGCTGGGTGCTGGGTGCCTTTCTGGTGCGTCGAGTGTCTATGTGGCCCCCTCCCCAGTGAGCCTCAGCATTTACTGTGGGATGTGTGGCCTTGGCGTTCTGTGACTTGGGGGAACTGATGTCGCGCCAGGACAGGTTCTCCTTCCACCCTCCTTTCCCTCGTAGGTGGTGGTAAAGTTTATTAAGAAGGAGAAAGTTTTGGAGGATTGTTGGATTGAGGACCCCAAACTTGGAAGAGTCACTTTAGAGATTGCAATTCTGTCCAGCGTGGAGCATTCCAACATCATCAAGGTAGACGGTGGTTTCCTATGCAACTTTGTCCCTGTAAAATTTGCATAATTTACTGGCTGAAGATATTTCAGCCAAGCTGGACATGGTATTATCTTTTCCAGGTAGTGGATGTGTTTGAAAACCAAAGGTTCTTCCAGCTGGTGATGGAGAAGCATGGCTCCGGCCTGGACCTCTTTGCTTTCATTGACCAGCACCCCAACCTGGATGAACCCCTGGCCAGCTACATCTTCCGGCAGGTGAGATGGGCTGGTGCTGTGCTGGGCGGCTGTGGCCTTGGGTGCTGGGCCTGTGGCTGCATGGATCAGCGGTGCGGGCTCAGGTCTCTGTGAGTGGATCTAGCCTTCAGCTTTGGGGTGTGACGGGTGAGACACACACTTTGAGAATGCTATGATCCAGGTAGAGAAAGTGAGGTTGGGAAAGGAGAAGCCAGATACTGTCCTGCAATGAGCAAGGAGTGTGTTTAGTGATTAAGATTTATTTATATAAGTACAGTGGCTGTGTCTGCTATGAGTGTTACCAATGCAGTTGTCACTGAGCTGTGAGCTCTGCGATTTTGATCTGGATTCTTGATGCCATAGCCGTGAAGCCTTGGGGAAATCACTGCTGTCCTCAGCCTTCTGGTCTGTGTAGTTGGGTCACTGTTGTACTACATGTTAAGGGTTAGGGTTAAACCAGAGAGTACCCCTCAGACAGGCATACAGTGCAGTGTAAGTGCCATAATTAATCAGCAGGATGAGACTGGGGTAGTCTCATTTCACAGTATTTGACTTGATCTATTTTGTGTCTATGTGTTGATCTTTGCCCACTGATACTCTATTGGAATGACAGTGATCAGGAGGACAGAAAGGTGCCCTAGAAGCAGGGTGGGAGGGCACAGTAGCTGTCACTTTGAGTCACATGGAGAAGGGTGATTTCACCCTAGACTGCTCCCAGCTCCCCAGCAAGGGAGGAAAAAAATACCAGAAAGGGGCTGTGTGAGTAGTTCAGTTTGCCTTTGGTTGTTTCCTGTAAGTGACTCGATTCTCGGTGTCAGGTCCATATGTGAAGTTTCCTTCCCTCAAAGGTATACACTGCCAGAAGTTACTGGATTTCTGATACTGCGTTTCTCAGGCACCTTCTTCATGAGTTTCAGGCTTCATGGTTATGCCAGGAGAATGTCACCTGTCTCCCTCTTCCTGTGTTGGAAGATGTATTTGTCGCCTTCAATTTGTGGCAGATTTTGTCTGAGACTTTATAGTGCAGAAAATCTGTGTGGTGACCTCAGGAGTCACCTGGTGAAGGCTGCTCGCTGCCAGTTACTAATTCTGGGCTGATGACACAGTGCCTTCTGGCTTTGTTTTTTGTAGTACTGAAGACTGAAGTTCTTCACATGATGTACTTCATCAGCCCATCTTATTCTTTTTATTCTTTTATTTTATTTTGGTACTGGGACTCAAACTCAGGACCTCATGCTTGCCAGCCAGGTGCTGCACCATATTCTTTTTATTTTGAGACAGGGTCTCTGTAAGTTGTTAAGTTGCCCAGGCTGGGTTTGAATTTGTAGTCCTCCTGTCTCAGCCTCCCAGAGTGCTAGGATTACAGGCATTCACCACCATGCCCAGTTGATGGTGTTTTATGTTAAAATCTTTGCAAAAAGTTTCTGTGGCCCCTGTGCAAATACATATACATACCTGTGGTGTTACGTGTAAATAAAGACCTGTAGTTTATATACATACATAGCAATAGTACTGGTGCTGAGCGTGTCACCTCTCAGCTCCCAGCCCATCAGGCCTGCTCAGCATGGGCTGGGGCTTGTGAATGGCTCTGCTGGGCAGCTCCATGTGTCCAGGGTGGGGCTGGGCCTGTGCGGGGGGTGGGATGGCTTCTCTTCTGGGCAGTGCATCAGTCAGCACATCTCCCTGAGACTTCCCGTGTTGCAGGTGAAGTGCGGTTTCTGTCTCCCGACTGGTTCTGCTATGAATGTGTCTGTGTATGTGTGCATATGTGTTTAGATATGTTTCTGTTCCTGAATGTACTAGTATATGCACACGTGTATGTGGAGGCATGTTTATGTGTGCACATGTAAATCTCTGTGCAAATGTAAACATGCAGGTCGACGTAGTTTTTCACGTGTGTGTATGTAAATACTCACGTTTGAAAATTAAATGTCAGTTAATTGGCTGGGTTGAGTTCACCTGCTGTTAGCCCTTGCTTCTGATTCCTCTGTAGATGTAGAGTTGCCTCAGAGATCCAGCCGATTGCCCTCGCCCCTGAGATCACTGAGCAGTCCAAATGGTGTCCCAGCTTGTGACGCAGCCAGATACCCGAGTCTTCCTTGCTCAGGGTCAAGGCTGACCTGGTGGACCCTGTCCCAGAGGTGCAGAATGGGCAGGCAGGTGGTGGGCATACCCCGAGGCTGCGGAGAGGAACCGGGTCCAGAGCTTTCTCCTCAGCGGGTGATCTGTTCGCTGCGGAAGGGTGGCGGACACTGTGTGCTCTTCTCCTCGGAGGCGCCGGGCCCTGTAGCAGGAGTGTCATGCCCAGGCTGCTGCTGGCTCGGCCTGGACTCTGTGCTTGTCTCCCTGCGTCTGTCTGCCTGGCGTCTGCTGGTGGGCACCTCTGGGCTGCGCCAGCCCGCGCTAACCAACTGTGTTTCTTCGCATCTGCTTTGTGGCTTGTCTGGGTCTTCACCTGAGGTGCTTTTGGGGCTGCCTTTGGTCTTGAATCAGAGCTCCAGCATCCAGACTTATGCAGTAGAAAATGTCTGTTTTTTTTTTTTCTGTCATGTATTTTCTTTTTTTTAATTAAAAAATTTAATACACAGTAGCAAATAGAGTAACAGGCCAAACAGAAGAGTCGATGGTGTTTTGACGGTACTCTTGGCATGCATAGTACAAAAAAATACCATTTTTTAGAGTTGGAAGAGATGTTGTTGTTTATTTTAGAAGCATGTTTTGCTTAATTGCTCTTTGAAAATCCTGCCCTTGCTCTGCTTCCAGCTGGTGTCAGCAGTGGGGTACCTGCGCTCGAAGGGCATCATTCATCGGGACATCAAGGACGAGAACATTGTGATTGCCGAGGACTTCACCATCAAGCTGATTGACTTCGGCTCAGCTGCCTACCTGGAAAGGGGCAAACTGTTTTACACTTTCTGTGGAACGATCGAGTACTGTGCCCCCGAAGTTCTCATGGGGAACCCGTATGTATCACACGTTTGCTGTCTGTGCTCATCTCCTGGGCCCAGCGGGTTTGGTTCTGGGGCAAGATGGCTTCAGTTTGTGCCTCTTTGTCATGAAGGTGTGGAGTGATAAGGGTAATGTTTTGGAGAAAAGTGGAGAACAGGCAAAGTAAGACTGGTCACAGGAAGCCAGGCAGCAAACCCTGGGGTTCATTCTATTCTTCTCTCAACTTTTGTTTATGTTTGGAGTTTGCCGTAATAGAAAGTTAGGAAGAGGCAACAGGCGAAGCTGAGGACTGTCTGTTGATGGCAGGAGTGTGCAGGGTCTCCTCGAAGCCACAGCTGTCCCCGTGCTGGTCTCAGCTCTCGTGAGAGACCTCTGCGTGACTGCGAGGTAGGGACCTGACCAGGGCCGAATGAGGGTCCTTCATCTCGAGCCAGGAAACCCTGGTTTCCGAAGCCCTGGCACTCAGCGAGCTCCAGACTTCCCTGTGGGTGGCGCGCAGCTTCCCAGCTACTGTGTGGCTCCTGGACGTTGGCAGCTGTGGCGTAAACCGTGCTTCCGGGTCTAGTTCCCGTGTGCGTGGGGGCCCCACAGGGAGAAACACCGGGGCATTGGTGAGGAGAGCCTTGGGGCTCTTCAGGTCTGGCGTGGTTCCCCTGGCACCCAGTGAGTGTGGACGGCTCTGCCCCGTTCTGCAGTGCCCGCTCTGTCCTCAGTGTTGGAGGGGAGCTGTGCCCACTGGCCGCTGACCCATGACGAGTGCTTCATGGTCAGTGCTGCTGCCCTGGGCCCAGTCGGCAGCAGCTCAGTGCTGCTCAGTAGCCTCCCCATCCAGCCTATCCCCTGAGACCTGCCCTGCTCTTTGGGTCCCCGTCCTTCCCCTCAGCAACGCAGGCAGCAGCAGCCTTGCTCTTGGCTCCCAGCCAGGGGCTTGTCTTGTGAGCCCCCATCCCCACCCCCTCCTCTCCCCATCTGACCGGGCACAGGGCTTTCTTTTTTTATTTATTTATTTGTTTATTTATTTTTGCTGCACTGGGGATCAAACTCACAACTTTGCGCCTGCCAGACAGGTGCTTAAGCCATTGAGCCAAACTCCTGGCCCTAGTTTTTTGAGGCAGGGTCGCACTGTGTAGCCTAATCCGGCCTCGGCCTCGAACTCACAATGCTCCTCCTACCTTAGCCTCCCAGTACTGAGATTAAAGGCATGTGCCACCACGCCCAGCTGCACAGCGCTTTCTTATAGGAACTTTTATTGTTGTTTTCCTGAGAAGGGATCTTACTCTGTTACCCAGGCTAGGCTCTTACATTGAGATCCTCCTGCCTCAGCCTTGGGAGTAGCTGGAATTACAGTTGTATGCCACTTCACCCAGCTGGGCAGAAGGCTTTCCGAGTTCTGATTCTGGTTCCAGATCCCATTCTGAGGAACATTTCTTCCTTCCTTTTTTTGGTACTGGGGACTGAACCCAGGCTCTTATTTCTGAGCTACATCCCCAGCGCATTTTTATTTGTTTATTTGAGACAGGGTCTCACTAAATTGGTAAGTCAAAAACTATGGCCCTAGGCCAAATTCCTAGGCTTACCATTATCTTTTGTTGTGGTAACAAACGTAACAACTCAAACATCTGAAGCAGACTGTGCAGCAGCACCTAGGACACTGAGTTTGTTGTGCAGCCGTTACCATCCAGCACAGAACTCTCATCTTCCAAGACTGAGCCTCTGTACTCATTAAACACTGAACTCTCCCACAGCCATGAAACCACCATGCTACTGGGCTTTCTTTGCTTTTTTCCTTCATTACTGGGGATTGAATTCAGGGCCTTTGTACAGAGGTAACCCATACCCTTTTTAAGTTTTTATTTGTATTTTAAAAATTTTTTTAAATTTTATTTTAAAGGGAATAAAACCAAACAAAACAAAACAGAATAAAGTCAATCAAAGCAAAACAGTGAAAGTGATACAGGACTTCAAAACATGATAATAGGAAATCAACAAATGGCTACCATAATGCCTCTTGTTCAAAATTGCTTCTCATACCACCAGACATAATAAAATTAACTAAAACAGGACAGAATAAAACCAATCAAAATAGAACACTGGATAAAACAAAACAATAAAACAGAACAAAACAAAACAGTGGAACAAAATTGGATTTCAAAGACAAGACAGAAGGAAATCCCCCATATTTGCTATATTGCATATTGTCCTCTCAATAGATGCTCAGTCTACCGGCTCTAGGCCTCCAAAGTCAATCAAACAATACGAGCATTAGGTTGTCTTTGTACCTCAGTTGCTAACAACTCAGCCTGGGTTCCTCTGAATCTTGCTTGAGGGGCGGGGTGTGGATTGGCGTTCTTGTCTCCCAGCCTGTGTACCAGGTGGCTCACGGGCAGGGTGAATTGGATTCCTGTTTCTCTTCCCAGGACCCGCAGGACTTCCTGTAGTTTTTATTTTGAGACAGGATCTTGGTAAATTACCTAGACTGGGCTTAAATTGGTGATCTTCCTGCCTCAGCCTCTCAGAATGCTGGAATTACAGGTGTGTGGCACCATACCTGGCTCTGTTCTGTGCTCAGGCTGTGGGAATCTGACAGCTCCAGGGCCCTTGTACAATGGAATCACGTGGCGTTGCTTTGGCCTGGCTTCTCTCACTGAGTGTGATGTCTTTGGAGCAGAACCGCCCCCGTCCCAGGGACCCCCGGTCCTTGTGTGTCCAGATCGCACTGTGCTGTGGCTGTTGGTGGAGGCCGGGGCTGCTGGCCCCTGATGGTGGTTGTGGGAAGTGCAGTTTCCCGAAGTGCAACGCAGGCCGCTTCTTTGCTTTCCTCCTGTCAAAGGCTGCTTTTGCGCCACCAGGCAGAGCTGAGTAGTTGGCACAGACCACGCAGCCCGCAGGCCTGAACATTTATTATCGAACCCTTTGTAGAGAGAGCTGCCCTACCCATTTGCTGTAGTGGATCTTTCTCTGTAATGTCTGGAGATCTTCCTCTGTAAAGCAGAGATGACATGAAGACAGGCTCCAGTTCCTGCAGTTTCTTGCCCTCCTGATCCCTCTGTGCTGCCTGCAACCTGTGATGCTGCCCCCCACTGCTCCCCGGCTTGCTTCTCCATGTGCAGCTGCCTGGTTTCTTCCTCCCCCACAGCCCCGGGATAGCACAGACCCTTTCTCCGCGCTGTAGTTGCCGTGGGCTCCTGTGTCTAACCGGGGACCTGGTGAGCGTCCACTTCTTCCCCCAGGATTTGCAGTCAGACTCCCCTGAGCGCCAGACCCCGAGACAGTGCCTGGCAGCCCTGGGTGTGTCGCCTGGCTCCAGGCCCCACCCAGCAGCTCCTCGGCCCCCTGAGCCTCACTGCTCCTCCCTGGAGAGTGAAGGTGACCCTGTCCTGCTGGGTGTGGGGGTGAGGGTTGTACCATCTAAGAGGTGGGGCTTGCTGAGGGTTAGGAAGACAGGAAGTAACCAACATGGCCCCACCTTTTCCCCAGGCCTGCACCTCCCGCGGCCACCCCCAGCCTGCCTGTCCCTTGGCTGGCGTCACACTCTGACTGGCCACGTTTCTCCTGTTCCAGACACACTACCCTGTTCTGATGCTGCCTGTGGCTCCCGCAACCCCAAGGTGGCTGAGCAATTTGCTGTCCCCACTCAGTCTTTACATCTCCTGCAGGAAGCCCAGCTCCCCCAGGTCATGGGGATCCCTGAGCCACAGAGGCCACTGCCCCCAGGCAGACCTGAGTGGACCCTAACGTCTGTAGTCCATTGGAAGCATGTGGCTGGCTGGACAAGCCCCGCATCACTGTGGGGCTGGAGCGAGATGGTGCTGGGCGCCAGAGCCCTGAGATGTCCTTTCCTCTCCCGACAGCTACAGGGGGCCGGAGCTGGAGATGTGGTCCCTGGGTGTCACACTGTACACACTGATCTTCGAGGAGAATCCCTTTTGTGAGGTGGAGGAGACCATGGAGGCTGCCATCCACCCCCCGTACCTGGTGTCCCAAGGTGAGCACTGGCCACAGGTGGCACATGTATTCCATGTTCCTGAGAACCAAACATCTCTTGCTGTCTTTCCTTTCCTTTCTCGCTTTCTCTTTTCAGTGTTTTGTTTGTTTTTTGTTTTTTGAGACAGGGTCTCGTTATATAGTCCAAGCTGGCCTTGAACTCACTATGTAGCCCAGGCTGGCCTCAAACTCATGGTGATTGTCCTGCCTCAGCCTCCTGAGTGCTGGGATTACAGGCGGGTGCTACCACATTCAGCTCCCTCTCCTCCCTCTCTGTCCGTACCAATGATCTTTTTCACCTTTCTTCTCTTTCTCTTAATTCTTTGATCTGAACGTAAGAAAAATTTGACTGTGACTTTAAAACATCTTGATGATTGAATTTTTATTGGTATCCCTGGGGCCTTCCCTCTTATGAGCAATAGACTACAGTTAGGGTCCTTGTCAGTGGCAGCTGCGCTAAGATCAGGCATGTAGATCAGAGCCCCTGGCATGTGGAGGGGGTGTCAATGTGTGAGATGTGTGGCAGGACTTGACCCCCAGCAGCTGATGTGGAAGCCTGGGACATCAGTCACACTGACACCCGCCCCACCATGAATACTGTGACAGCCAGAAGTTCAGTACTCCTTGGAGCTGGGGAGTGGTTTACATCTGGAGCGAGGATTGGTGTGGGGAGGCCAATGTAGGGTTCATGGCCAGAAGGGTTTCCCAAGCCTAGAGGAGCCCACAGTGCTGGCAGGAGCCCTGGGCCCTTCCTGTCTGATACCACGCAGTTCCATCGCAGTCACCATGAGAGCTTGTTGCTTGCCGTGAGGTTACAGGCATTTTCAGGCAGAGTCCATTCCTTGGGCTCTTTGCTTAGGTTGGAAGCTCAGGCTGTTGCCATGGAATCTGCAGGCAGGGGCTTGAGACAACAGACATTTATTCTCGCAGTTCCAGGAGCTGAAGTCTGAGGTCAGGGTGCCAGCTCACAGGTCCTTATGTGGTGGACAGAGAGGGAGCCTAGTCCCTTCCTTCTCTTTAAGGACACTAATTCCATCGAGGTGCCTCCCTCACAAGCTCATCTAACCTTCACAGCCTCCCAGTGACCCTCTTCCCCATTCTGTCACATCGGGGTCTGAGCTTCAGTGTACACGCTTGGGGGGTGGCTCAGCCTGGAAGCACATCTTTGCTGAAGCTCTGGATGGTTGAGGTACTGTGGTCCCGTGGCAGAATACCTGCAGAGGCTGTTCCATGTGCTCTCTCGCTCGGCTCACAGGATGGGGCCCTGGACAGTGAGGCTTGGGGGCCCTGGTTGGGTTGACCCCACATTGTTGGAGGAAGTGGGGCCCAAATCTAGACCCAAGGTTGCCAGTCCTCAGGGCTCTCCATGCTTCCCACAGGCTGATCAGGGGACCCCCTAGCTAGTGGCTCCTTGTCCTAGCTGCCACGCCCAACCTGGGTGTCCAGGGCTTCTGGACCACCTGGGTCTTAGTATGATGGATTTCTAACTCCAAGCTTTCATTTCAGAGGAGACAGGCTGTCTGCAGGCCTTCATTGAGGACGATCAGCCCAGGCTCCGGAGCCTGGGCTCCTGGCTGCCCCCTGCTCTGTCAGAGGCTCTGAGGGCTGGGGCACTTGGACCCTGTGGGTCTGAGGCTCGCTGCCCTTGATCCCAATGAGGCCCCTCGACCTGTATTCTTTATGTCCCCAGAACTCATGAGCCTCTTGTCTGGGCTGTTGCAGCCTGCCCCTGAGCAGCGCACCACCTTGGAGAAGCTGGTGACGGACCCATGGGTAACACAGCCTGTGAACCTTGCTCAGTACACCTGGGAGGAGGTGTGTAGGGCCAGCAAGCCAGGTGAGAGGCTCCGCCCCCTCCCTTTCTGTGTGACTTTGCTTGGAACGGGCCGGCAGCCAGGCCGTGGCTTCTCCCTCCTGTCCTGGGCAGGAGAGTCAGGGCTTGATTCTATGCCAGAGGCAGTGGTGCCCCTGATTCGGCGTGGCTGTGGGCTTGGAGGGAGGGCCGGGCCTGTGAAAGCCTTGGCAGGCAGTGAGGTGGACGGTGGGAGGGGTGCAGCTGCTGGTGGGGCGTGGCCATACGTGCTGAGGCTGCTGCTCTGAGGCTTGTGGTGTGGGAGCAGCTTTTCAGACAAAGCTCCTGGCTCAAGCAGCAACCACAACACAGAGCAGGCAGACAGTTGACTGGTTCTGGGCTCAGAATCCCCTCACTGCTTAGCAGGATCTGTTGCCAGTGGCATTTCTGACATCTTCCCCCACCAATTCTTTTGTTTTCGGACTTCTAGTGAGAAAGTACCTGAACATCTTGTTATTGTTTCTCCTTCAGAAAGCAGCCTGCTGTCCACTGCCTGTCTGGAGCACAGGACAGGCAGCAGGAGCCTGAGTGAAGCAGCCCCAGCTCGAAGGTTCCAGGCGCCCCTGGCCCCTGAAGAGGCTCCCAGCGGCCAGCACTGCTCGGGTCCTGAGGACCCCTCTCCACTGGCCAGCTGAAAGTGGGCTTCTGGAAGCTCATCTCCACTCATTTTGGAAAACCCTTCCACCTGGAGAAAGTAAATGTCAAGAACTGGTCGAGTTCACTTTCTATAAACTCAGGTGCAAGTTTGGTAGGTGCTAGAACAAAAGCCAGTGGTGCTATATTTTTTTAAAGTTTGTAAAATGGACTTGGAATTCATGTTTTTTTGTGACCTTGAAAAGCATTGTAGTATATAATTACTTTATACTATTAAAAGGCTTCTGATCTGTGAGCATCTGAAAGGAACAGTGTTTTATTCTATTTTTGTGTATGCACATAGTGACCGGACTGTTTCATTAATTGATTCCATTAAACAGTTTCCAAATTAAAGCAGCTTTGTTGATAAAAGTTACCCAGCCTGGGACTGTAAATTGTTCCACCTTGCCCAGTGTGAGAAGCAACAGGTTTTTTAATTTTTGCGTCTGTGCACCCTACTTCCCGAAGCAAGAGAGAAATGTAGCCTCAGTCGGCACGGTGTCCCTCCCCAGGGGCCCTGCCAGAGCTATGTGAGGACTCCAAAGCATCCCCTTCTGGGGTACTTGGGGCGCGATGTTCTCAGTCCTTCTCCACGCAGCTGCGCGGGGCCTGGGCTGCCGGATGTCAGCTGCCCCGCAAGACTGCTGTCCGCCCAGCGCTGTCACCCCATGACCGCTCTTAAAGACGCCTCTGCGCTCTGCCCAAGCAGGTCTGGGTGGGAAGTTTGAATACAGCAGGCTGGAGCAGTGTTGTTTCCTCCTCAGCGGAAACCAGGCTCTGGCTAGAAAAGGGGACGCGCCTTGGCTCCCGTCATACTTATTACTTGGGTCATGTGATTAAAGGCGGTCAGGGCTTCGCCTGGGTGGGGGCCGGACGTTCAGGTCGAGCACGGATTTCAGACCCCGTCTGGGGCTGGGGCGCTTCAGTGCTGTCGCCACGACGCCCCAGGAAACGGCCGGGCGGCCGGCAGTCCTAACTTCGGGGAACGAAGTGTGGCCCGCGGGCTCCTCCGAGCTCCCGGAGAGGTTCTACGAGGCGGGAAGGAGGCGGGGCAGCCGCGGAGCCACGAGAAAGCTAGGTGCCCGAAGGTGCGGCGGGGCAGCGGCACGCGCGCCCGGAACGCTCGCCCCTCACCCACACCGGCGCTGGGGAGGAGGACAGAGACGGACCCGGCGCCGGAAGTGAGGCCCGGAGAGGGCGCTACTTCCGGCACCACTGTCGCCTCAGCGCTATGGCTGTGCTCGCCCGGCAGGTAAGGTTGTGTGTCGCAGAAGGTCAGGGGCGGCTTCCCGGGAGGTCCGCCTGGCCGTGGGGCGCCCTGCTCGGGATCCCCGCAGAGGGAGCGGCAGGAAGACCCACAGACCACCCGGGAGGCCCTAGAGCAGCTGCCGCTGGGGCCCGGCCGGCGGGCGCGGCGCTCTTAAAGGCGGAGAAGGGTTAGGGGTCGACGAGAGGCGTATGAGAGCTTGACTGATTTGTGCCGTTACCTGCTGGCCTGAACCCCGGAGACCAGCGGAGTGAAGGTTCAGACTGACCGGCAGACATTGTATCGAAGAATGTTGTGGAATGCATTTAGGTAATAAATCTGGAGATTCGTCTGCGGTTTAGAATTTTTTAGCATGTATTGCCAGATGGCCTTGAAGCAGTGTAGTAGTCTAGTTATATGAGTAGAGCGGCATAATGATATGGTCAATAGAAAGAAGACAACCCACCGTATTAAGATCTGATTCAAGCAGCTAGCTAAGCTTAGAAATGGAAAGGAAACAACAAAACATAAAAGGTTAGGATAGGAATAGAAAACTAAGGACTCTGCCTCTTACCCAGAATGCTAGTTAACAGTTCCTCGCTACCTCCAGACTTTGAGAACTAGTAGAAATGCAAAATAACCAGTTTCTTTTGAACTTCTTTTCCTTTTTTTCTCTCAATCTTCCCGAGTTCTGCTTATTTACATATAAGAGCAGGACAAGGAAACAGTTTGGACTTGTGTTTGAATTCTGTCATGACAGACGCTTATGAGCTTTTTCTTATTTGTTTTTTGTGTTTTTTGTCATGTTTGGTACTGGGAATCAAACTCATGACCTCATGCTTGCCAGGGAGGCGCTTTGCCGCTGAGCTACATCCCTGGCTCAACCTTTTTCTTATTATTTCCAGTAAACTCTCCTTTCTCCTTTGGTGTGGGACTTTAGTTTTGGACTTGTGAAGCCAGGACCCTGCCCTTTTCTCATCAGCCCCCCGGGTTAGCAGAGCTAACACTGTGGTGCATGCCTGACTCCATGTTTGCACTTGCATTACCGTTTGCTTTACACGAATTTCTTTCTCTGTAGGCTGTAAATTGAGATGTGACTTTTCACATTGCTTGTAAAACTTAGGCTTGTGTGGAATCAAGGTACTAAATACCCTGGCTAGAAGATTTAAGTGTTGCCGGGCGTGGTGGCGCACGCCTGTAATCCCAGCACTAGGGAGGCTGAGGTAGGCGGAGCGTTGTGAGTTCGAGGCCGGCTTGGGTTACAACGCGAGCGCAAGGCCGGCCTGCGCTACATAGTGCGACCCCGCCTCAAAAAATCAGGGCTGGGAGTTTGGCTCAATGCCTTAAGTGTCTGCCCTGGCGGGCGTGAGGTTGTGAGTTCAATCCCCGGTGCCACAAAAAAAAAAAAAAAAAAAAAAAGAATTAAGTGTTTATTATACTGGGCGATATTCTCTTCTGGTTCTTTGTGTGTGTGTGTAGGGGGGCGGGTACTGGGAATCGAACTCAGGACCTTGCGTTTGCCAGGCAGGTGCTGTGCCGCTGAGCTAAATCTTTGGCCCCCTGGTTCTGTTTTTTTTAGGTTCTTGATTTGCACCGCCAAATCCCCCTCACCTGGGTCTGTTTGGCTAAGCTGATGCCTCACCTTGGAGAACAGAAAAGGACAACTGTTTCTTTGTTCCGTAAACTAACAACAGCCTCCAACGGAGAGGTTCTTGAGGAGTTACCCTTCGTTGGCTCCAAGAAGTGTGTGCAGGAACTGGAGCGCCAGGCAAATCTTGTTCATTGTCTCCCTGAGAAGCAGAGAACTGTGGATGAAGGGCCATTGACACTAGAGAAGCTTGCGTGTTCTCTTCTGGACTTGGGTTTCAGTGATGCCCATATTAATGAATTGCTTCATATACAGCCACATACCAGCCCTCAACAGTTGCTGGACATTATTTCAGAGTTTATACTCCTGGGTGTGAATCCAGAGCCTGTGTACGTGGTCTTGAAGAAAAGCCCCCAGTTGCTGAAAATGCCTGTAGGTCAAGTAAAGAAGCGTTCCAGTTACTTGCGAAAGCTTGGCCTCGGAGAAGGTACTAGGAGATGGAGATTTTAAATAATGTGAGAGGAGTCAGAGTTGGGGAAAGCATAGCTTAAGGTGAGATGGGTTAGCTCAGGTTTCTGAGAAATCTATTCCTGGAAGAGAACATATGATGGAGCCTGGAGGAGTGGCCTCTACAGAAGGCACTGCTGTAGGTATTGGGGAGATTAGGCCTAGAAGAGAGATTCCAGGACCAGGACCAGCCCTGGGTGATATATGTGTTCACTGAGGATCTCTACCTCCTAGAACAGCGGTGGCACACCATGTTTAGTGGGGTGATGTTGCTTGTGGAAGGTGACACAAGTGTGCACAAATGTGTAACCTTTGATGTGAAAACCCACGCAGTGCAGTCTCAGTGTGTGACTCCATCCCTGATAGACTTAGATTCCGACTAAGTGCTTTGTCTTTCTTTCTTTCTTTCTTTATTTATTTTTGTGGCACCAGGGATCAAACTGACAACCTCACGCCTATCAGACAGGCGCTTAAGCCACTGAGCCAAACTTCCAGCCCTCAACTAAGTGCTTTGATTTATGGTGGAACCTGAGATATCTGTCAGGCTCCTGGGATGCTGGTAGAGTGGACTCTCTGGCTGGCCCACCTTCCCAACAGTGTTCACACCTCAGAGATGCTTGGAATTCCTTGGATCTCTTCAGGGATCTTCTGGAGAATGGGGATAGGACCCATGAAGAACTCCAAGGACCTCTACCCTCTTTGACCAGAGGAATTCCACTATTTCTTTTACTGACTCTTCCTGGTAGGATGCAGGGGGCAGCAAAGGTGTAGAGCTCGTAATTTCTTAGGGTCTCTATAGGCTTCCTTTAGAAAATAAGTAAAAAGGTAGCTTTTGTGTATTTCTCATAACAAATTTATGATCTCTTTAAATGTAACCCAAAGCCTGAAGGTGAGGTTTGGATAAAATGCATGGTTTTCCAGGCAACTAGGATGTTGGTATTTGTGATATACATCAAGGTACTGTTATTCCCATCATTACAACTCCTTGGCTCCGAGTTGGGCTCCCAGGTCCTGAGGGTATTGGCTGTGATGCTTCAGTGCTTTTTTTAATTACTGAGGGAAGCCAGAGCTCTGCTATGGGGGAAGCTACTCCCATGTTTAATCTTTCCTATAAATGCCTGGGAATTCTTGTCTAGGTGATGAGGACATGAGGAAACCTAGAATTTGAAGTTGGCATCTTCAGCTGGGTGTGGTAGCACACACCTGTAATCCTAGTATTTGGGAGACTGAGAGAGGAGGATCGCTTTGAGTTGAAAGCCAGCCTGGACTATAGAGCGGGACCCTATCTCAGAAAAGAACCTGTTATCTTCAGATGGGAGGCCAAAAGAGAGGCAGGAATGTAGGGTGGGCTAGTGAGTCTGAAGTCATTGCCATGGTGCTGGTGGAAGGCATGTCTGAGGGCTGCGCTTGTTCTCGTTTATTTCTTATGACTGGCTTTAGCTGTGAGGCACAGCGAGCCCTGGGTTTCTGGAAGACCCTGAAATTATGTGCTTTTCTGTTCTTAATGCCATGCAGGGAAACTAAAGAGGGTGCTCTACAGCTACCCTGAGATCTTCACCATGCCTCAGCGGGATATTGATAGTGTCATTCAGGTCCTCAAGGAGAAGTGCCTTTTCACGGTGCAGCAGGTCACCGAGATTCTGCACAGATGCCCCAGCGTGCTTCAGAAGGATCCCAGTGAATTGGAATACAAATTCCAGGTGAGAGAGACTGACAGAGTGATTAGCAAGGAATAGGAAAGTTTTCAGGTTTCTCAAGTAGACTAAGATCAATTCTGGATTAAGGAAAAAAAAAAAAAACCTCACTGGGTGTGGTGGTACAAGCCTGTAATTCCAGCACTGTGGGAAGCTGAGGCAGGAGGCTACATGTTCAAGCCCAACCTGGGCAACGTAGTGACGTAGACGGAGCCTATCAGAAAATTAAAAAAGGACTGGGGAATGTAGTTCATTGTGAAAGCCCTGGGTTCAATCCCCAATACTATAGAATGCAGAAATAGCCAGCCTCTGAGTGGATGAGGTAAAAATCTTTTTTCTCTTTGCACGCACTTGCCGAAAAGAATGTGTCTCTGGTTTTTTCTACTTCTCTACTCCAGATTAAACTGTTCTGTAGCATTTTTCCATCATAATGAGGGGCCCAGTCCTGTTCTTCTTAGAGTCCACATGGGGACTCTGAAATAGTTAAGCTTTTCAGTCCTTAAAACCTGTTTTGCATGTTGATTTTGAAAACTGTGACAGTTGTGTAAGTTTTTTTTTTTTTTTTTTTGGTACCGGGAATCGAACTCACAACCTTGTGCTTGCCAGGCAGGCGGTGTGCCACTGAGCTATATCCCCAGCTCTGTATTAATATTTTAGTAAGAGTTATGACAACTTACCTCAGATTCCTAGATGTTTTATGAAATTTTTCACCAATTTTTCCATACTGAATTCTTTTTTCTACTTAAAGATACAATTTTTCTTTCCTGCCCTTTTTGTTATCTGCTGCATTTTTCTCAGTGTGAATTTGAAAATGCTTTGAAACTGTCAGCTGTCATACAAATGTTAGTATCATAGAGTGAATATTCTGTAGTTAACTAGGCAATGCTTGTTGAGTGCTTTTGCACAGCTTACATTTTTATGAATTGTGGAATGATGGGTTTTCAGATTGTACATGTGGGATTCGTAAATATATTTGTGTTTTCCAGTATGCATACTTTAGAATGGGAATTAAGCATCTGGACATAGTAAGGACTGAATTCTTAAAATACTCATTAACCAAGATCAAGCAGAGACACATTTACCTGGAGCGCCTGGGACGGTACCAAACACCCGATAAGAAGGGACAGACGCAGATTGCAAACCCTCTACTCAAGGACATTCTCAGAGTTTCAGAGGCTGAGTTTTTGGCCAAGACAGCCTGTTCCTCTGCTGAGGAATTTGTGGTTTTTAAAAAGCTCTTGGCTCGGGAGGAAGAAGAGGGGCTTGAGAACAGTGCGTCTAGTGAAGAAGAGGAGGAAGAGGAAGAAAATGAGGACGCACACGAAGAGGAGCTGTGATGAAGGACTGAGGCAGAAGGGCCGAGGGAGCACAAGGAGCATTCTCACACTCCCAAAGCTTCTGGGAGCCCACGTAGATCTTCTCAGGTATTTCATTCAAACGCTAATCTTTTGGTGAAAAAAAAATTATATGAACCACCCAAGATGTGGATAGGTCACACCAAATAGGAGGTGCTTTGGTATAGTTGTGGGAGTTTATGGGGAGGCCCCATTCCATTCTAAATAAAATACTGAGCTGTTAAAACCGAGGAAACTCAATACATCCAAATTTGATTTTTTTTTCTCTCACTGATAAAATGTTGGTGCTAAGTCCATAATATGGAAAACAGGTGCCGACTTCTGGTTTAAGAGTCAGTTTATTCCCTTTAGAGGATAAAGATAAAATCGTGAGGAGGCAATACAAGGTTTTAGTACATAATAGCACTTTGTTTTACGAAAACAAGTAGCAGGTTTCCTACAAAAATACTCACTTTTCAAACCCAGAAATCTCTCATGACTTCCTAATTTCATTCAGTGTACAGCAGAGTAAAAGGCAGTTGGTCAGTGATGTGTGCTTTAGTTTTGCATAGTTTCTTCAGTCCAGTAAACACAGACACTGTATCTGTGAAGAACCAGCCTTGCCTGCCCAGGCCAAGTTGACTTCTGTGTCTTCCCCTGGCCACTGGCCACCTGCAGGGCCATGGCCTGTGCTGCCAGGCTGTGCTGGCCTGAGAGTGCCAGGGCTGGAGGGGCTAGGGAGTATTCCTGGACCGTCATCCCCTTTGTGAGCACAGGCCCAGGCCTAGTAGTGGGTTCGTTCCAGGAATTTCTCCACACACCCAAGTGGGGGCCTCACACTGGGGAACATGTTAGGTATGAGGAGTGGTGTGAGATGCTGGAAATGTGGACGGGGTGTACTCTGAGGTAGAGGCCTGGCTGTGATGGCAGAGTGTTTGGTCCCACGACTGGTGGCTCCTGGGGCATTCTCCTTCCTTGGGGAATTGCACAGAACTGGTGCTGCAGAAAGCATCTTTGGTAACCAAAATTTGAGTCTGCTTGGCAGCATTTTAACAGCTGCATGAAACTCCTCTGATGCTTGAACTTGTCCTTCCCACACAGACTATGTTAAGAATCTTGTAAAACCACAGCTCTTACCTGGAGACAGCCTTGACCCTCGGGACATCTGACAGACTTGGAGACCTTTTTGGTTGTAATCACCCTGGGATGGGGTGCTTCTAGGCTGTAGTGGGTGGTGGCCAAGAATGCAACAAAATACTCTACAATGTCCAGGATGACCCCAAGACAAAGGGTGATCCAGCCCCAAATGGTGCTGAAGCTGAGACACCACTCTGAGGCCTGTTCCAGTGACTGCTTCCTTTGGGTTGTTAATGGAGTCTCAATAATTGTGTTTATTTCTATTTAAAAATCAGACCTTGACAGATGTAAGCTGTGTTTTGTTGTGGGCATTCTGTGCTCTCCTGCAGACCCAGGCTGGAGCAGGACTACAAAGGAAAGCAGCTGCCCTGCGACTCCCTTTGTTAGTGACTCACGGTGGCAGATGTTTGCCAGCAGTGCAGGAGGCTGGCAGACTCGGGGCCCTTGCCTTGGGGCTAAGGGAGCGAGGTACAGCGAAGGTGTCCTGTTTGCAGCCAGCAGCCCCCAGCCAGTGGGGATGGGGGAGTCTGTGCCTGGCTGTTTCTGGCAGAGGCAGAACAATGAAGATGCCCACTCTGCACCTGTGTCCCTGTTTTTCTTCCACTTCGTGGCATCCGAGCAACTGTCATCTCCCTGAACCTGTGGCACGGTTCTTGGGCCGCAGGGGTGGAGAGCTCTCAAACCCGAGCTTGATCAGATGGTCAGCTGAGCCCATCTTGATTGGTGAATGATAAATCGCACAACTCATACTGCTTCTTTTGTTCTGGCCCAGAAACAGATCTTTATACCCTGATAATACTCAGATTTCATTATGACTCATTTGTTTGGCCAAACTTTGAGTGTTTTCAGAGACCATGTCAGTCATAGGAAGGACATGTGAGAACAGCAGTGGCGACTCTTCTGACCAGGTGACTGTGATGCTCTAAGCATCAGACTCTCTGCTTTGGAAACATCAGACTAGGTTGACCATATGACCACACTGCACAGTGCTTGGCACCCAGTTGCTGTCTTTCGCTGAAACAGTGGCTTCTAAGTTAAAAATTGAAGCCAGGCGTGGTGACTCATGCCTGTCATCCCAGCGCTTAGAAGGCTGAGGCAGGCAGATCGCTGTGAGTTCAAGCCCAGTCTGAATTACAGAGCGAGACCATGTCTCAAAAAAACCCAAAAAACCAACAACAATCCCCGCAAAAGGAACACATTTGTATTTGCCTAGTGGCCGAGGGCCATGCGGTCATTAGCATGGTACAGGAAGTTCCATCTACCATTCAGTAGTGTCCGTTTTACCAGGTGCTAGTGCTGCTGGAGCTGGTGTGGACAGGACAGGCTCTGGTGCTGCAGTGGACATCAGCTGTGTGTATCTGTAGACCTGGTCCCTCCCTTCACCCTTCACCAGTCTCTGCCCTTGGCTCTCAGGACACCAGATGGTGCTTCTAGTAGACTTCTTCGTGGCTGTTCCTCCTCTAGAAATGACAAACTGCATAATACAGAGACATGTGCATGGAAAATTTAATAAAAATAGATGACCTAAAATACAACTTTAAAGAATGTTTTTATAAATGAATGAAACCTCTGGGGTGTGACCTGGCTTTCTGACCAAGGGTCTGGATACCTTTTTTGGTGAATGTCCGCAGGTCCAGGGCATGGCTTCCTCTAAAACTGAATCCCAGGTGACCACAGACCAGGGGCTAATTTGGCCACCACCTGCTTTTGTAAAGGAGGTTTTATTGCAACAGCCAGTCCATCCAGTTGTACCTGTGTGGCTGTTTGTGCCAGTGGCTGAGCTGAGTGGTTGCTGCAGAGGCCTGCAAAGCCCAAAAAACCACCTGAAACTTTATAGAAAAAGTGCCAACCCCTGTATAGATTAGAACTGTCTAAGCTTCACTTTAGTAGTGATAAACATCGCCTCTTTCTGTTAACACTAGTCCAGATAGCATAAACTAGAGGCAACTCTACCCCGTGCATCCTGTCTAGGTTTTGGAAGCTGGCAGAAGTCTTGTCTCCCTCATGCGTTAGGGATCAAGGCAGCCTTCTCTCTCTAAAATCAGAGTCTGAGAGCTGACTTCTGAGTGCTGCAGAAGCATTAGCACAGAAGCCCTGCTACGCTGGGTGCACTGCATACCCTCTCCACTTGGGCACGGACTATAGCTCTGGCAGATTGCATCCTGGGTTAGGTTACAGGGGCTTCAGTGCCTCACAGGTCCTGGAGGAGTCCCCAGGTATGCTGGTGTGTGTGCAGTAGTATCTTTTCTGGAGGTCACAGAAGGAGCTGACTCCAGCCAGAACCCTGTCTCAGGGACTCTCTATGGTCCAGTTGTTAGACCTCCTCTTTCTGGGTTTTACAAACTCTTGAGGTGGGTAGAGGGTGACAGCCACATTCCAAATCCTTTGAAGGAAAAACAGAGTGAGGCATGAGGAGGAAGACAGCGCATTCCCTCCTTTCTACGTGACTGCCTTTTCTGGAGGCTGTAGGCACTGTCCCTTAGAGGACCCATGTTGTTCCAGTGTCAGAATTCCAACCTGGCTGTGGTGTGGAGGGCAGGGGTGGAGGCCCAGACTCTCCCTGACTTCAGGGCTGCCTGCATTCAGCTGCAAGGCTTCCATTGGATCCACAGGCTGCTCTCCTCTACCCTCTTCCCCTCGGTGATGCTGGATCTCCAGACTGAGAAGAATTTTTGTATTGTTCTTGGATCGGTGTCTGAGTGGAGGTGTTTGTCTCCTCTTTATATTTTCCTCATTATTTCAAAATAAGAGTTCTGTAATTTAGTATTTGATAACTGGGGGGTTCGCATGGTTTTTATAGAAACATTTGCTAGGTGAGTTTTTAAAAGATACACATTAATATTTCGGGTGCCTTACCATGAAACATTTCAAGCCCTGAGGATGTCTGTGAATTCTTGGTCCCTACCAGGACTCAGTTGCTTGCACACCTTGGAGTATTTTGCGTGTGTCTTCAGAGGCTGTGGTGAGTGGGGAGGGGACATGGACTGAGTGCTGCCAGCTACTCTTGACAGACTGCATGTCTGAGATGGCCTGGCTGTGTTATGCGCCATCACACAGGCCTCTGATGCCTGTGGAGCGTGGGGCTACACCCAGCGCACTCCATTGATGTGGACCCCTCCTTGGTGTGCGACAATCCCAGAAGCCCCCATGGTTCTGGCTGGTCTGTGCTCCCCTTTGAGTGACATTTCCCCTTCACCTCCTTGGCTATGGAAGAGAAGGGAGACTGTGCCCGAGATGGCTCCTGACAGGAGACTCCTGCCCTGCAAGGCCAGTTTGTCCAGGGGTGGCGCAGGCTGCTGCTGGAGGCCACCAGGCTTTCATCCCAGTGACATCATGTGGCTGCAGGCGGCAGTGGGTTTCTGTGGCCCCACCCAGTATTTTTGAATCAGTTGTGAATAAAAATGCTCTTTAGGAATCAGTAGAGCTGCATGTGCGGGGAGGTGAGGGTGGTGCAGAGGTTTATCGTTAAGGTTTGGGAAATGCCTGATCAAACAAAGGTAGCGTTTCTTTGATTTCAGAGTTCATGATGCAAGGAATACCGGTGTCCGCTGTCTTCAGGGCCTCGCAGACGTTCCACGACCAAGGCCCCAGCACACTTTCCTTCCAGCACAGGCCCCTCGCCGTAGGATGCTCTCCTGGTACCCCTGGGGTCTCAGCCTTCCTCGTCCTCCCATCACCTGATCTGGTTTCCTTCCAGGGGGCCAGGTGTTCTTCTGGGCAGTCTCCAGCCTCCTTGAGGGCCCCTTCCAGCTGCTCTCCTTCCCCTTGAGAGAGTGGGACTTATTTCCACCTGAAGATGACTATGTCCAAGGCTGACCAGGTTATTGAGGCTGACCAGGTTCTGCCGGGATTCCACAGCCTGTGGTCAGGGTTGTAACAGTGGCACCCGCTTGCTTGCTGCGGCTGTGCCAAGAGGAGCTGCAGTGCTTGGCCTGGGACAGGTGGACCCGCCTTTCCCTCTGGCCAGCCGCTCACAGGCTGGTGGGTAACCTACCTTAAGGTTTCTTCAGTGTTCGACTGTTACTTTGTTTCCTGAAATAATTAAGAAAAGTGCTTGAAGAGAAAGAGTACCTCATCATGCATACCCTCTGCCCATTATGCTGCCAGAGCCATCTGTCGCTCTCGTCTGCTCCAGTGGTGCACAGTGTGGGCCACCTGCCAGGCTCCAGGTGGTCACTGTGGAAGGATAGGACAGCAGTTGGCTGGACGTGTGTCATGGGGAGAGTGTGGAGGAGGGCAGGTGGGAACTGCCTGGAGAGATGGAGCAGTGCCCTATGGCCTTCGTTTGCTACCCTATCACGCTGACAAGGGGTGTGTCTGTGGAGGCGACGACTGAGCGTTAGACCCCATTGTGAAAGCAGTGAGACCCCAAAGAGCAGTCATTCTGGGGCCACCTCAGACCCTTTGAGAAGAAACCCAGGTGTGAGCACAGTAAATGGGTTTCCCGTGTCTGTGGTTACACGCTCAGGCCTGTTGGTAGCACATGCCTTCTCACTGTGGCACCACATCCTGTGTGGGTGTGCAGGCTGCCCGTGCCCTCATGCCCAGCCTGGCATGGACACACAGCTTCTGAGCAGGCATGGCTGCGCAGGGGCAGCCTTCAGGGCCCAGACCGCTGACTCTGCCAGCCCCGTCGCCACCGCTACCCACCGCCCGGTGAGCTACACGCAGGCCTCAGCCGGGGCCCCGAGATGTACCTGTTTGGGGTTTCCTGAGGCTCGTGCTTTCACAGCGCTCTTTGAAGCAGACATCTTGGTGCACTTTGTAGACCCTTTTATACCTGTTGTCACAAGCAAGCTCTGTGAAGCCAGACAGCGACGCAGAATGTTGCCCAGCTGCTTGGCCTAGGCTGTGCTGACCACAGCTAAATACAAAGGTGCTGAGGGAAAGACCACTATTTTCCTGATAAAATCTTACTTCCCTGTGAGTACATGAAAATGTCTAAAACTCATGTGAGTTTTAAAATATTACCTTTACTGAGTATAATATACATAAGATATACCTAATTTCAAGTGCACTTTGATGATGCTGACAAAGTATGGTATTAGAAGATACAATGTGGTATTTCAGTGACAGGACTTTGCTGGAAGCATGCCACTTCGAGGCCTCTGGAAGGGATGATCCTGATCTTGTCTGTTTGGGGATTTCTTGGAGAAGAGAGAGAAGCTTGCAGATGTGGACTACTTGGACCAGGACACTTGATTCTAAGCCTGCCTCTTCCCTTTGTTAACCAGGCTACTTGAAGTAAGACTTTAACTTGTCTGTCTCAGTGTTATGTACGGTGGGAGTTATGTATACCGCCTCTCACAAGTTTATAGACAGGGATGGGAAGGGGTTTGTCTGAGCCACAGTAGCTTGATGGGAGAGCTGTTGCTCATGCCAAGTCTGGTGGTACCTTTGCTAAGCCTGGTGCGCGTGCCTCCCAGGGTGAGCTCCCAGCGTGCACGGAGCATATGAAGTGTGACTGTTAAACTAGGTGGCTTGTTATACTTGATGGCTTCAGAGCTGCCTAGGGGCTTAGCAAAGGACACTTCTGGGCATGCCTGGGTGGGTCACAAGGTGCAACCTTGGATATTGTATCTGGGCCCCGGCTTCTCCTCTGGCATGGTTCTTCTGCTTTGCCTCCACACCAGCATGGCCTGAGCACTTTGCTCCATGCCACACCTTTCCACCATGATGTTTCTACGTTGGAGCCTGCCAACCCTGGACTGAGTCCTCTAAACCATGAACCAAATGAAGCCTGCTCCTTTATGTTGTGAATGTTGGATATTTGGCTGCAGCTGATGGGAAAGCTGACTAACATGAAGGAACTGTTTTCTGATGTTAGCAAACAAGAAATCTAAGAAACAGACTGCAAACCCTTTGAAGACAGATACACGAGATGAGCCCTGTGGTCATCCTGCAGTTCAGTCTGGAGCACCATAAGATAGTGCTGCAGAGAGGGAGCTGGGCAGTGGGGAAGCAGAGGAAGCCAAGCGCTGTGGACGTAACCCTGGAGAGGAGCTCTGCAGAGGGGCAGCCCAGGACCTGGGGCTGCAGGTCAAGCTGTGCAGGCTGGGTGGAAAGGACAAAAGGAGCCGGGTTGGACTGCTCGTGGAACAACAAGGGGCAAAATACTCGAGAGCAAGGCTACGCCCAAGCAAACCTCCAGAGAGTCACACTAAACTCAAAACATGCCTTGCAGAAAAGAACAACAGTCTTGAAAAAAAATTAGCATAGAGTAACATAAGATTTATAGTTCAGGATCCAGTAAAAAATTATAAGACATTCAAAGAATCATAGGAAAATATGGCTTATAATTGAGGGAGGGGCAAAAGACATAGAAAAAAGAACGAGGACAGAAGTCACTGGCAAGGGCCCTAACCTTAACGCTTCTACTCCATCTTGGTGACTGGAAGAAATGTGATGAATGTAATGAAGAAGGTAGTGGAGGGAGCGCCTAAAGATGACAGACTCAGTGTCTCAAGGGAAACTGTTGGATAGGATTGATGCAGATTATTAGTTGTCGTAAAAGAAAAGATTATGATCTTGGACACACAGCAGTAGACTCTGTCCAAAATGTCCAACACTTCCAAAAAGTGATCTACAGGACAATATTGGTCTAACACACTTAGAGTTCCAAGAGAGGAGGAGTGGTGGAGGGACAGAAAAAAATGTAAGAAATAATGGCCCTGATGTTCCTAACTGGACAAAATCTAAAGCCCTAAATATAAAGCTTACATTTAGGAGAGTAAAAACACAACCATACCAAAGTACATCATATGTAACTTGGCCAGAAATAGTAATAAAAAGAAAATGTGAAAGCAGCCATGGGGTGGGGAGGACATGTTCGATATCATGCAACCCAGGTAACCATGACTGCAGTCTCGTATGAAACTGTGCAGGGCAGGAGACCAAGGAGTGACATCAGTAATGTAAAAAAAGAAAAATCACAACCATCAACCAGTAATTCTATAGTTAGCAAATTTTTCCTTCAAAAATGAAAGTGAGATAAAAAACTTTCAGGCAAACAGAAGCAGAGAATTCATTACCAGAAGCCCTGTGCTGTAGGAAATGATACCGTGTGCTCAGGCAAAGGAAGGTGATACCTGACGGACTAAATACATACACAAATACTAGATGTGGTGGATGTACAAGTAAATGCAAAAGACTTTACTTTGAACACTTTAAAAAAAGATAATCGTTGAGAGTGAAGTTAAAGTACTGTGTGAAAATAAGAAGCTTAGTAATGATTCAGATGAGGGAGGAGGACCTGTGCTTTGGAAGAATGTGCCACAACACCGAAGGTGGATGCTGGTAACTGAAGGTAGACTCTGATAGCTGAAGATGTGTGTTGCAAATCTTAGAGCAACTGCTCAACAAATTCCAAATCAAAGAAGTATAATCCACAAGCCAGTGGTGAAGATCAAATGGAATCCTAAACCATAATCCAAACTTAGGCAGGAAGAGACAATTTAAAAAGAGCAGATGGGACAAATAGCAATATGGTAGACTTAAGCCCAGCCACGTCAGCTGTGGGCACTTCAGACATGCAGATGGCTTACAAGGTAAAAAAGGAGGAAGTGTGAGTGAAGGGCTGTCCTTAGCAGGCCCTGGGGCATCCAGCATGACACCAGGCTCTGGTGTAGCCAGCAGGGTGGCTACATGGACCAAGGAAGTACATGGACAGCACCCTGCAGAGCCCAGGGGCATGGCGGGGAGCCTCACCTGGGTCAGGCTCCTGCACTTCCCTGCTGTGACGGAGCCTGGCTTGAGCTGAGCTTGTGAAGCTTCCTGCCCTTGCCCTCTTCTTCCCGTCCTCCTCAAGACATTCAGAGTGGTCGGTGAAATGTAATCACACATCACCCTCAGCCCGGAAGCCTTCAGCAGCCCCTCATTTTGTGGACAACAAATGCCTTGGTCCTTCTGAGTCCCCTGCCCTCCTACCATGCTGACTTCAGCCCCACTTGACCCCCGCATTATTCCTCAGACACACCGGGGACACTGGGAGGCAGAAGCTTCTTCCCTCAGATCCCGCCTCGTCCATGTCTTGCAGTGTCACCTCTTCCGTGGCGCCTACTCTGACCTCCCTGGCTCTCCAGACCTCACCTCGCCTCAGCACTCTGCCCACCATGCCTGTTCTCATGAAGCTCTGCCCCTCCGAGCGCCCTGCTGCTGTGTGCAGTGGGGCAGGTGCTAAGTCAGGTCTGTGGGTGCGACTCAGCCACAGAGGGCAGCAGCAGTGGTCCCCAGAAACCAGCCTGCTGTGCAGATGGGGAGACAGCATGAGTGATTTGCTCAGAACTAGACTGCCTGTGTGGAGCCTGTGTCCCTCCTGCGGGTTCTC
This sequence comes from Dasyprocta punctata, assembly GCA_004363535.1. Classification (NCBI taxonomy): domain Eukaryota; kingdom Metazoa; phylum Chordata; class Mammalia; order Rodentia; family Dasyproctidae; genus Dasyprocta; species Dasyprocta punctata. Next base: position 147,331 of record RJWM01000602.1, read on the forward strand.
CTCCTCACCTCTACTCTTGCCCTGCAGCCATGCCTTGCTGTGTTGTGGCTGCTGCTTGGGGCCCCTGTTTGTGACTTTTCTCGGGCCTCCCTGGACTGGTGGTCTCATGTGCCATCTGTTTTCCAGGGGCCTCTGAGGAAGGGAAGGGCCGGTCAGTCCTCAAGTCCATGTGGATGTGGCCCTGTGTCCAGGGAGGCCCAGGGTGTGGGAGAGGAGGCTGAAGGCATGGGGCCAGGGGCTCAGCTGTGGGGGCCCTTGCTGCTGGAGGTTAGTAAATAAACCCTTGGGGGAAGTTGAGCGCTCCACCATGGGGTGAGGCTGAGGGCAGACAACTTACATGTGGTGGCAGACGCCTCCCTCCCAGACTGGAAAGGACTTTGTCTCCGAGAACAGCCTCGTGCAGGGGTGAGGCACCTTTTCACAGGCTGCAGGCACAGAGGGGAAGGTGGGGGCTTGGGAGGAAGCTCTGGACACAGGAGAGCTTTCTTCCTACCCATCATGAGGCCCAGTGAGAGAACCTGGGGGTCTGCACTGCCTGCTTCCTGGGATAGAGGCCTTGTCCCCGGGGGTGCTCAACGCCTGCATAGCGCACCTGGCTTGGGCCATCCTTGCAGTCAGACTGGCCTTGGGATTGTATAGCAGCTGTGGGGGCGCCTGTTGGCCACCCTTAGCACTCAGCCCAAAGGTGGAGCCTGTGTCCCTCCTGCGAGTTCTGCTCTTTTCTCAACTCTACTCTTGCCCTGCAGCCATGCCTTGCTGTGCTGTGGCTGCTGATTGTGGTTTTTCTCAGGCCTCCCTGACAGGCAGCAGCTTTCATCCTGGTGCTCTGGTAGCTGTGCACCTGGTCACCTCAGAGGTCCCTGCCCATTAGTCCCTGGACCTGGGTCCCTCCCACAGGCAAACCCACTTATGCCCATCATGTCAGGGCCAAGTCCCAGGCCATGCTTCATGGCCAGCCCTGACTTACCGAGCTCACAGCGCCTGCCTTTGAACCCCGGCCCACAGTCACAGCTGTAGGTGTCGGCGCCAGGCACGCAGGTGCCTCCGTTATGACAGCTATCTTCTGAGCAACTTTGCCGGGCACCTGGAAACAGCCAGGAGAGTCAGCAGCTGGCATGCAGGCTGGGCTCATGCCAGGTGTGTGGAGAGAGAGGGCAAGGGCTTACTAATTGGAACAGAGTCTTGCTAATTGCTAAGTTGCCAGGCTGGGCTTGAACTTTCAATCCTTCTGGCTCAACCTCCCAGAATTCTAGGATTACAGGTATGTGCCCCCATGCCCAGCTGGATAACTTTCTTCTCTGCTTAAAATGAGTTGTGGGCTTAAAGCAAAGAAAAAATCCTTTATTTTTAACCCTGAGTAACAGTTTTCACCTATCCCATTTTGTGCATTCCCATCTTTCCGTCACCTTTTGAAGGGCTGAGGAGCAGTTCCTAGGCAGCACTTCTGTAAACCCTTCACATGAGACACTGTGAGGATCACAGTGTCTTACGTAACCACGGTGCCATGATGACCGATGGGCACATAAGAAACTCCAGGCCACATCCAGGTTTCCCTGCACATCATTTACAGTCATCTTACCCCCTCTGCCCCCCGCCCCCAGGCGTGCGTGCTGTGTCTGGCAGAGACTCCAGGGTCACAGTGAGCTGGGGGCCAGTGTGAGTCCATCCTTCTCAGTTTCATGAAATGAGCACCTAATACTTAGAGAGCATGGTGTAATGGAAACCATCCAATGGGAGCCTGTTTTGTTCCACTCCAAAAGTAACAATGTGAGTGTCTGCTCTAGGAAGAGCTGTGCCTTCACAGAAGGACATCCTCCTTGGTGGCCGCTCGCTGGCCTGCCCGCCTGCCCCTCATGAGCCAAGAGCTGTGAAGGGAGGCTGCGGACTGTACATAGTGAAGCCAGCATTTGCGAGCACCCCTTGGCTACTGCAGCTGCCCTTTGGGACCATCCTCAGGGTCTGCGCCTTTCTGTATGCTTGGTTTTCTTTGGGGTCAGGAGGACGGGTGAGCACAGCTTGTGGCCGTGGTGTGACTCAGGAGAAAGGGCCATGGGGGCCCAGCAGAGCCTTCTGGGCAGGACCGGAGTCTGCACGTGGAGCATCGTTTGTCATGCTGTCCACAGGGGAGAAGCCTCTGGAGGCCGCCCTGGCCTGGCTGTCACCAGGCAGGGCACCGGACCACAGGGCCTGCATGCTGGCCCAGTCTGGGTGGGTGTCCCTCAGGCCGGGCTTGCACTGTGTACTCCAGCCTCTGATTCCTACCTTCCTCACTCAGCACAGACGTGCAGAGATGTGAGAGTGTGGGGCAGGGGCGGGGAGCTGGTGGGGAGGCCACCTTCCAACACGCCCTGGGGGAATGGAGTAGGCCCTGCTCTGCCTGGAGTAGGCTCTGCCGCTGGGTGGTGCGGCTGGCCCCACCCTTTCCAGGAGGGGGTGCCTCCTCACTGGTGGCCTGAGTGCAGTCAGTCCCCAGCCCCTCATGCTGCTGACTTACTTTCCATGTCCTTGTCGCTGTGCTCAGGGAGCTGGAGGGCCAGGTGGGGCTGCTCAGGGGCCTCCTCCGTGTTCTCGAGTGGCACCGGGCTGGTGGGTTCTGGGAGAGCCAAGGGTGGCTGCTTGTCACACTGCTTTGCGCCCAGGCCTGTCCCAGGAGGTCCTTTTGAGCAGCTCCCTGCCACCCACCGATCCCCACACACTGCCTCCCGTGGACCCTCAGCAGGACCTACCCCAGCAGCTCTGGAGAGGCTGCAGTGGCCCTTCTACCAGGGCCCACCTTCTCACAGCTCTGGGCTCACCGCTCCTGTCCCTCCAGCCCTGCTCCTTGCGGGATACACCCGCTTCCTCTCCTCTGTCATCCTGTGCAGGCCACACTCTTCACCCCCACCGCAAGTCACCTCTCCTCTGCAATTTTTTTTTTTTTTTCAGCACCTGGGATTGAACTTACAACCTGGCGCCTGCCTGACAGGTGCATAAGCTGCTGAGCCAAACTCCTGGCCCTGGTTTTTTGAGGTGGGTTGCACAGTGTAGCTCAGGCAGGCCTTGTGCTCCAGTTGTAGCCTAAGCGGGCCTCGAACTCACAACGCTCCTCCTACCTCAACCTCCCGAGTGCTGGGATTAAAGGCGTGCGCCACCACGCCCTGCTCTCATCTGCTTCTAATGGCTTTAGTTTTGACTTCCTGGAGCGCCTTGTCTGTAGCCTACATCTCTGGTCACATACTAACAACATGGAGGTCCCTTACCAGCTGGCCCCTCCCAAGGCCTTGGCTGGGGAAGGGTTGGATGCTGGGGGTCTTTATACCCAGATTGTAAGGGGCAAGGGGGAGTGGCAGTGAGCCCGCTAGAGTACCAAGCCCGTCCCAGGTGGGTCACAGCACTCACGTGATCTTGAGGTGACCAGTTTGTTGGGCAGGCCACTAAACCTGGCGCTCACACGTCCCCTTCCATCCACAAGCTCCAGGAACCTGCGAGAGCACAGGGTGGCAGGTCCCTGTGACTGGAGCACACCTTTGGGACCACAGGGCTGGTGGCCAGGGTGTGTACCTGGGTGGCTGGGTTGGTGCCTCAGGGAGGCTGCGGTCATTGAGCAGGCGCAGCTCGGGCAGGCGCGCAGGGGGTGGTCTGTTCCTGAGCACCCGGGGGTGGTGTCCTCCCTGGTGCCAGCGTCTGTCGGTGCTGTCCCTGGGGGCTGCAGAGCAGGCAGGTGGGAGGCAGTGGCCATGGGGCTGGCCTGGGCTACCCTTGCCCTGCCTGGCCCACACTCACTCTTCCTGCTTGGGGAGCGGGAGGCGCTGCTATCCACCTGAGAGGCCACATCACCCACAGTGTCCCTTCTGCATTCAGACACTGGCTGGACACGGGGACCTGACCCAGGTCCCCTGGTCCATCAGCGTTCCCGGCTGCTGCCTCAGCTGGGATCCTTCCCTGGCCCCAGCCTGCTTTTCCCACCCAGCAGGTACGCCTGCAGCTGCACTGGGAGACCGCAGAGCTGGGGTGGGGGAGGGAGCCCCTGCACTCTCGGGCCCTGATCGGTCTGGCTCTGCACTCAGCTTGCTGGTCTCCTGCTCTTGCCACTGCCGTGTTCCGCCCCCTGTCCTGTCCAGATAAGCAGTGTTCTCACAGCGGCTCTGAGAACACAAGCAGGAGAGTGTGCAACCCTGGTGGATGTCAGCAGGGCCCCTCTGCCCTGGGGAGCAGACCCTGGTTCTTGGCGGGTCTCCTGAGCCCTGCACCCAGCTGCTTTCGCTCTCCTGGACAAAACATCCTCCACCTCCCAGCCAGCCCAGCCTCCTGGTCGCTCTCCATGCTCACGTCCAGCAGCTCCCGTGGGTCAGGCCCAGGCTGCAAGGCCAGTTCCAGGGCCTTCCCACTTGGCACCTGCTGCAGGGTGATGCCCTGTGCTCCCTGTCCATCTGCTTGGGTGGAGTGCAGGGCACAGTGTACAGGAGGCTGGGCCTGGCTTCTTGTCCAGACTGTTAGCACCCCTGGATGAACCCCACACACAGTCTCTCCACGCGGCACCAGGCGTGTTCCCAGACTGGCTGATGCCTTGGGGACTGCATGGCCCATTTCAGGTGAGAAGCCTGGGCAGGGGCCCACACCGCAGCACGTCACCCCCGCCCCCGGGCCGGGGCACTCACACGTGATGATGTAGAGGTGTGCAGGCTCACTGTGCAGCTGGCCCTGTTCTGTGCCCTGCACAGCTGTCACCGAGAGCTGGTACCTCCGCCCAGGCAGCAGGTCACGCACCGTGTAAGACACCAGCTTCCCGTTGGGGACGTAGCGGCTCTTGGTGCTCTGGTTGGTGGTCACATTGATGACATAAGCCTCCAGTGACACTCCTGGTGTGGGGGCATCCCAGACCATGTGGGCAGAAGTGGCTGTGACACGGGAGGCAGTCAGGTTTGCTGGCGGCAGGGGCCCTGGACGGGGCACAGACAGCAGAGGGAGGTGAAGACAGGGTGAAAAGTGTCTTATGGGGACATAGCGTGGGCCCTGAACGGGACTGCTGAGACCTCCCTGGAAGCCAGATCTGGTTATCATGGACAACTGTGTAATCCTGGGAATGGTGGGGAGAGACTAAAGGAAGAAGGCTCGGGAGGGGCATTGTCCCTGCCTCCTGAAGTGGGCTGCGTGCGAGGGAGCACCACTGCCCCTGCGAGGGGAGGTCCTATGCAGGCCACACTCCTCCTGGACCCACCGTGACATCCGTGGACTCGTTCCTCCCTGTCACCGCCTGCCCACGTCCCCCACACAGTGGGAGGGTTGTGGCCTGGAGCTCCCAGGGATCCAGGCAGAGGGAGCCAGTCATGCAGTCCTGGGGCGCCCTCAGCCCAGAGTGCTCTCAGGCCCGCTAGTCGGCCAGCACAGCTGCCCCTCCTGGCGGCCCATGGGAAGGGATCTTGGAAGGCCAGGCACTGGCTTCCTGGTAAGTGGACACTTGGAGGAGCAGGGAGGAGGGGGAGGGGAGGGGGGGAGGAGGAGGTGGCCAGAGCTCTAGGAGGACATCGTGCGGGTCTGGAGGCTGCTGCCTACTTACGGGTCCACACGTGCAGCAGTGCCGAGGCCCGGCTCTCAGCGGGGTGCTCTGCACCCCCAGGCCCACTGAGGGTGGCCACCCACATGGTGTACCTCCTTCCTGGCAGCAGGGTCCTGCAAGAGGAAGGAAGAGGACAGGGTGTCTGGGGCCTGTGGCCAGCTCAGCGTGACCAGGGGTGGGGTGTCCCCGAGGAGCAGCTCTGCAGCCTTTAGGTCTGGTGTCCAGTTGAGGAGCAGGCCGGGTTGGTCTCTGAGGGTAGCGGCAGTGTGGTCAGAGGGGCAGGGCCAGAAAAGGGGCAACAGACAAGATCCCTGTGCAGGCTTACACAGCCAGCCAGCCAGGGGCTGTGCCCGGGGACGGGGGATGGGGGTCCCCACTGCCCTGTAGGTGAGAGGCCCCGCCGTGGCTGAACTGTCTCAACACTGTGGCTCGTACTAAGACCCTGCGGTGGCCTGGAATTTCCACGTGCTCGGGCACGGGGTGCTGCATGAGCAGCCCAGAAACAGCCTGGGTGCGGGGCTGATGGCTCAGGTTCTGGGAGGAGCCCAGGGCGCACCTGTCCTCTCCAGGGTAGATCTTGGCTACAGGAGCTGCTCTGTGCTGAGCACTCCAGGCAAGCCTGGCTGGGGTGGTCTTGGGACCACGACAGCCGACACACACCTTCCCAGGCTCTGCCGTTTCCCACGTAGGCCGCCCCAGGCAGTTCCACGAGGAGGCCAGGTCCGTGGTGGTGAGCCCACGGCACGTGTGCCACAGCTGGGTTTGTTATCATTGAAAGTCTAAAAGGTTCCCCGTCACAGGGCAGCATGTGAATCAGGACAGCCCCTGTGCTGACCCAAGGGCCGCTGTTGGGGAGCACCACCCTCATCTGACCCGACCCTGCAGTGGTACCGGCACCACAGGGGGCCCCTGACCAGACCCCTCCCTCCTCCCTCCTCTCTCCCCCAGCACTGCCTGCCCTGATTTCCCCAGGTTGGTGGCCACCCCACAGGTCCATCGTGGGGCCCTGAACAAATGCCAGGCTGCCCCTCTGTGGACAGACCGAGGCCCCAGAGCTGAGTCTGGCACCCTGGGCCCCAGCCCTGTCCAGGTGGGTGCAGCAGGTACACAGACTCGGAGCATGAGCCCGGGTCTCTGCTTACCTGAATGTGAGTTGGTCCACGCTCCTGTCCACGTCGGTGGCCTGGGCCTCAGGAGCCTCTGGGTGGAGGATGGACACACGCACCCCGCTGACCGTGGCGTGGTGGATCCTGTGCAGAGCCCAGCGTACCGAGACAGTGTTGGCTGTCACGTTGGTGACCTCGAAGTCCTCCACAGGGCGGGGTCCTGGGGGTGGCAGGCTGCTCAGCAGGTGCCAGCTCCTCCTTGCTCCCGGGGGAGAGGGCTCAAGACAAAACAAGGCTCCACAGGGTGCGGGGGTCCCAGAGAGGCACTAGAGAGAGGCACTTTCAGCTGCCCAGCAGGACTCGGGTGGAGGAGTCCAGGCGCCCCCTCCGGGCTTGCTGGCCGCAGAGCAGCCACTGTGGGCATGGCTCTGGGGCGGCCAGGACCCCAGAGCCAGGCCGAGTCTCTCTCCTGGTTTAAACAGTGACCTGGCAGGGTGGGGCTTCTGAGCCCTGCTGACCCAAGCACCCCCCTTTCTCTGCGCCGAATGCTTGGTTGTGGCAGTGGACACTTAGGCATGGCTGGACAGTGCGGCCCTGAGGATGGAAATGGCAGCGTCCTTGGGGCATTCGTGACTTCAGTTCCCTGTGTGCCTGGAGCCACTGCACAGGGGCTGGGGAGGGGCCAGCCCCAGAGCCCAACTGCAGCCCTCAGCCCAGTGGTACAGCGACCCACCCAGAGGGCAGGCGTGGATGGCGGAGACCCCGCTCTGAAGGGGGCAGGCTTTCTGAACTCCTCTGTAATTCCAGAGGCCTAGCCCACAGCTCCAGGGCGGCGGGCCAGCAATGACACTTGCAGAAATGCGCCCTGAGTGGGCGGAAGTAGCCTCTCCCTGCCCCGCTAGCCCAGGTCAATCCTGCTGCAGATCCCTATAGCCTCAGCTCACTTTCACCCCGTCGGTCCTCGGGGCCAGCCCCTGTCAGGTTGCCAGCCTCTGTCTCCACTGTCCTCCCTGCTTCTGCTCCTCCTGGAGCAGTGCCTGCCAGGCCCCTGCCCAAGGGCGGTGCTACTCACGCGTGCGGGTGAGCAGTGCTGCTGGCCGACTGATGTCATTCTTGTTGTTGGTGTTGCGCTTGACCGAGAAGACAGAGATGTTGTAGGCCCGGCCAGGTGCCAGGGCCCGCAGCTGGTGCGAGGTGCGGCTCCTGTCCACAAAGTCCGTGCGGCGGTAGGAGCCATCAGAGGAGACGTAAGTGACCGCATAGCCATCCAGCACCTGCCTAGCGGTGGGGTTCTCGGGGGGGCTCCAGGAGATGGAGACCCCGCTCTCCTCCACTCTGTCCACCCTGAGGGCCGTTGGTGGGAGGAGCTCTTCAGGGTTCCGGCCAGGACACAAGGGAAGGGCGTGGTCAGCTGCCCGCTGGGGAGCCCGGCCCATTGGGTGCCTCCTCTGGCCCCTGGGGTTGGGCAGCTGGGCCGCCGCTGTCTGGGAGCCCTCCTTACCCAGGTTCCTTTCTTTGAGCCCTACTAACCCCTGGCGGCTCCTGCCTCTGCATCCCTCCCGCTGGGGCAGCACTGCCTATGCCCTCACTCTGGGGACCACTTTTGGGCAGCCCCCCAGGGACAAAGAGTCATCAAGCCCAGCTGCCTGTTCCTCCCTGTAGGCACCCCACCAGCTCACCTGTGCCACAGTCCTTGCCTGTGTAGCCCACCTTGCAGGTGCAGCTGTGGGACCCATTGCTGGCTAGGCAGTAGCCTCGACCCCCACAGGGGTTGGAGAAGCAGGGGTCACTCACTGTTGGGGGAAGCAGCGAGAGGGGCCTTTCCTACCTAGTAGGCATGGGATGGCACCATGACGGTGCCCGTGCTCTAACCCAACCTCACCACATGCTGGGCCCCCATCCATGGGTCCCATCCCAGGAAGGGGACTCTAGTGGGAAGAGGTTCCAGGGCAACTGGAGCATGCCAGGGAACCCTAGATGGGTGGGATCCACCATGGGTGAGTGGCCAAGAAAGGTCTTCCTTAGAGGGTCCCCACCTTGGGCTGATGGAGGGACAGAGACCACAGGACGTGGGGCTACAAGGAATAAGGGCTACCGCAGGATGTGAGGCTGGGGTGAGGTGGGATCACTGGGGAGGGAGTGCAGCAGGCGCTCGGAGGTCCCCAGCAGACCAGAGGAAGGGCCACAGTCTGCAGGGAGTAGCCTTTGGGAAGGCCCGCTGCCCCTACCTGTCTCGCAGTGATAGCCGAAGAAGCCCTCTGGGCAGACACACAAGTAGGCCCCGCCGCCATTCTCACAGCGGCCTCCATGCATGCAGGGGCTGGAGTCACAAGCGTCCACCTCTGGGAAATAGCCAGAGTTGGCCCAAGCTGGGAGGGGGTTCTGGGAGAGCGGGGCAGGGCAGCAGAAGAAGGGATGTGGCAAGGAGGAGCAGAGGCTGGAGGGCTGAGTAGCTGCGATCCTGGGAGGCCTCTCCCTGGGTGGCTGTCTGTCAATGGCCTGTGCTCTGCACATGGGGACACACCAAGGAGAGCCCTACCTGTCTCACAGTGGACTCCAACGAAGCCCATGGGACACTGGCAGACGAAAGCCCCTGGGAGATCCGTGCAGGAGCCTCCATTTCTGCAAGGCTGTGCCCGGCACTCGTCTGTCTCTGCACAACAAGGCACCTCACTGACTGGACTCAGAGCCCCTGCATGTCCCCATGAGCCTGTGGCCCTGAGACGTCAGCCTGGGGCCAGTATGCTGGGCCCCGGCCATCCTCTCCCCCAGCCCCGCCTGGGTCATTGTCATAGACTCCCCCTGCACTGTCTGCCAGCACAGCCCCCATGTCCAGGCTCTCCTGGACACAGTTCCAAGCCTCATTCCTGAGGGCAGCATCTGACTCAGGGCACAAGCCACACACATAGGCCCCCAGGATGAGGGGCCTGTCCAGCCGCCATACACTGAGCAGGTCCCTCTGCTCCACTGGCAGACAGCACTGGGCCAGCCGTCAGGGCCTAAGACCTGCTCACTTCCCTGGCCAGAGTTTTTCATTTGGGCTCAATCTCCAGGGCAGGAAGAGGCAGAGATGTTTGTAAATCTCTGTCCCTGACAGCAGAGCTGGCAGTGGCCTGAGGGAGCTGTCTGGGGGGGAAGAGTGGCTGGCAAGGGGCCCATGTCTTCAGCTGCCACCCCACAGGCCAGCCCTCTTATTCTTACCCAGCTCACAGCGGGCTCCCTCGTACCCTGTGCTGCAGAGACACTGGTACCCAGTATTGTGGCTCTGGCAGGAGCCCCCATTCAGGCAGGGCTGAGACTGGCACTTGTCCACTTCTGGGAGAGAGCAGAGACGCAAGGATAAAGCTGCATGGTGGTTACTAGGATGGGCATAAATGGGGTCTGAGGTGTCAAAGTCCATACCATCCCCATGGTCCGCTGGAAAGCCACATCTAGGGCTGGACACTCTTGGAGGGGAGGTGGGGATGTGGCCCCAGGGACCAGGCCTGACCTGTGTCTGTTAAAGGCCCTGGGCACGATCACATCCAGCCTCACGGAAGACACTGGGATTTAACGCCCACACTGTCAGGTGGACCGGCCCAAGGGTTTGGCAGGAACCTCAGGTCTGATCTTGCGTTTCTCTCCCTGACAGCTGTGGGGAAACTACCTTTGGGGGCTAACTGGTAGTTTTTAAAGGTTCGCCATGCATTTCTTTTAAGTCAGGCATTGTGCTCCTGAGTTCAGATGTCTAACTTCACCGCTGGAAGGTTAATCAATGGGAGTGACCTGTGAGCATCTGGGGTCCAGCTCCCACCCACCCTGGAGCCTGAATGTTAGGTGCTCATCTGCTCGTGGATCTGCTCCCCCCAATACCAGCTTCTGTAGTTGCCACATCTTTGCCTTTTTAAAATTAGTTCTTAAATTTTATAATTTGCCTATCCAAAATGTGGTACTGCTTTTACTGAGTTTCATTAACAGAATATTGCAATGCACGCTCTTTCATGTAACACTTTATTACTGAGACCTCCGTGTTGTTTTGGGTCACAGCACTCCATGCTGTTCGCAGCTATGTGCTATTCTGTGGTGGGCACTGCGCTGGCTCTACGGTGCTTGGTATCACAAGAGGTGCTTCTGTGAATGTGCTTTCGCATCTAAGGTGCGGATGTGCAGGCTTAACTTAGCGGTCCCTGGAAGCGCAACTGATGGTGTACTGGACTGGGAAGCTGTACTGATGGTGAACTGTACAGGGAAGGCACCAAATTATACTTCCAAGGGCTTGTGCCAGCCCCCATTCCCACCAGCAGTTTCCAGGCTGTCCTGGGGACCCACACCCTCAGCCACGCAGGCTGCTTAGATGGTGGAATTTTGTCAGTCAAATGTACCTCATTCTTCTTTTGACTGGCCTGTCCCTAATTACTAATGAAGTAGAATATTTCTGTTTATTTCATTGGCCTTATGTATGTCTTCCTCCATGAACTGCCTGTTCATAGTTTGCCTATTTTCCTACTGGGTTATTATTATTTTTACTGATTCATTGATCTTTTTTTTTTTTTTTTTTTGTGGCACTGGGGATCAACTCACAACCTTGTGCCTGCCAGGCAGGCGCTTAAGTCACTGAGCCAAACTCCCGGCCCTAGTTTTTTGAGACAGGGTCGCACTATGTAGTTCAGGCCGGCCTTGCTCACACTGTAGCCCAAGCTGGCCTCAAACTCACAACACTCCTCCTACCTCAACCTCCTGAGTGCTGGGATTAAAGATGTGTGCCACCATGCCCAGCTTCACTGATATTCTTGTAGTTTTATAATCAGTCTCATATATACACATATGCAGACTTTTAGGTTCTAGCTTGTATTTCACTTTCTTCTTCAGGAGTTAGGAATTTAAATTTCCAATTCTTACATAGTCAAGTTGGTGTATTTAGAATTAGTTGCTAAGTACGGTGAATAGGGGACAAATGTATTTTTCCAAGTACAAAACTATTTTGTGGTAGCCATCATGAATATTTTTGTGTATGCTTTCTTTTTGAAGTTTATACTTTATAACTTTTACACTTATGTCTATAGTTCATTTCACATATTGAAAGTTTATCACCTTTTATTTATTGTGCTATTGTGCATAGTACTGTTTCATTTCCTTTTCCAGTGGCCATGGCTAAGCTATGGGAATTAAATCTGTTCTACGTGTTGCCCTGTCTTTTTTGACACAGCCGAATGCATGCATTAGCTCACAGCTCCTGAGAACTCCCCAGGTGGGCTGAGTCAGGGTCTTTTCTGCCTTCAGTGGCCACCCCCGCTGTTTCCACACGGGGGCGCCATCCAGGGCCTCCAGGAAGACACTGAAAAGGACGGGGCAGGGTACACCACGCCTGGTCCCTATCACCTGGCAAAGGCTTTCAGCGCTGACTTCTGTTGTGGTGCACTTTTATGGATGTCCTTTATCAGACTGGGGAAAATACCTCTACTCTCAGTTCATTAAGAATCTTAAATAATAGTTAAATTTTGTCACGTGCTTTTTTTCCGTATCAACTGAGATATCATACAGTTCTTTCCATCTCTCAGTATGGGGAAGTACTGTAATGTACATCACTTCATTTTCCAATGTTGGGCCAACCTGTGTTCTTGAGGTGACTCCCACCTGGTTGTGACTATGTTATCCTTCCTCTGCAGTACGGGGTTTCTCAGACTTCCATCCTCATGTCTGCTCTCCTGTTCCTTGCGGGCCTTCGCCGTGGTGAGCTCATAGCACCTCCATAGAGCCTCTGCCTCCCTCTTCGTCTCTATCCACTTACAAAGTATGCTTGTTACTTCAGCTACTGTAGTTCTTACCTCTGGATGCTGTCATCCCGCCCCACGCTTGTTAAAAGTCCTTTCCTGAAACCTGCATGAATGCCACCCAGCTTTCTGATGTGCAGGGCGTGCATGCTTTGGCTGACTGCAATGCGCCTGCCCTTGAGTTCGGGGCCTCATCTCCAGGGTGCTGGGCCAGACATGCACCCCACTTCTGGTGGAGTCCTGGGAGGCTTTCGGGAGCAGGTCTCCTCCAGTGCTGCTGTGGGTGTCCGGACCAAGTGCAGATTCTGGCTCCACAGACCAGTGTGGGAGGAGTAGGAGACGGCCCCAGGCTCAGATCTGCCTGTTTAGGACTCTGCCCATGGGCAACACTGTGACCTCGGCTTCATCTACAGAGTGGATCCCTGTACCGGGTTGCTCTGAGGCCAGGGAAGCTCTAATGAGAATGGTCCAGAGCCAAGCTGATGTGGTCACCACGTCACCACAGAGCCCTCTGCTCCTCTGTGTGGCTAGGTGACACAGGTGCATGCTGGCCCTGCCCATCCCGCCCCTGAGGGCCCACAGAATCACCGAGACACTGAGGAGGCTGGCTCCAGACACCCTGTGGCTGGCAGATGCGGAAGTGGCTGGGGGCATTCAGGCTGTAGCCAGGGTCACACACGTACAGGGCCACAGAGCCCATGCGAGTCCCATTGAAGCGCACTGAGGCGTGTTTCACCTCCTCAGGTTGGCCGCAGTCCACCTCTGCGAGGGGACAGAAGCCTCTTTGAGCTGTGGGCCCTGCCCAAGCTCTGCCCATTCCTCTGCCTGACCCAGTTGCAGGGGCTACTGGACTTCAGGGAGTTGGGCACTTCTGAGTCTTTCTCCCCACCACCGCCCTGCCCAGCCTTTGGGGAATCAGGAGGAAAACCTGTGCCCCCAGCACAACCCCCAGGTCTCTCACCTGCCTGGCACCAGCGCCCTGTGTACCCTGCTTGGCAGTGGCAGGAGAAGTCTGTGCCCCGATCCTCACAGGTGCCCCCGTTCAAACACGGACTCCGGAAGCAGGGGGATGGGACTGCAGGAATGCAAGAGGGTCCCTGTCAACGTGAGGTGTCCTGCCTCCTGTCCCTACAGGCTGGCCAGCTCTGCTTAAGCGGCCTGTCTCACGTGTCCCTGGCGCCCGGAGCCTACCTATCTCGCAGTGCCGCCCAGAGAAGCCTGGGGGACAGTCACACTTGTATTTGCCGATGTAGTGGAAGCAAGTGCCACCATTGTGACAGGGGCCTGAGGCACACGAGTCTGGCTTCCCTGGAAGAAAAAGATACTCAGCAGGTTTAGGTGCCATGGTCTGCTGCCCCTCCCTGATTCCCCAATGCTCTGGGCTGGGGGCCTTCATGAGCATGTTCCTGAGAAGCAGAGGCATAGTGGTCAGGTGGAAGGTCAGGGCTTGCCCTCCCCCACACTACCCAGCTGGCTCGGCCCAGGCTTAGGCCCTGCCAGTCATCCCCCCTCCACCCTGGGGCCGCACCGATCTCACAGTGCTTCCCGGTGAAGCGGTAGGGGCAGCTGCAGTGGTACTCGCCACCTGCCTCCTTGCATGTGCCCCCATTCCGGCAGGGCCCCGAGCTGCACAGGTGTGGCCGGGCTGTGTGGAAGGACAGAAAGGAGCGAGTGAATGCTGGCCAGCCGGCCGGGGGTGTAGGGGCTGCATGAGCCTGCACGTGTCATCTCAGACCCCTGGCATTGGGTAGGCCCAGCAGGCCAGGCCTGCTTCTCATTGAGCACACAGCACAGTGCAGGAGGAGCCACCCCAGAGGGTGCCTGTGATGGGGGGCTGCAGTCTGCAGACCCCCACTTGGCCTCTGGTGTGCTCTTCTCTGACCCAGACTCTAGGCAGAGTTGGCCTTCCTAGAGGAGAACTGGCACGCGTGTTCCTCCAGCTTGGTACAGTGCCTGGCTTTCCATTAAAGGGCTGAGTTGCGGCTGACGTCAGCACCCGCGGCAGCCAATGGGGGCTTCATGCTTCCTGCACCGTGCCGGCACAGGCCCATCTCTGGGTCCTGTTGTTTCCTGTGCCCGAGGAGCTCAGGTGCTGTGAGGCAGGCACACGTTTAAAGTGTGAACCCTGTGGCAGTGCTACCTCAGACACATCTGTCCCCTCTTGGCAGGTCACATGTTCTCAGACCAGCGAGGAGGTCCGAGTGCTGGGAGTCCTCCTCGAGTGCCTGTGTGCGTGTGCGGCAGGAGGGCCTCCCCACACCATGCTCGCCCTCTGACTTCCCCTTCCCCAGGGGTCTTACCGGCCACGTGTCCAAGCTCCAGTGGCCCCACCCTGACAGCAGCCTCCTGTGGCCCCTCTATGTGCCCCTTTGGGTTCAGAGGTGGCCACACTGGTGGCTCTGTCTGCTGTGCTTTTGAGAACCTTTGGAACTCCTCTCCTATCCTGGGGCGGGGGAAGTCACGGGGTTTCGGAAGTCACTGTCAACCCCTGTCCGGTAGGAGGGCAGGTTTGTATTTGAGACCCAAGGGGTCCTGACTTCCCAGGCAAGCCAGGGCTGAGGGCCTGCCCAGGGGCTGAGCCAGGAGCACCGGCCTCGGTCTGCTGAGCATGTCCTCAGCTGCCGAGAAGCCAGTCTGGGCGGGCTGCCATGTACTCGCAGGAGTATGCTTGCCATGTACTCGCAGGAGAATATATTCTGAGTGGTCAAGTGCTGTAAAGTGTGCATTCTCCACATTGAATCAGATATAATGAAATCCTTATGGAGTTAGTTTTTCTTTTTCTTTAATTCCTTATCATGATTCTAAAATCTGGGAAAATGCTGAACCCAAAATGAAGCCAGTTGTAAGGAATGGAGATCAGAATAGGGGACAAAAACAATTGTCAAGTCGGTGGGGCGCTTCCCCGAGTAAGTGTAATGGGACACAACAGCATGGTGAAAAACAGAAGATAGAAAACACGGAGAGCCTCGCACGGGCGGAACCCCAGCTGGCGGGCGCGCTGTCCAGGGTGCTGACGCCGGGCCCCGCCCTTCCTGGCCCAGGAGCCTCCTCCCCCCACCGCCACCACCCTTACCTCGCCAGCACCCCTTTCCTGCGCACCTTTCTCGCAGTGTCTGCCGTGGAACCCGCGCGGGCACTCGCACGTGTAGGAGTCGTCATGGGCATCACAGGAGCCTCCGTTGAAGCAAGGGTCCGAGTCGCAGGGGGATGGCAGGGCTGTGGGGGCAGAGGGTGGACAGCCACTTAAAATACACTCCCAGGACATCCTGACTGCTGACAAGTGCTCTGAGGTCCCTGCTTGGAGTGTCTTTTTCCTAATGTTAGCAGAATGCACCCTGATCTGTGACACATAGATGTCTTACTGCTCTCAGTGCTGTTACAGATAATTACATGTCATACACGTGATCGTCTTTACACTAATACACAGGAGCAGAAGCAATTACACATAACTATACATACACTAAGAATCCAACAGGTTGGGCCTGGGCTGCAGGAAGAGGCTGCAGGGTCCTGGTGGCCTGGTCAAAGTGCTGTCACACCTCTGACCCCAACATGCCCCCCACCTCACGTGTGCGGCTGCAGCTGCAGGTTCTCTGGAGTCACCAGGATGCCTGCCTCATGCCCTTCTCCGCCAGGCCTCCCAGCCCTGGTCTCCCGGGGACCCCGGCCACTCACAGTGGCTGATGTTGTGGTCTGTGTGGCAAACGCACAGGTAGCTCCCGCCGTACTCCATGCAGTAGCCCCCGTCCGGGCACTGGGTGTTCATGTTGCAAGGTGTGGCTGTCACCTCTGCAGGAGAAGATGAAGTCCTCCCTTGTCCCCTGCTCCTCTTCCTGGTGACCGTGTTCCGGACAAAGGTGGGACCCAAGGCCCAGTGCTCCCACCAGGGTGACTCATGGGGCACTCCTGGGGCCACCCACCCATGTGGGGTGGGGGTTAAGGGTCTGAACCATTTGTACTCTGGTTATGGAGATGCGTGAGGGCAGCACAGGCAGGTGCCCACTCCCCCAGCCTTGGGCACCTACCAAATTCACAGAGGAGCCCAAAGAAGCCCGGGGGGCACTGGCAGAGGGTCGTGTTGGCACCCAGGCATCTGCCTCCGTTGCGGCACTCACAGTCGTTGTGGGTTCCTGCCGTGGAGTGGAGGGGATGCCCATATGTGGGGGTGCAGGAAGAGGGGCCTTTTTCCAACCCTGCCCAATCCTGCGCCCCCCATAAAAGCAACAGTGCACACACACAACACTGAATGCTTTCTATGGTGGGTTTCCTGCATACACAACCCACTGGGGGACCCTCCCTGGGACTGCCCGGCAGTCCCGACGCACTCTCCCTGCAGTCCAGGCCCATGAAGCCTTCTGGGCACTCGCACACATAGCCCTGATCCGCGTCCACACATGTGCCCCCGTTCTGGCAAGGCGCTGAGAAGCAGGCATCGGGCACTGGGTGACTTCCTGCAAGAAAGACAGTGGTCACCAGGGACATGGGGGTGGAGGGAGGGAGAATCCGAAGCTGAGCGGGGGAAGGAGCCGCCCCATTCCCACACCTGTTGTGTGTCCACCTCAGTTCTCAGTGCTGAGTGGAAGTCAAGAGGTTTTTCCCGGAAACTGCCTTATAGCCACTCTGCCCCGAAGCTCGGCTCCTAGGCCCCTTTCTTGGACAGAGCCCACCCAACCAGGGCCTCAGACAGGCCTGCTGGTGAGGCACTCGGGGGTCCCAGATACCTTTCTACTGATGGCTACTTTTACTCTGCTGTGGTCAAAACACAGTCACAGTTACTGAGCCTATTGATTGACTCACTGATTGTGCTGCTTGGGATTAAACCCAAGGTCTTAACACTGAGCTCCAGCCCCAGCTCTGTGTTAGTATTCTGAGCCAGGGTCCCGCCTCGGCCTCCCTGTACTGTCTTGTTTTGCGGTGCACAGTGTGGTCCATTGTTGTGATGCTCCACGAGCATTTGAATGTTTAACACTCTTTAAATGTCTGCTAGGTCGAGTTTACCTGTGAACCTTACTGATTTTCTGTTTGTGTTCTATGAATTACTGCAGTCCCCACCTTACGTATTGTACTGTCCCCTCTCCCTGCAGTTCACAGATGGAAACTCAGGCCCAGACAGGGGAGCCTCGCTTGGCGCTGCACATGGCAGGGCCGGGGCCTGGGAGGGGCTGAGAAGCAGGCCAGGCAGAGCCCCAGTGCAGTGCCGGCTCGAGGCAGGAAGGGAGGCTGTGGTGGTGGCCGTGCAGCAGCGTGGTCACCTGTCTCACAGCGAGGTCCAGCGAAGGGCTCCGCACACACGCAGCTATAGTTCCCCACCAGGTCCATACAGGCCCCTCCGTTGAGGCACGGGTCAGAGCTGCACTCGTCCACGTCTGGGGGCAGCAGAGGCAGGGGCTGGGTACAAGCCAGGCTCTGACCCTGGTCCCCCGCGAGCTGGCGTCTGTCGCTAGGGTGGCCACTCACCCGTCTCGCAGGAGGCCCCCGTGTACCCGGCCTGGCACACGCACACGGCAGAGCCACTCTCATCCTGGCACTGGCCGCCGTTCTGACACTCGCTGTTGTCACATGGGGACTGGGCTGCAAGTGAGGAGGGTTGGACAGAGCGCTGTACAGTGGCAGAGGCCCTGGGGACACTTGGTGCACCCCGCCCCAGCGTAGCTGGCTCCCTGCACCGGTGGGACTGGCTGTCCTTAGGCAGCAGATTGGGAGGGGCCTGGCAGGGCAGCGGCCACCCACAGCTCCATCGGAATTGGGTCTAATTTCGCCCGTTAGTGGAAGGAGAGGGTCGGGGGTCTGGAGCCCAGTCCTCGCCTGTGGGGTGGACCTGCGCTGCAGGAGGACTTGCCCCAGGCCCCTGCTCCAGGCTGAGCATCCTGCGGGGGTGGTAGTGGGTTCCTGGAGGGCAGAGCAAGCCCAACAACGTGCAGCTCTTGCCCCTCCACAGCCATCCTCAGGGTCACTCCCGCAGCTCTGTGTCCACCCTGGCCAGCACTGCACAGAGTGGACAGCACAGTGGGAAGCACCCAGTGAGAGGGAGGGCAGGAACTTCAAGGGCCCCCCGGCATCTCTGCCACCACCGTTGCACTCTGGAAACTTCATCCCCACAGGCTCACGGAGGGGTCCGCAGGCCAGCAGGTCAGGCCTCTGCCTGGAGAACTCTCTTGAGAATATGCTTCTCCCTCTGTGCCTTCCTGCGCTGGCTGACTGAGGGTCACCAAGGCGACTGACTCTGGGACTCCAAACACCACACATAAGCCCGTCCTGCTCCCTGTGCGTCCTGAGACCACACTACCATTCCACCGTGTCTCACTCTCACTTTAGTGCATGTCTAGGTGCTGTGCAGACCTTCACTGTCATTCAACTGCAGTTCTTTCCAATACAAACGTGTGTCCACAGTGAAGTTAAAGACTTGGATTCCTGTGACCCTGAGTCTCCAATCGTTTTTCTACCCTGGGATGCCGATGTGGCTGTTTGAACGCCCTTGCGCTACAGTCTGTCCCTGTACACATTTTTTAGGCAGCGATTGTTCCATGTTGGTCATTGTGCGTGCAGATCACATCTGGCTGAACTGGGGGAGAGGCAGTCACAGGGACTCTGAGAGGCTCCTGTGGTCCAGCTCCCTGATCAGTGCCACCTGGCGGGTCTATGGGTTGGACCAGGGCCACCTTGCTTCACCAGATGGGCAAGGCGAGGATGGGGGCCTGAAGAGCAGTTAAACAGATGCTGAGTCTCACGCCAGCTGCTTCGAAAAAGCTGGGCTCTGAAAGTGCAGGAACAGCAGCAGTTTGGAAGTGCAGTGGGGATGGAGAAGGGGAACCAGGCATGGGGCAAGATGCCCTGTCCCTGGAGCATCTGGGCAGGGAGTGGCAGGAGTGTGTTCAGATGTTGTGGTGCCCATCCACTCGCAGCTGCCCCTCCGGTCCCAGAAGCCAGCTGCCACCTTCCCATTGAACCATCCCAGACATCTCCTGCCCCACCCACGGAGCTCTCTGGGCTTCCCTATCTGTGCCTACAGCTGCAGGGCCATGGGGCTGGCGGGGTCCTCTTACCTGACTCACAGGTAGGGCCCCTGAAGCCAGCGGGGCAGTGGCAGCTGAAGCTGTTGACGCTGTGAGTGCAGGTCCCACCGTTCTGACACGGGTGCGAGGCGCACTCGTTCACGTCTGAAACACAGGCAGCCTGGGGCCTCAGTGGAGGACACGGGGACAGATGGGTGCCTGGGGTGCTAGGATTTGTCCTTCTGCTTACTGCCACAGGGGCAGCTGGCACCCTTCAGCCGGGGTCACGGGGCCACCGTCTGCGCCCACAACTCCTCCGAGCCCAGTGTGGCCAGGGGTCCCCTCTGTGGTTGCCCCGTCCCTGCCGAGGCCAGTGACTCACCCAGCTGGCACCTCCGCCCTGTGAAGCCTGCGAGGCAGGAGCAGGTGTAGGAGGGGTTGCCAGTGACACAGTCGTCGATGCACTTGCCGCCGTTGAGGCACGGGCGCAGGGCCAGGCACACGGAGGCTGTGGGCACAGGAAGGAGCCCAAGCCTCACGCGCCACCTCCAGGACAGGGGCCGCACAGCCACGCACTGCGGCTGCATCTTCTTCCCCTCCCCAGCCCAAAGGACCAACCTGTGGCTACCCTTGGCGGGGCCACGGTCATGGTGTCACTGCCTAGATCTGTTTGCGGGAGCCCAGTGCGGCTGGTGGATGCTGCCCACCTCGGGTGGGCCCTGAGCGTGGACCCGTGGAGCAGACACCCCAGAATCACGTCCCCAGCGCCTCCTGCTTTTTCCTCCTGGCCTTCCCAGCTCAGCCACGGGCACTTGTAGAAGCTCAGGCTGTTCCTCGCCTCCGGTATGGGAAATGGGAGGTCGGCACTCAGCTATCAAAGCTGGCGTGTCTTAAGGCAGGGCTGCCACCAGGGGGCCTCCTGGGGTCCCTGCATCCCGCAGGCACCAGTCCCTGGGAAGCAAGGCTGCTGAAGGGGCAGCTCGGAAGTACAGGTGGGCTGTGTCCTGTGAATGCCCTGGGGACACCCTTGAGGTCGGGCTGTGGGGTTCCCTGAACAGCTGCCACCCTCTCGCCTTCATGCTCGCTTAGCTGCGTGGCCCCTGTGCAGCCCAGCGTTCTCAGGGCTCACGCTGCAGGCGGGCACCCTACTCTCAGGTGGGCGCCCACTTGCCTTCCAGGTGAGGCCCTGGTTATGTAACCTCAGAAGCCCCTGCCCACATGAGTGGTGTCCCCCTGGGCCTCCTCTGTTCATCCCAGAAACCTGGGCATTGGGGTCAAGCCCTCCACTTTGGAATGGGGTCTCCAGGCTCATAGCCTACAGCTCATTTGGGGAGCATGGCCTGTCCATGCCACACTCTGCTCCTCAATCACGCACCTCAAGACTCTGGCCATTGGTGGGTGCCCTGACCTCCTCACCCCACGCAGAACAGCCCCAGCCACCACCACTCACCACGGGAGGCCAGGCAGATGCCCGGCTGCAGAGTGCTTGTGGCTCTGCACTCTCAGGTGCCTGGCTCGGTACTCCCTGCCCTTTGAGTCCCGACCCCTAAGCTCAGACTCAAGCCGGGGATGATCCAAGCCTCTGTGCACGGGCAGCCTGGGGCTCCCCAGGGCGTTCTCAGTGGTGGCAGGCACAGGCCATCGCACTCGGTGAGGCTCCCTCCTCCATGGCCCCTGTGGCCTGCCTGGGGGTCTCCAGTGCTGTTTGCAGCTGGGTCCCTGTGGCCCAGACTGGGTCATGCTGTGGATGAGGGACCCCTGGCCATCCTGAGACAGCCTGGCTCAGCACTGTGGTCCCATTTCACCACCTGCTTGCTGCTGGGAGCCACAAGCCCCCAACATCCGAGACCAGAGGTCGACCTGGGGGTGGGCAGAGGGGGACCTGCTCCACCCTCCCTTGGGCACCCAGAGCTCTACACACCAAAGCTGCCTGGCCCAGGGTGTCCCCTGAGCCCCAGAAGAGGCGTGTGGGCCTCCCTGAGGGGACAGACCAGCGGCAGCACGACTCCCCATGTCCAGCCTGGCCTCCACCCTCCTCCCGCCCGGGGTCTCACCCTCCCCGCGATGTCTCACGCCCGTCCTCTTACTTGTATGGCCGCAGCCCCCCACGCGCACCTGGGCATCATCGATTCTGAACGCCCAGCGCCCGGGCACACCCACGTTGGTGGTGGCCTCCACTTCAGCCATGTCTGCTGTGCGCGAGCCCGGGATGTTGAAGTAGCGTTGCCCGTCGCCCGCGTTGAAGCCTGCCTGGGGTGGGGAAGGGAGCAATGGGGGTCTCCCCACTGTTCCGAGAACTGTGGGTCCCCAGGTGGCCTAGGTCAAGGATGATGCAGGAGATGGCCTTGTCAGCAGGGCCCTACAGATGTTGGGGTGCCCCAGCCAGGTCCTGACCAGCCCTCCCCAGGGTCCGGGCCTCCCTTGGGGAAAGTAGCAGGGCGGCATGAAGTGTGCTGCCAGCAGTTTGCAGCCATCATCAGCCTGGGGCCTGGGCAGGGCTAAGGTCAGCAAGGAGCTGCCGTTCGGCCTGGGCCAGGCAGTGGGGAACCGGAGGGCATCTCGTCCTGTCCTCCATACAGGGCCAGGGCCCTGCCTGAGGTGACCCCCTGCTCAGGATGGGCTGGCAGGGCTCCGGCAGCCTACCTGGGCCGCGATGCCCCCCAGGCCAGTGGCATCACCCCCGCTGCTGGCGTGTGTGCCCGTGGTCCAGGTGATGGACTCATAGTTGAAGATGGTGAAGGAGACCTTGCCGTCGGTGATAAGGATGGTCTGAAACGTGTTGACCTGCCAGGGAGAGAGGGCTGGTGGGGTTGCCCTGCGTGCCGGTGCCCGTGTCTGTCTCCCCTGGACAGTCAGCCAGGTAGGACCTTGGTGGCCCTGTCAGCCAGTACAAGGCCCCACTCCACTCCCTCATTGCTGCTGGGCCCAGGGCAAGTAAGTAAAGCACCCTGGGTAAGAGGCAGGGACAAGATGGGGGGCACTGTCCCCCACCTCCACGGGACTCAGGCTCCCACCAGGGACAGAGGCACACAGAGGGTTAGCACGTGGCCAGATCTGCGGTCTCCTGTGTGCAGGAGCAACACAGGGAGAAAAAGGGAAAAGGTGAACAGGAACAAAGAAAAGTAGGTTTTAATAGGCTTAGGTGGGCGTGGTGGCATGTGTCTGTAATCCTAGCACCTGGGAGGCTGAGGCAGGAGGATCACTGTGAGGTTGAGGCCAGTCTGGGGTACACAGACTCTGTCTCAAAAAACCTAAAAAAAAGTTATATTTTATGGTTTCCATGGAATTCTATAAGTCCTAGAAGAAAACAGAAGCCAGTATGTACAACATCTCTTGGAAGGAGAAGTGTGAGGTTTGCTAACAGCAAAATCCAAAGTGTATTTGTATATTTGAGTATAAAAAACTTCTAAACAGTGCTGTAAGATCAAAGTGGATGGCAAAAGAAGTATCTACAATATATGCCACAGTAAAACTATTGGCATCCTTAATTCTAGAAGAATCTTTTCAGATGAAGAAAAGACCAAACGTATTCCAGAAAATGGGTGAAGGATGAAGAGACCCAGTACAGCAGAGCACAGGCAGCCGATGACACAGGAGCAGCTTCAGTGTCACTAGGAACGAAGATGTGTAAGACTCTAAACAAGCCTTTCAGCTGGGTGCAGTGGCGCATACCTGTCATCCCAGCACTCTGGAAGGCTGAGGCAAGAGGATCATACATTTGAGCCCAGCCTGGGCAATTTAGCAACTCAGTGACAGGTCTAAGAATGTGGCTCAAAGTGAAGGCCCTAGGTTCAATTCCTTACATTGAGAAAAAGCAGGCAGGCAGGCAGGCAGGCAGGCAGACTAGTTTTCCTTTTTATTGTCTGTGTGGCTGGCAAGGAATGAAAGGGACAGCATGCTGAATTGGGTACCCAGAAGGAGGCAGGAGCGAGAACCTTCTGAACAGGGCTCCTGCTCCCCAAGCCCATAGCCACACAGCCCAGGCCACCTCTGGGGACCCTGTGGGAATGCCACCATGCATAAAGCCATGCTGGTTGCGCAGTGCCCCCTCGGCACCATGCATGCTGTCTGTGCCAAGGCCCCGATGAGACAGCCTTGGACACCGCCTGGCACCGGGCTCCTGAGCAGGCACTGGAGACCGGGGGGGTCTCACGGTAGGCAGGCAAGTAAGGCGCTCTGCTGCAGGAAGCCAAAGCTGAGCACTGAAGCTCTGCCCACCACGCGTGTGGGTGGAGGGATGGGCTGCGGTCAGGGCCAGGGTGGGACTGGGGGAGCTGCCGAGCCCCGGTTTTGAGGGGTGATGTGTCAGTGCGTGAAGTGCGCCTGTCCACTTTTGTCAGCACACCTGCTCCCGTACGCACTGCCTAGTGAAGCTGGGCCTTGGGCACATCTGTGCCACCTGTTATACCGCTGTGTCAGCCCCCTTACTAGTGTGTGCCCGGGGCCAGCCTCTGCCCGATTGCTCTGACCAGGGTTGTCCCCAGTGCCTAGGACACTGCCTGCCACCAGAGGGGCCTTAAGAGGTGTCCACTGAGTGAGCAGAGGCCCCCAATGGGCGCCTGCATCCTGTCCTGCACTGTGGGAGCTGGTGCTGGCCTGAGAGGGTGCAGCCCAGCACCAGGCACAGGCCTGGCATCCAGAGAGTTAGTCCTGTGCCCCCCAAGCTGGGTAACCTTTAGCTCCTGAGCTAGTGAGCCTGCTGCCTGGCACCAGCCAGGAGAAGGCACCGTGCCACTGCGGGCGCCTAGGGTTCCGCCAAGGCCTGGGGAGTGGGAGGCCCCACCCGTTCGCCCGCTCCTCGGCCTTAGCCAAGTGATGTGGGTGGGGCTGGGCCGTATGCCCCTCAGAGCGGATGCAGAGGATCCTGGCCAGGAGGCGCAGCTGCACTCACCGGCGAGGAGGAACTGCCTCCGAAGAAGGTCACTCGGTACCACGTGGCGACGAAAACCCAAGTGGCGGAGAAGTCCATGAGCTCGGGGAAGTAGCGCCTGATGTCGGCGGTGGCTCTGTGCAGCGTGGCTGCGTCGGTGGCCTCCCGGTAGTACACGTCACCTGCGCGCCGGTTGTCCACATCCGCCCAGAAGGCCGCCACCACGCAGCGGTCCTGGGCGATGGGGAAGGCGACGGGCGTGAACTGAGAGACCTCCTTCAGGAAGGACACGATCCCGTTGTTGTTCACCTGCGGGTGGGAAGCCAAGGGCTGGGCTGGGCGCAGGGGCAGCTCCGCCAGGCCCGGCGCTGCCACCCACGGGCGTGTTTTCCAGCTGCCATGGGCTGAGCCACTGCGTCCCCCACATTCATGTCTCAAGTCCTCAGTCCCCAGGTGCTGTTAGGCAGTGATTAGGTCGTGAAGGTGGGGCTCTCACAAATGGGATCTGTGCCCACGTGGAGGAGCCCAGAGAGCTGCCTTCTGTGTGTGAGGGCCCAGCGACGAGACCCACTTCAGAGCTGAGAAGCAGGCCTTCGTGGTCATGGAATTCCACAGGGCCTTGCTCTTGGGCTTCCTGTCTCCAGAACTGTGAGAAGCAAACACCTGGTCATGAGCTGCCCTGTCTAAAGTGCTTGGTTTCAGGACCTCAGGTGACTGAGACGGCAGCTCCGAGCTCACCGGGGTGCTGGGCCAGAGCACCAGGCTCTGGGTTACGAGGATCTGCTGCCGGAGAGAGGGGGATTGGAACTGGGCCTTCAGCGAAGGTGCGGGCCTCCCTTGGGTGACAGTGTGCTGTGTCATTCAGCTCCTAAGGCCACCAACAGAGAGCAGGACACAGGGGTGCTCCAGGTCCCACAGACTGCTCCCTCTGCGGTAAGGACCGTCTTCTCCCAGCCGGCGCGGGAAGCTGGTGCCCTCCAGACTATGGATAAAGTGGACTCGCAGGAGACCGCGGCCCCAAACGCTCGTCGGGGCTTCCTGGATGTGGCACCACGGTCGCTGGCCACAAAAGAAAACATCACAATACTCTAACCACAGAGTAAAAAGCCAGCCCACAGGAATGGGAGAAAATATCTGATACACATCTGATAAGGGATAATATCCAACACATGCAGAATTCTTAAAATCTAACAAGAACAGATAAACAAGCTGATTCAAAAGTACAGAGGACCTAGGCAGACATTTCTCCAAAGAACACAGGCAAACTGTCCGTAAGCCCAGGGTGAGACGCTCACCACCACTCGACAGCAGGAAGTGCAAACCCAAGCTCCAGCAAGACGCCTCTTGCATCCTGGGAAGGCTGCTGGAAGACAGCTGCAGCGCAGGGTCATAGCCTTGCCTTGGCTGGGGAGAAGCGGGGAGCCCTGCGCAATGCTGGGGGTGGGGTGTAAAACGGTACAGACACCGTGGGAAGACAGTGGCTCCTCAGCAAAGTGCGGCCAGAACCCCTGCATGAGAGATCTGCGTTTGTTAGCCACGTCCACAGCATCGCTCTTCACAGCAGCTAAATGCTGGATGCAAGCGTGGTACCCACTGAGGAATAAACGCAGGACCCGAAGGTGGCGCCGGCACAGGCTGGGACCCTGCTGGCTCAACAGTCCTGACGCGATCGTGTGGATGAACCTTAGACGTCACGCGTGATGGAAGGCAGTGATGGAAGGACGAGCCCTGCACGACGCCGCTTACACAAGGTCCCTGCACGTCCACGTCACAGAGGCAGGAAGGGGAATCGTGCCTTCCAGTGGTGGAGGGCAGGGCCCGTGGGGAGCGCTCACTGAATGGGTACAGAGTTTCAGTCTTGAAGCGGAGGCGTTCTGTTTTGTGGGCAGAGGTGAGGGTGCCGCTGACCCGCACCCTGGAAACGGTGAGGATGGCAGACACGGTGCGGGGCGCGGTGAGAAACATTAGGAACAGTAATTACAAAAGACATTTTAGAGAATCAAACAAATAGGATAAAAAATCAAATCTCAGAAATTAAGACAAAGGAATAGACTTAAGAGCAGATTTGATGCAATTATAGAAAAATGAGTGAACTAGAACTAAAGCACAGGTCAGAAGGGACTACTTACAATGCAAAATGAAGTAAAAAAGATGGGAATGCAGGATGAAGACAATGAAACAGCACTGCGCCCCAAGTGCGGGTGGGGACACGGGGTGGGGGAGCAGGGGCAGCGCTGAGTGCTCCCAGAGTCATGGGCAACAGCAGGCCATGGACCCAGCAGACCCAGGGACACACAGCCAGACAAAGGGTGAAGC
Organism: Dasyprocta punctata; assembly: GCA_004363535.1. NCBI lineage: Eukaryota > Metazoa > Chordata > Mammalia > Rodentia > Dasyproctidae > Dasyprocta > Dasyprocta punctata. The sequence goes on from RJWM01000602.1 coordinate 173,901, forward strand.
CCCACGAATCTGGAGATGCAGAAAGCCAGTGCCAAGGAGACGACCCGCAGAGGACCAAGCAGAGCGGTTACCATCGAGGGAGCCGGAGAGTGGGGGCGCTGTATCCCTAGTATGCAGCAGGAAAGCGGAGCCCACAGCCAGCCTCGCGCCCAGAAGGGGCGTCCTCCACTGCTGAAGCCCAGGCACAAATAATTGCAACGAGTTAATAAGGATAGACAGGTGAGTAATGAGTAAGTGGCAGACCCACACGTAAAGAAGTTCTGGTGGGTCACCTTCAAGTTGGAGGAAAATGGAAGGCCAGACTTGCGAGAAGAACAAAGGTCAAAGAAGTTATAAGCGTGAGACTAAGTGGACAATGGCCACTTAAAGAAGCAACACACGATGCCTTAGGGAATTGTGCTGCAAGTCTACAGAATTAAAATTCAGCACAATGATAGCAGATAAACCGAGAGGACGCGCCATGGTAAAACATCCCAGGTCCCTGCATCCTCCAGGGGCAGGGCTAAGGAATAACAGAACAATTAGCATGAATGAGTTAATGGTGTCTACAGTACCGTCCAGGGCAGTCGCTGAGGGAGCAGAAGTCACATGTATTCCTAACTGATAGAAGGGATCAGATAGATGGTTAAAACTGAAAGCATGGTGAGAGAGTAGAGAAGAAAATGTAAAACAGAACAAATAGTGCAGGGAAGATGGTAAACTGAAACACAACTATACCAGTCATATAGTCAGTGAAAATGAGTTAAATGTTTCAGTTTAAAGATAACCCGTCTAAGTGCTAGCCAAAAGACAGCTGGCACAGTGGCACTGCTATGAGACAAAACAGACCCTAAAGTAAAATGTATTGCTCAAGGGAAGCAAGCATTACCCTGATACCAAAGCCAGAGAGGGATCCAACCAAAAAAGAGAATTACAGGCCAGTGTCCCTAAAGAGCACAGACACAAAAGTTCTCAATAAGATACCAGCAAACAGAATGCAGCAAATTGTCAGAAAGATTACACACCATGACTAAGTAGGAGTCATCCCAGGGACGAAGGGATGGCTCAACATACGCAAATCAATAAATGTAATACACCACATTAACAGAGCCAAGAAAAAACCCATATGATCATCTCGATAGACACAGAAAAAGCATTTGACAAAGTCTAACACTCATTCATGATAAAAACCCTACATAAAACTGGAATAGATGGTCTTTATCCCAATCGGATAAAAGCTAGATATCACAAACCGAGAACCAGCATCATTCTAAATGGTCAAAAATTGAAAGCTTTCACTCTGAAATCAAGAACAAGGCAAGGATGTCAACTATCACCACTCCTATCCAACATAGCTCTGGAAACGTTAGCCAGACCAATTAGCCAAGAGAAAGAAATAAAAGGAATAAAGATACAAAAGGAAGAAGTTAAACTATCATTATTTGCTGATGACATGATACTTTACATAGAAGACCCCAAAAACTCCATCAAAAGACTTCTAGATTTAATAATCAAATTCAGTAGTATATCTGGATACAAAGTCAACACTCACAAATCAATGGTCTTCCTGTACACAAAAAACAAAGTCACTGACAGAGAAATAGGGAAACCACACCCTTCATAATAGCACCCCCCAAAATTGAAATACTTAGAAAGTACAAGACCTTTACATTGAAAACTACAGTCCTCTGAAAGGAGACTGAAGAGGATACCTGAAAATGGAGCGATATCCCTTGCTCTTGGGTAGGAAGAGCCAATATGGGGGAAATGGCCATTTTCCCAAAATTGTTGCACAGATTTGATGCAATCTTGATCAAAATACCAATAGCATATGTCACGGAATTAGAGAAAACAATTCTAAAATTTATTTGGAACCAGAAGAGACCTAGAATAGCAAAAACAATTCTGGGCAACAAGGCAAGGCAGGGGGCATCACAATCTCTGACTTGAAACTATACTACAAAGCTACGGTGATTAAGAAAAAAAGCATGGTACTGGAAAAACAAACAAATGAACACACACAGACCCATGGATCACTGGAACAGATTAGAAGATGCGGAAACAACTCCAAACACACTCAGCCACCTTATCTGTGACAAAGGAGCTAAATACCTTCACTGGAAGAAGGACGGCCTCTTTAATAAGTAGTGCTGGAAAACGGGTTTTTCACATGCCAAAGATTATCTTTCACCATGCACTGAACTCAAATCAAAATGGATCAAAGATCTAAATATTAAAACAGGAACACTAAATCTGCTGAAAGAGAAAATAGGTAGAACTATTGAAGAAACTGGTGTAGTCAAAGATTTTATGAACAAAACCCTGATTGCACGGGAAATATCACAAAGAATCAACAATGGGATCTCATCTTATTTAAAAGGTTTTGCACAGCAAGAGAAACCACCAACAGAGTGAAGAGACAACCCATAGCATGGGGAAAAAATTTGGCAGCTGTTTCTTAGACAAAGGACTAATATTTAGAATATATAAAGACTAAAAAAAAACGTATCCCCCAAATTTAAAGACCCAGTCCAAAAATGGGCATCTGAAATGAACAGACACCTTTCAGATGAAGATGTAGAAGTAGAAAGGGCAAAAATGTTCAACATCACGGGTCATTCAAGAGATGCAAATTTAAAAAATGCTGAGATTCCATCTTACTCCAGAAACAATGGCTGTTATCAAGAAACCAACCAATAACAAATGCTGGCAGGGCTGTGGGGAAAAAGAAACCCTTCTCCACTGTTGGTGGGAGTGCAGACTGGTACAACCACTGTGGAAGTCAGTGCGAAGATTCCTCAAAAAACTAAAACTAGAGGTTCTATATGACCCAGCTATTCTCCTTGGTATCTTCTTGAAATAATTAAAAGCATTATAGCACAGCAATATATGTACACCCATTTTATAGCAGGATGACTCATGAATGGATAAAGAAGATGTGTTTTTTTTTTTTTTTTTTTTTTTGGTACCAGGGATCAAACTCACAACTTCATGCCTGCCAGGCAGGCGCTTACGCCACTGAGCTAAATCCCCAGCCCTATCTTTTTATTAATTTTAATTTTTTTATTTTA